>VWYH01002623.1:58153-123947 GCA_013399365.1 Pampusana beccarii | reverse complement strand
GGGGGGGCGGGGGGGGGCGGCGGGCGCGGGGGGGGCGGCCGCGGGGGGCAGGCCGGGCGGGCGGCGCGGCGGTGCTGCGAGGGGAGCGAAGGCCTCTTCCGCCGGCGGCTGGCTCAGGTGACAGGAGAGGTCCCGGTGGGCGTCGGGGTCGCGCTCCGGTTCGCTCCTATTGTCACTCTCAGCGGGCTCCGGCCATGGCACTCACTCACACACACTCACTCACAACCGAGCGTGCTGCCACCGCCCCCCGGCCCGCGGCCCGCCCTCCGCGCCCGCCCACTGGAGCTGCCGCCGGGACGCGCCGCCTCATTGGCGCCCGCCGCCGCCGCCGGGACAGCCGGGAAAGGGGAGCGCTGCCGGGGGAGGAGGTGGAGCCCAGGCTGGTCGGGGCTGCGCGCAGCGGTGGTGACGGCTCGTCACCGCCATCGCCTTTCCCGTCCTCCCGCGGGGCGGAGGCGGGCGAGCGAGCGCCGGGCGCCGCCAGAGCGAGGCCCGTCGGTAAAAAACCCGGCAGTGCTGAGGTAAAACCCCGCTAATACTGAGGTAAAACCCCGCTGATGCTGAGGTAAAGTCCGTGTCCCGCCGCACCGGGCCCTCTCAGCGGGGCCCAGCGCCCCCTTCCCGGGGAGGGCAGCGGGCGGGAGGGGCAGCGGGGCCGGCCTGGCTGTGCCGGGGCCGCCGGGGGGACCGAACCGCTCCGGGCACGGCCCGCGGGTTCCTTACTGTGTAACGAGAGCCCCAAAGCAGTGGCTGACTTAGCGGCGACAGGGCTTCTGCAGCCCTGCACACCTTACACATGGGATGCTTTAGCAGTTTGTGATTGCTGTCTGAATCATTTTGCCTTCTTTTTTCCTTTTTTTTTTTTTAATGTATATATGTATCAGCCAGCACAACGAGTGCTTGGAAATAGTATTGTTGAATGCCATAATTCTTGTTTAAATTTATTTACATGATGTACTGGTGGTTTTTTGTTTTGTTTACCCGAAATATTACTGTTATGCCTATTACATTTGAAAATAACACCCACTCTTTCCCCTGTATTTCTGACAGAAAAAAAAAAAGAAAAGCCTCATATGAGCAGCTCTTCTCCTGTGTTGGTATGACCCAAACCTGCTGAGGTACTGTCACTTTTTTAGGAAATGAGTTCAAGGGCAGTTGGAGAGCTGGTTGCTCTGACGAGTCGGCCATGTCCCCTGTTTGTGCAGGTAGCGAGTGCCTGAACCCTCTGGACATCACTAATCCTATGAAGGATACCTGGTTTTTGTCCCACTCAGTTTACTCTCCAGATATGCAAGTACCCATGTTGATATAATGAGGCAGATGGGACTGTGACAGACTCAATTTAGAGCAATTTAAGATGTTGTGAAAATTCTTTCAAAATTGCTCATTTTCAGACGGGTAAGTTCACTGGTCCAGCTCTCATTGAGGAATGGGAACACTCTAGTTAAAAATAAGAGCTCACTGCTACTGAAGTATAACTATAATGGACATTTTTGCCTCTCATCTATCAATATGCCTCTTGCATATCGTAAGAAATATGTCTCCCGTAAAAGTTTTCTATCTGTAGACTAAGCAATTCCATTTCATTTCAATCCTTCCTTGTGTGTCATAGTTTTAAACCTCTCAAGATGCTCATTTCTTCTCCCTGTGTTGTCTCAAAATTATTCGTATCTTTCTGGAACAGCAGCACCCAAGACTGGCCACAGTACTACAGTTAAGACCTCAGCAGCTCCATCAACTGCTGTCCTGCCTGTCACAGACTACATTCCTCTTTACACATGCCAATAGGAATATTTCTGAGTCGGTGTGATCTATTCACAATTTTGCTGACCTGTTTTACCCCCGCATCCGTTTCTGCTGACCTACCAAGCCAGTTATTTCTCCCTCAAGTAGACAGTAACACTACTTGAGAAATGATTTACTGCAACTGCCCTAATGTTATCCCTTCACTGTATTGCTGGACAGATGGACAATTAAACAGTCAAGACATCTCTTGAAATAAAATTCAGCATGATTTTAAGTCAGAAAACTGCAGAGTTTGTCATCCTTTGTAAATCAATTGCATTTCTCAGAAGAGCTGTATTTAAAAAACAAAACTTACCTAAGAATGAACAGTACCTTAGTTACAGCACAGTTGTGTAACTTTAAATTTAGAATGGAAACTAGTACATATTAGTAAGTTTGTAAACCTTTAAATTCATTTAAGCCAAACCAACTAAAATAATCTAAATGCAAGCAAGGGTTGATGACGGAGAATGTAGATCAGGGGGGGTTATACCAATGGATGCTAAAATTGGGCAAAACCGGCATAACTTGCAGATGCACATCTTGCTTTGTTGTATGTACTTAATTCTGTTAGTTGCGTTTGTCAGTGATGTATTTTAATACTCAGATTTGTTTGCTCTCCTGTGTGCTGCTTTTGATCTGGATGGAGCAGTGCAATGAGCAGCTCATGGAGTGATTGCTGGAATACTCTGCAGAAGGGACGTTCTAGCACAGTCTGATAGCCAGACTGGCTTTTTAGGTGTAGCTGAGCATGTCATTTTACATGGTTGTGCTCTGGTCTTCCCAGTATGAAATTAAATCCATCTTTGTAAAACACTAAAAATCTAAACCTGAAGTATGTGATGCAGGTATTTATTAAAATAACTGCCGTAGAAGGGATAAAAATCAAGACTCCTGTCCAGGTCCGCTAGCCTGCACATACAGGGTTTTTCTGCCTTTCGTTCTTTGTGTAATAGCTGTAGAATTAGTCCTTCAGTATAGCTCAACAAACTGGTAAATAAAACATTCAGCTAGTTCATTTCTTATATGAAAAATGCATCATGTGGTATGTTTTGTCTGTTTTGATTGTGTAAAACACTTTTATGTTATGTTTTACAACAGGTGATGTTGTATGGTAACAGTTCAAGAAAAATACAGGTTTTATCAGTCAATAAACAGAAACTTACCTTCTCTTTATCACTTGGCCCACAGAGTTTACAGAGTTGGCTTGCCTTTTATTTCTAGGTTGCTTGCTTCTTTCTGCTTTGGTCAGTATTGTCTCCATCTGTAAGGAGATTTAGGACCACAACGTAAGATATGAATGTAAAACTGCTAGTCTTTCAAAGGGGCACTATTACTTGTCCCTCTCCTATTCTTTGTTTAGTCTGTATTTTGCAAAAAATTACTACTTTAAAAATTATTACACGAATTCCAAACGAAGATGGAGTAGTACTACAGGTGTTTTACATAGAGTTGTATCTGTATATATTTATGTATGTGTTTGTATAGATACATGTATCAATTTGCAAGAATAAAAGTTAATTGTCATCAAAGTTCACATGACCAACATCTCACATAGAAGTGCACTTGCACATACATATATATATACATATATATATATAAAAATATTCGCTTGTTCAATACCTGCAACCCCTCCTGAAGACCTACAGGCAATGTGTTCTTTTGATAGTGCTCCTCCACTGCTATCAAAGGCAGAAGACAATCCTGTCCTTTTTAGAAGTTACACTGCCTTACTGTCCTACAAAAGGGATTTTTAAAAATACCTTTGAAAGGAATTTTCAGCACCAGCTTGTCACCAGTTAGGCAGTGTCCTTATTAGCACCCGAACAGTCAGAACAGCAGTCAAGAGTCCTCCAAAATAGAGATTTTGTACCAGTGACTCAGATTTGTGCCACTTCACGTTTTTTTGTGTGACTGGAGTTCCACTATAGCCCATCTGTTGTGGCCACCCGGGCAGGAATACGGAGCTCCCATCCACGTTGCCGTTCTGCTCTTTACACAGCAGTTCATCAGACAGGATTGCTACGTAGATACCGCGGTGGAAGTCCTGCTCCGTTGAGTAAGAAACATAAATGGATCTGGCTAGGGCTTGTAAATGTTTCACGCAGCCCATCTGACTTGTATTTCTCTACAGTAAGGGTCACGTAATGCTCCATAAAGGATCTCCTGTATGTCAAAAGAAGCATTATCGGGGGTACCATGGGATTAGTTCAGACATTCTCTGTTCCAATACCAGTAAGCAAGAAACGACTTGATCTCCCCGGAGAACTAATTATTCAGACCAGCAGGAAAAAGACCAGAAAGACAAAGTGTTATGGAGGGAGCAGCAGTGCTGTTTGAAGAGGCAAATCAACATGCGAACAAGGCTTTTCTGATACATCTTTTAACAAAAACGAACACAGTGGAATACTGCATCAAAGTAACTGTCCTGCTCCATCCATTTGATTGAAACAACACAATCTGAGATTTTTTTTGTTTACTTTTGAATCAAATTCGGGCGTAACAAAAAGAAAAAAAAATTCTGTTTAGTCTGTTGACTGCAGTTGACTTCTGATTCCTGTGGTTTACATTTTAGGGAGGAATGGTATGTCCAGCTTTTGGGCCACATTTCTAATTGCAGTACCAAGTTTCTGTAATAATAAGCAAGTGCTTGTTACTCATTCCCTTCCGCTTCTCCTTGTACCAGCTCTGCGATAACAGTCAGTGCCCTCGGGAAGTGAATTCCCGAAGTGTGCGTGGGGTAAGGATTTTAGGGTCATGGACACAGCTACCCGAGTGGGAACTAACGCTCCCTCTGTGTTTAGAGACACTGCGTCATTTGAAGTCCGTTTCTGGAGTCAACACGGCAAGATTAGCAGGAGCTCGCTGGCCTCTGCAGCTGCCCCCTCCTAGCACAGCGCTGCTTTCAGTTATTCCCCAATTCGCTTTTTTGTTGTGTTTTTGTTGAACCCTTCCCCTCCCCTAGTGTATTAACTCGCCTTCAGGCCCCGGGCGCTCCTTTAAGCCTGGTTTTTGCTGAATTTATTGTTACCTTCTCTGTTTACCTCTGCGTTCTCCGGGCTTCACGGTGCCTTCCTCAGCCAACCTCCTCTCTCCAACCGTCACTCCCCAACCGCCTCCGAAGGTTCCAGCGCTCACGGGGCTGTCTCAGGGGCCCAAAACTGCACCTGGGGACACAGCGCCTGCCTGGGTGTTACATTGTCCCCTGTGCCAAGGGGGCACGTCTGAATCCCAGGGGAAACGGGGTCTGCTCCGTTTCTTCACTTTGTGATCAAGCCTCCTTGTTTCAGTTATCTCTGCGTTTAATGCATCATAAGGTGTATACGAGCTTACGATCTCCCCGTGTAAATCCATCTTCAGATTTTACCCTCTGCTGTGGCCCAGCTTCCTACAGCATCGCAAAGAAAAGGAGTAAAATACCAGGGGGTGGTGGAAGTGTCCAGCAGCGCATGAGCTGCTGCTCTCGTGGTGCTTCCCACTTCCCCAGTGCAGGACCCACCAGCTCCCTCCCCAGCTTCGTGCATCTCTCACAGTTGATAAAACACTCGAGATTTTCCCGAAGCACAGAAACCCTGAGGGCGGAGTAGGCTCTGATAGAGATATCTTGTTCTCTTTGTTACAAAAGAGAACAAGCAAATATTAGTGTTGAATTTTTTTTCAGCTTGCTTTATCTTCTTTATGTCATGGTACAGCTTCAACCTATTAGATACTTTTAAATTTGAAGTTTTCAAGTTGTGGCGAGAGAAAGCGTTCTTCTATAGCCTGTAAGAGCTCAGTTGTGGCAAGAGAAAGTGTTCTGTAGTCTGTATGAGCTCAGCATTGTAGGGAATGCTTAACATCAGGGGGAGTCACAGCACTTAAGTTTAAAATATAAGTCCTGATGGGTTCCAAAGCCTGCGGTACGGAGCTGGGCAGGGGAAGGGCTGTACAGGTGCCGAGGGCACTTCCACGGAGCTTTCGAACAACTTGTTAAGAGCCATTGGGAGCAAAGCTACTTGTAAAGAAGCGGCTGAGTGTTAGTCGCAGGTCTAAACACAAATCCTCCTGGGAGTCAGCTGCAGGAGCTAAAAACAAATCCTGACCTCTTCTTTCCTTGGCTGGTGGATCCAGCAGGAGAGATGTTACTGCAGGGAGCCGCTGGAAGGGAATCTGTACGGATACTGCTGAAACGGGAACGGAGGAAAAGAAAGGTTGTAAGAGCATATTCTAAAATATTCCCGAATCCACCGTCAGGCTTAGACAAATCGGATCATTTCACCACTGGGAAAATTATGTGAATAAGGAGGCTTGTAGCTTTTTCATGACCCTGTACAGGAATTACAGGTACCCTACAAATGAGTAGTAAAAAAGGACTTTGCATGAGACAGGAACTACGGTTAAAATCCAAAACCTATAAATCCTAGAAAAAGACAGAAATTGATTAGATTTAGACAGAAACTAGCAAAGAACTACCTAAATTTCCTGACTAAGCAGATCCCACAAAAATAGATAACTGGAAAAAGAACAAAAACCGTTCTTCTTTGCAAGCACTGGAAGTTTAAAAACTTTAAGAACTGATTTTTAGGAAACGCTGAGAAGGAATGGCATGAAAACCTCCCCAGTCCTTGATGACAAAGACTAGAATGCTAAGTTGAGGAAAGGAAAAGCAAATCTAACGGGAAACATCATTACACCATTGCACAAACCCATCGTGCATCCTACCTTATCTTTAACTCTGTGTGATTTGGTATAGACTGTATTTAGAAAAGAGAATATAGACAAAGCCAGGAAATAGGATGGCTTGGTACCATTCCCACACAAGGAGAGGATTAATACAGTGGGGGTCTTGAGCTTGGAAGAAAAAACTTCAGGCTGAATTTGTGAAGATCTGTGAAGATCTTTGGTGGAGCAGAGGTGGGTGAATGAGTGACGTAGGTTTCAAAACTGCTTTGTATTATTTGTTCTTGTGTTATTTGGCAAGATGGAACATTACAAGCTTTCACATCCTGTTATAGAGACAAAAGGTATGAACAGGTTCAAATACAATAGAATTTTAAAAAACAGATGCCCAAAAGCAGCAAGGAGGTTGAATTTGCCGTGTATTTTAACAGGTTACCATAAGTGCAACATACATTACATATGCAGCACATTAATGAGTTTAGGAACTTATTTGCCACTAAATAAAAATGCACCACTAGCAACTTTAAAAATCAGTTTCATAGAGAAGTCTAGACACCAGATTTAGGGTAAGATAACGCAGTAAATACAGAAGAATTTGAGCCAATATAAAATCTGTGATATGATAAGATTTGGCCTGTTATTATTATTGAGTGGCTTCTCTGACGCATCATCCAGTCCCCACACTTAGAGAATTTTCAACATTATCCAGTGTCAGGTGGGTTCTGGAAGAATTTATAGCAAGAATCAATATCCAAAGCCTGAATGAGAGAAGATCAAAAATGGAGTTGAGATTTTTCCTTTTTAAGAGGATGCAAGGAGGAGATAAACCCATGATTTGCTAAGACACCAAGCAGCACCACCAGACACCTCTGGAAAACTCATTTTAGGCTTTATTTAGTACATTCCAAGAAACTCTGGCTCCCACTTGAGCCATTTCAGCTCAAATACAGATGAAAAATAATCAGATCACATAGACTGTTTGCTCATCTTGAATAAATGAATGCTTATCGGAATCGTGCACTTCTGAGTCATGTTTAGTTGGAATATGTGTCTTTCTAGTTGAGCAGATTCATCTCTAACTGCAATTCTGTAAGTGTGCATCTGTGCTTCATGTGTTGAAGTCCATGAAAAATACATTGGACAATGAAATGCTAATATTGGAGCTTTTGGTACACAAATGATGAACGAGAGCCCTTCAAACAACTCTTCCTTGGAAGTTTGTTGTAGTTACAGGGTTTTAATGATGGGCTGTTGGGACAATTATTTTAGTCCTGTAATCTTTGTAGAGCTTAGTTCTTGAAGTTTTATTACCATCTTTTAACTGAAGTGTGCGGTACTCTTGAGCAACACCGTTCAATGCCTGCCTGGGTACAATTTTAAAATGTGATTTTTTTTAATCTTTTCACTGATTTATACCTGGATCAAATTCATATTATGATCTTAGGTTCCTTTCTTTAAAACACACTGCAGCATTGTTTAGAACCTTAAAATCTTACTTAAGCCACATCCTGGAAAATATGAAAATAAATTTTCTCCATCTTCTACATAAAACATCCTTTCTGAGTTACCGAACTTCCTTCCAAAATGCACAATTTCAATCCAGAATTTCATTCCTTGACATTCAAACTGTTCTGATCCCATCCAATGTAATTCCACACCCATCCAAACCCACCTCAGGCCTTTTGCCAATGTGATCCAGCTATTTTGGGGGGGGCTGCTATAGGAAATTACACACTACCATTCTGATACACAACAGTGTCGAGATTTTTTAGATATTTTTTCATAATTCCTGGTATCGTTGCGCTTAGCAAACTGTTTTGATACATATATGTAAGCAATTTAATTTGCCTCCTCCGCTATAACTCACTGCATTGCTTTTAACAAATTGACAGAATTGTAACAAATATGCATGCCAAAGCTTTTGTATGGTACCATTGCCTATCATCCCATTCGAATTGTTTCTTCAAGAGAATTACCATCTAGTGTTGGTCCTGCTGGTGATCATCTACAGGATATTTCAGCCAGAATGCCATGTATGCAGAATTCTTTATTTTAATTTAGTTGCAAAAACATTTGCCATCCGAAATGTTATCTGCTTATTCAAGCCATTAGACAGAAATATAAGTAAGGCAGTCAGTCTGCTTTCAACTGGGATTTACAAAAATAGTCATTACCTCCTGGGAAAAAAAAATGGTAAAAGGCATTTGCAGAAAAAAGTAGGGCATCTATTGCTGCTACGTGTTTAATTTTATTTGATTTACTATACTTAACTTTTTCCTTTGTTGGCAAAAACAACCTTGGCTGTTGCTAATGCTGTTTGCCAGCGTCTCCGTCTGCATCTTTGGTTACTTCTTGGATTCGTTCTCGTAGCGTTTATTTGCAGAATTCTGCTCGCATCCTCTGAACTCCCCTGGGAATTGTTCCCCTTTGCTTGTTCACATCCACAGCAGCACGAAGTTACTCACGTTGTGGATGACATTTTCCTGTAGTCGAAGACACCTGAGCCCAGTTCCCTCCCCAGTTTCTCACATGGTCTTGGTGGTCGCCGTCAATGACAAGGAGCTGCCTCTGTCTCGTGGGTAGAGGTCTTGGGTTCACACTGTGCGCACCCACGTTTCAGTTCTGCCAGTAATGCCAAATCGCCTTTTGGAGATTTTATCTAAACTGATCTCAGCTCATACTTTTGCCATGTACGTTTATTTTGAAACTTGACCCTTCTTTACCTGGCCTTTTGTAGATTATTTCTTCTGGGAGTGGTTTCCTTAAAGTACCTCAGAAAGCAGTCAATGGAGTCTCAAAGTTAGTGCTCTATTTGTTCTGAATTTCTGTCTGGCCTGTTTTCTGCTGACCTTTCTTTAAATGATTATTTATATGCGTGTGTGCATGTATATTTGTAATGCTTTCTATCTTGCTCAACCTCAATTTTACTACATAAAACAAGCTTTTTTCTTGACCATAATATCCCAGTTGTTTTATTAGTACTGTAACAAGTCTGTTCATATGAGGCACATCCACTGCACATCTGAATAAAAGTAAACATCCTGTGTTTCTCAGCCTTCTATAAACCCCAACAGATGGCTGCTACTTTTACAAACTGTGCTGCAGAGGGTGGCTCACATTTCCCATGCAGCAGACTTATTTCTGGAATCCAAACCCAGTCTGCTTCTTACAGGTGGGAACACGGATCTCGCCACAACGCAGTTTAGCCCAAATCAAGTGGAGACACTTCGTAGCTCAGACCCTCTTGCTTTTTGGAAAGGATGTACAGCAGGGCACACCTTGTGTTGCCAATCCACCCAGATTTACAGGAGGACTGATAAAAGCTTCCACGTGTAGGTCCTTGATCATCAAGCCTAAAGGTTCTTTGTGCAATACTTCTGGTTTTGTTAGAATCTCTGTGTGTTTATTTTTCTCTCTGACAATAAGCTCTCTACAATTACCTGACAGGAGGTTGTAGCATGGAGGGTTTTGGTCTCTTCTCCCAAGTAGCAAGTGATAGGATGAGAGGAAATGGCCTCAGGTTGCACAAGGGGAGGTTCAGATTGGATACTAAGAGAAATTTATTCACATTGGAACAGGCTGCCCAGGGCAGTGGTGGAGTCGCCATCCCTGGAGGGGTTTAAAAGGCGTTTAGATGAGGTTCTTAGGGACATGGTTTAGTGCTAGAGTCAGGTTATGGTTGGAGTCGATGATCCTGAGAGTCTCTTCCAACCAAAATGAGTGTATGGTTCTATAATTCTATTTTTTTAGATAGATGGTATTTTTTAGAATGACTGGATTTCACCCTAGTGCTCAGAGCAGTCCCTGCTCAGGACCGTGCGGGATCTGCAGGAGATGGTGTGTGTTTGCTCTGCCTCCACCAGCGTTCCGGAGACAGAAGCCTCGGGCAGACATCTTCTCCTGATTTCCCTCCAGCAGCACTGCCCTGATGTTCTCCGTGCTTAATCCCGTTCCTGGGATCACGGGCACTTCAATGCCTGGGTGAATTAGCAGCAATGCCAGCCTGAGGCTTGATCCTGCCCGCCTGCGTGTCCAGGGACCCGTTCCCACCTCAACCTCTTTCCTAAAAAGAAGCAACACGGACGCTACTTTGTCTGCCAAGTAGTCTCTACTAAGTCTTAATGTTGAGGATGTTTTGTCCTGAGGGAGAGGCAATTTGGGAGTGGGCTTCATCTTTTTTTGTTCAAAATTTTTCTCCATGGAATAACAGGCTGGTCGCAGCTACTCATGTCCACTTTCCATTGCGTTAGAGCACTGAGCATCAAAGGAAAAAGCTTTTGAAAGACCACCTTGGCTTCTTCTAGAACTTACGTACTAACTTTTTTTGCATGGATGATTTAAACGGGCTACGTGTCCGTGCTGTTGCGTTCAGAGCCCTAAAAATTGTGGCACTTGTTTAAGCAGTAATTCTAAATAATTAAGAAATTTCTGATGTTTCTCCTCCAAATATACCATTTACAAAATAGCTGAGTGCAAGCTAGTCTAGCACTGGCTATCCTTGTGTACCTACATCAGCCGGAGCCTCTAATTCATGAAAACCTAATTATACAATAGGCCTATATCATAGGATATTTTCCTCTATCATACCAAGGTAGGAAGTTCCCAGTGGCTCTCGAATGCGTATTTTCAGTACGGATCCAGTAGACTGGTCCAACTCCAAAACCCATCAAGTCTTTATTATTTCCTAAATCAAAGGTGTTTACATTTCAAATTTCCTTCACATCTCACTGGTTTTTTAATAAACTATTGTTACGCCCCGTTTCATTGTATTTTAAGATATTTTGTACCATGTCCGTTGCACTCTATCACTTTATCATCAGCCATTTTGCCCTTCAGTTCACTATTTGGTCATTTCAGAGCGACCCAGGAGGCCAGAACTGTGAAACCAGAGAATTTCCAGATCTGTCACCAGCATTCTAGTCACAATGACTTATTTTTTTTTATAACTCCCCGTAGTGAGAACATCATCTTGGAGTAGATTTTTTCTGCGGTTAGACAGAACACACTGTTGGTCAAAATCTCTAACTACTTTGAGTAAGAGATGAGACTCTGTTCACCTGTCCCCAACAGCTGCTTCTGTTTCCTTGCGGAGAGACTCCCTAGGTGGTTATGTCCATTTTTCCGCTAATGGGACCAAGTGTCATTGACTGGTGTGCACAGCCAAAGAGTTTCTTGAGATGACACTTTTCTTACAAAAGGTTGTGCTCAGAAAAATCCGTATGACAGAAAAAAAAACCCCAACAAATATACCCCCCCCCCAAATGCACAAAAACCCACAAACAAACAAGCAAAAAAACCCACTTATCAACATTCTCCATTATATGGAGAGCAGTTTCTATTTGCTTTATTTTATCATAATATATCCTGGCCACAGAAAGATGGGCATTAAAATCAAGTAGACTACCTGCGTTCATTGAATTCTGCCAATAATCTAGTCGATGTTGCTAATTGCAATATTCCAGTTCTTGTTTTGGTTCTTTAATCAGAAGATTTTAGGGCTGCTTGTATTGACCCCCTTGCAGGTGCTTTTAAATAAACTATGAACACAAAGTTGTATCTATTTCTTACCCTTTTTTTTGCAATTTTTAACCACAGCCACTTCAGCTTTTCCACTGAGGTTTTCGAACTCAACAAACTCATCCATGAACCATTTTCCCTGCTACAGTAAGATGCACGTTTAGGCATGTAGACTTCTCATCTGGGAAGCTGGACAATGATATAAACCTAGGTACTACAAAACCAGACTAATTTTTCCACTTGTGCAAAAAATTATGATTCTAGCACAAGTGTGCTTGAGTAAAAATGTCATGAGTGGTATCAGTGGTCAAATGAGACATCAAAATCAGTTATTCCTCACACAGAAAGTTGGATTCAAGTGTTAAGCCAGGTCATGAGAACGTATATAATTTCTACTGATGTTTGCTTTATTTAGAAACAACGGGCCCTGTGTACAGCCTTGCAAATTTTTAATGGGAGCAAAGCTTCATATGAAAATGCTCATTGTAATCACAGCCTCCAACACGCGCTGCCAGAAACCTTTAGTTAACACACTCAGCCTCTCACCTTCTTGCTCCATACTCAGATCCTGCAAGATATGTGTATCCTACATTTAGCTCACATTTTTTCCCTATTAACTTGCAACTCCTGTGCACGCCTTAGAGCTGCCCAAAATATTTTCTACCCAGTCAGGGGCTACATCGCTGCTCGAAAGGATGAAATCAGTGTCGAGCCCTTGAAGGAGGCAGCAACCTGCGTGGTTGTTAAAGGAGGTTACAGTGGGCTCAGACTGCTCAGGAAAGAAAAACAAGTAACTCCTTACGAGCATAAATACGGCACATTCAAATGCGTTTAATTGCGCGTGCCTGTCTGAAAATATCTCGTCGTTCTTCGTTCTGTTCCTCGTTCCGAGGGTCACTAGTGCCTGAAAACACTGATATGCCAAGGAAGCCCGTTCCTCGTGGGAGCGCGACTCCGCTCCACACAGGCATCTTCCCTTCTGTCGTTTGGCATAATTCAGTATGTGACTTGAAAATTCAAAATATAAACAAGAGAGAGGAACCGGGGCCAATAGCGTTGCGAGCAGAATTCTCAAACCTTGAAATGAAAAATACCTCTGCTCTAGAAATACCACCCTTTTCTCCATTCTTTTTAGCTTAACCAGAACTATCTCTTCGCAGCTCTTAGGAGGAAATGGGGGCAAAAATACCATAGCCAAACATAAATGTATTAGACTGTAAAAACACACTGCTCAATGCCTGCACTGTACAATACACAAATTTCTCTCCTCTCGTAATTCTCCTCTTCCTGTGAATTGCTTATTTCTCCTCAATTTCTCAGCATCATTTTCTCCCATAACTTTGTCATTCTTTAACACCTTTTAAATATAGATATGAAATATATAAGTATGTATTTAAATAGATCTTTGTCCCTGCTGCTCTCATCTGTGTTACAGAAGCAAGTTAAAAACCTTCAGTGTATTTGAGCATCATTGTAAGGAGGAAAGAACTGTTCCTTATACCATCCCTCACTAGCTTCTGTCATTCCCATGTCCTGAGATATACACAGTTGCTACAGCTTTGCAGGTTTTTCCTGAAAATTGGTAAGTTATATACCTGAGCTAAACAAATGGGAAATACACTGAGAGCACAGACAGACATCTTCTGAAAGCTAAATTTGAGGTGTTACCTTTCTTTTAGATCCCTGTTGAACGCAGTGAGCGCTGACCCTCTCCCAGCATGGGAATGACCAGGAGCTGGCAGGAATGTTAAGGTGTCTCTGGAGTGGTTGTTTAAATAGAATCATAGAATGGTCTGGGTTGGAAGGACCTTCCAAGCTCATCCAGTGCCACCCCTGCCATGACAGGGACATCTTCACCAGCTCAGGTTGCTCAGAGCCCCGTTCAGCCTGGCCTGGGATGTCTCCAGGGATGGTTCATCCACCACCTCTCTGGGCAACCTGGGCCAGGGTTTCACCACCCTCAGTGTTAAAGATTTCTTCCTCATGTCCAGCCTGAGTCTCCCCTCTTCTAGCTTAAAACGATCACCCCTTGTCCTGTCATAACATGATAACAATGATGAATCTTCTTCTTTCTCCAGGTGAAGCACCTGGTTCTGCTCTGGAAGGTAAAAATGGGAAGCTACCTGTGGAGATCCTTTAGTACCAGTTATGGCATCTTCCTCAGCAATCGCTTTGGTGATTAGAATCAGAGAATCATTTTGGTTGTAAGAGATCCTTAAGATCAAGAGACCCTGATGATTAAGAGCCCAACCATTAACCTAAATCTAGCACTAAATTGCTCCTCTTCACCGCAGCTGCTCCTTTGGTACCCACCAAATCCCTCCGACATCCATTCAGAGCTTTTAATGCTTTCATGACCTGCTGCTGTCGAGGCCACCAAGTGAACAGGGAAGCGGTTCCAAAAGCTCCTTGCTCCTTTGGCTCCTTCCTTTGTGCAGAGCAGGTTTTCTTAGGAAAAAGACTCAAAAACTAAGACAAAGACACTAAACAAGCGCAACTCCGTTCAGTCACAGCATGGGCCGCATCCACACAGTGCTGAAACAATCCCATGTTGCTGATGGCAGATCCGGGTGTAGAAAGGTCAGGCTGGCACAGGCATCTTAAGGGAGATGGTTTAATCTCTTTTAAGTGTTCGAAGTTCAAACATTTAATGCTTCAAATTAAGGAAAGCTGAGAATTTAAGGGAGCGTAGAGAACATGATGCCTTTAACAGACTTATTAAACTGAATTAACAAGAGGGACAATTTCTTAACTGGGGGGAAAAGAAGGGAGAAGAATTCAATGAAAGTTAATACTTCTGGCTAAAGAGTTAAAAGATTGATTGTTCTGCATTTTGCCAGTGAAATGAGTTTTCAGGAGAAAAAAAAAAAAAAAAATCAGTGTTTAAACGTGATGCTGTAGTAAATGAGTAGTTTTCATTTCTTGTAAAGCAAATCCAGTCTTAATCTTAGTATTTCCATTGCCATGGTCCAGCAAGTTGCTAGAATGGCTCATTTTGGTGCCTGCGATTGTAACGCACCTTATTTCTAATTTGAGCGATGTCCAACTTCAGCACCCAGGCGTGTTGATTATTGTAATAAAAGCCTAGTATTACCAAATTTTATTCCTACGTGCAGTCATGAACTGAAGAGCAGAGTCTGTAGCCCTCTCAGGCTGTTCAAGCAGGGAGAGGCCGCCTCCTTCCAACCTTCTCTCTTCTTCCCCGTGGTTTTCCCCAGCAGTGAAGGACAACAGGGTCTTGTGGAGGAGAGGCCACGGTGTCAGGCTTGTGCTTCCTAGGGGACCGTATTCAAATATAAGGTCCCAAAGTAGCACATACCCCTCAGCACAGGGCAGACACCCAGGCTTTGCACGGCCCACACTCACCTGCGCTTCAGAGAGGCCTAAGCTTCCTATCATTTTCATGTTACATGGAAAATAATTCCAGAAAGGTTGAATTCTAGAATATACACATGTAAACCACAACGTGCTGCAGGGGAGATGGAGGCCGCTTGTTTCTTCTCTACATTATGGCCACTGCAAGGAAAATATTGATGAGTTTGGGCCTCCCATGCAGTGTAGTCATCCCACCAAACCTGAATTCTCACAGGCGTCTTGCGGGATCAGATGCTTACATTCTTGGCTGTTAATTAATTTTGCCACTAGTTCTAATGTATTCACAGAAGAATACATTACAATTTCTGTTCCAAAAAGAAATTTTAAACATGGCTGAAGTCTGAGTTTTATACATTTAACACAGGATATTTTTCAAATGTAATTAGATTTCACTGGTATACAACCTCTATTACACACAGTTCTTGAGTTAAAGCACTGTTAAGGTAGGGAAATGACAATTATTTGTAGAGTTCAGTCTGTTGTGTATATTTCTATGCTACTAACACAGGCTGCGTTGCTATGCACACATTTCAAGCCAACTAAGGATTTACAACTTGCAGGTATGTGATGATATTGGCACTTACTCTTTGTTTCCGTATGGAGAAAGCAACAAATGTGAAAACTTCAATCAGAATGAAACAAGGGTAAAAGAAACATCAGGGAAGACATTGAACTACAATTTTTTTACTCCAGATGTTTAGACAAAAAGCATGAACAAGTTGTCTTATTGAGCTAAGTTTAGATCTCGGTCAGGCTAAGTTAACTAAGGACGGGAAGAAATTGGGAAATCCTTAGTCCCAGATGAAAAACACATTAGGGAAGTTTATTTTACATCGTCAGTCTGTGAGTCTAAAAATCCAGCCACTGATACCGGTGCTGAACTTACAGAATGTCAAAAACACCCTCAAAACAACAGCATCATTTTCATGATAATCTGGGGGGGAGTGTTTTGTTTTGTTTTTCTGGTTTGTTTGGTCGGTTTTTTGTGGTTTTGGTTTGGTTCCGGGTTTTTTGTTGTTGTTTTTTAGGCGGGAGGTCGGTGGTTTTGTTTGTTTGTTTGTTTTAAATGAAAAGCACTGGTGTCTCACTGTGAGAGCTGCCAGCTTGACCAACCCCATTTCATTTCTGGCAAGACTCATTATTTCGTTTCCAGCGTCCCAGGACAAAGGGAACCCATTGCAGTAAGCACTTTTCGAAGCAGGTTCGTGGCACCAGTGGCACAGTAACACCACAGCTCCTTCTTTCACAGGTGAGCCTCCCACCACTCACCCTGCAAAAAGCCCCATCAGAACTGGCTCTGATGAAGGCGGCTGAAGCCCTTGGAATTGTACCAGCAGCCTTTTGTCTGCTGATACACCCCCCAAACACCCCAGATTGTGATTTTGTTACAAAGCATTATAATATACGACTATAGTATAAATATCACAAAGCATCAGAGTGCTGTTACACCAGAGGGGTTGTGCAATTTTCCACCTGAGAACCTCTCAAGAGGTGGGGTCTGCATTGGCGTGAGGAGGTTCCCCGGTGCTATTTAAGTGCACAAGGGAGACAGGTGCAATATGCAACTTTGCTTACAATGCAAGATTTTTTAGAAGGTTTTAGGGTTTGTTTCACATGTTTCGAAGCATTTGCAAAGCCTAAATGGGTACTAAAATGTATCTCCCACCTTCCCATGATGGAGGCTATGAGTGGTCACAGCCTTTTAAAGACCTGCCCTGGTTTCTAAGCATGACTTTATAGGGATTATCAGTGCCTTTAGTTGTTAAATACAACAACACTAAACTATTAGTAACTAAATAGACCCAGCAGGAAGGCCCATCTCCCTCCTATCTGTGCCCCAGACTCACTGTTGATGCTTTTCCCTCTGGCTTTTTAAGGACAAAAGCACTTGTTGGAGCAAGTTCAGAGAAGAGCAATGAAGCTGGTGAGGGGTCTGGAGCACAAGTCTGATGAGGAGTGGCTGAGAGAGCTGGGGCTGTTCAGCCTGGAGAAGGAGGCTGAAGGGAGACCTTATTGCTGTCTACAATTACCTGAAAGGAGGTTGTAGCATGGAGGGTGTTGGTCTCTTCTCCCAAGTAGCAAGTGAGGACAAGAGGAAATGGCCTCAAGTTGCACCAGAGGAGGTTCAGATTGGATATTAAGAGAAATTTCTTCATGGAAAGGGTTGTGAAGCATTGGAACAGGCTGCCCAGGGCAGTGGTGGAGTCACCATCCCTGGCTCTGAAAGATGCGTAGATGAGGTTCTTAGGGACATGGCTCAGAGGTGGACTTGGCAGTGTTAACAGTTGGACTCGATGATCTTAAAGGTCTTTCCCAACCCAAAAGATTCCATGATTCTATGATTCTAAATAAAAACCCAACAAGATTGCTTTAGTTTTGGCCATGGTAAAGAGCCTTCATTCAACTTCATCTCAGGTCTACTTAGGATCACAGCCTGGACTTTTCTCTCTACCAACACAGATTCTGAACGAGCTTCTGCCCCTTGCTCTCAGCCTGAACAACTTGCTCTTGAGCCACACTCTGCAATCAAATTTTTTTTGCATCCTGTTGCAGCCCCACATCACTCACACAGGCAGGGCCGCGTCTGCTGAGCTGCCCGGGGTTTAGATCAAGCAGATCCTGTTTTGTGGTTCCCCAACCGTAAGCTGCTGAACTGTGCAAAATAGGTGATTTGTGGCATTTGTGACATGGGTGGGAGAGGCAGCAGGACCAGGCTCTGCCGTGTTTTACCGGGACAGTTTCTGCTCCAGTAACAAGACACATGCACACAGGAGCAAAACGTAAAGAGGTCTGAGGGCAGAGCTTGGCAAAAATCCTTCCTTGGGGGAGAGAAACTGAGCTAAGCGCAAACCTCAGCCCCACGTCCCCTGCACCTCGGCACCGCTGCCTGTTGGGCTGGCACGAGCGGTTGCTTGGCCCTGCTCACCTTCCACCAGCGCTTGTTAGCGGGGAAAACAAAGCTGGTTGACTAGAGCTGGCAGGAATCCTACCACCGCGGTTGCTAAATGGATCTGTTAAAACATAAACGGAGATGACATCGCAGGGCATCATCATGAAATACCGTGGGTGACAGCTGGTTCCCGAACAGCGCCGCTTCCTCCTCCTCCGTCCCGGTGCCTTTGACACTGCAGCCACCTTGCTGCTGCTCCTCTTCTCATCTTGTCTGCAATTATCTTGCTTTTCCTTCTCTCTCTCCCAGCGGTTGCCCACTGGCTCCTTTGAAGGCTCCTCGTTATCCATCAGTCACCCAGGGCACGGTGCTGCAGCCTCACACCCAGCACAGGCATCGCTCCGTCTCTGGCACATTTTTGGAGCTGTGCAATTTCTCCAAGTCTTTCTGCTTTAGGAAAATAGGACTCTGGGACTTTACTGTCCCCTCGCCATCCCTACAGAAGCCCTTGGGTTTGCAATTTAGCCTTGATGGAGCACAGGACAGGCCACACAGGTTACACCCGCCTTACTCCTGCCTCACTGATACACATCTAGTAGGAGCTGCTATCACCTCTTTGACTTCCAAATGAACATTTTCCTGCTTTCTCCCCTGCTGCCACCCCTCGCTCTCCCCAGGGGCTCTCCAGAAGCAACCACCAAACCATGACTTTGTTCTCATTCAAGAATTCTTTAAAGCCTTGTGCACATTCCCCTCCCTGCCACCAGTGTCCAAAAAAGCTTGGCAAAAATTGGCAAGGAGCTGGGGAAAGGTCAGGTTTTTACAACTGTGACTTGGTGTTATCTCATTTCTTTACCCTACTGTTTTTGTTCATATGTGGCTTATACGCTCCAGTATATAGGCTGCATGCTCCTTGTCTCTCTGTCCTCTGGGGTTCTAGACTTCGACAGGGGCTCCAAAGCATTAAATTAAGTAAATAATCTCTGCAGGTAACATGATAAACCCCAGAAGAGGCCAAAGCAGCAGCAGCCTTGTGTGGTGCAGGAGAGAAGCAGGAATTCTCGGCTCCTATCCGGTTCTGGCACAGATTTCTTACATGCAACTGTCTGTAAAATGAAAAATGCAACATCCACTCCCTGATTGACCCAGTTAAACGATAAACTCTGGCAGGACAGTTCACTCTTTACCCGTACAACACAAACAGAGCTGCTGGTCCGCACAGGGAAGCCTTGGGCTCTGCTGGTGCCTCCAGCCACAATGAACCGAGCGAGCAGGTAGAACACAGGGCAGGTAAATCAGTGGCACTCACTGAAGAGTTTCTTAGAGAAGCTAAAGATAGACGCTGTTCTGTATCGTTTTCTAAAAGCTGATATAATACATATAATGGTTTTCAAGACCATTCTGCTCTTGAAATGTACAATAACGAAACCATCTTGATGGAACAGGATGGATACTATGTATACGAAAAAGCTGCACTTTTAGAAACCCAAATTCTGCTTGGGTTCTGAAGTTTAGAAGCTTCGATTTCACTGCTTGAGAATAACTCTCTAGCACACCTTTAAAAATGAGCTGGTTTATTTTAGTTATACTGCAGATAATGGGGAAAAGAAAAAAAAACAAAAGCTTAAGTCCCGTCTAAAATCTGGGAAAAATCATCTTTGAATGACAGTTCTTCCAGCAGATTAGCAATAGTTTATTATTCCAGGTATATATTTAGACTATTCCTCTTGCACAGTTGCTTTAATATCAACCGTATTAAAACCTTTCCGGTAGCTCATCACATTCCTCAGCGACTCCAAGCTCCTCCGTGTGTTCCATTACACAGAGCACCGCATCCGCAGGTGTGCGCACACACCAGATCCCTTTGCACGCACGGACAAGGTGGCTGCAACGCTCTGCGTTTCCCACTCTTTTTTTCAAGATACTGCATGAAAACCAGGAGGAAAAAACGGTGCTTTTGGAGCACGCGCTCAATAACGTTCCTGCGGTTTGTGGAGTAAAAACATTTATTTTAAACCAGTACGTTTCCTGTTTCTTCGGTGCTGTCGCTGTGCGGGACAGCTGGAAATCATCCCGGTAACTCTCAAGTTCACCTTTGCCTAAAGAATGGGAATGGTCTGAGACCCAGGAAATGCAGAGAACAAACAGCTGGGGTTCTTAGAACTTCGGTAGCTCTTTCTCTTTGGTAGGAAGATGACCCAGGATTGCAGGGTACCTTAAACCAACTTAAAATAAAACCACAGGAAAAAGAAGGGAATGATGACACCAACGCAGCAGTAACTGTTATTTGCCATTTCTCCTATAGGATAACTACACGCGCACGCTTCGTTCTCCGATACCTGGTATTTGGACTCGGCAGAACGCTCCGGTTTGCACCCACGTGAGCTGTCCGGAGCCGACCGCGGCCTTTCTTCGAGGTTTTGTAGGAGGGTTCATGAACGTGGTGCGCACGGCAACCTGTGATCGACAAGAAAAACCTGCGTTGTAGCTTAACTTGCCCAGCAGCGTGGAAAAAACGTTACGAACTTGAGGGGTTTTATATTTTGCAAACAAAAGGAAGTTCATTTCCTCTGTTAGCTCACCATAGCATTCTGTGCAAAAACACACCCGGAGCTCTTGAAATACCTTCACTTATTCCTGTATCTACCCAATTTATTTATAGAGCTATCTGGAAAACACTGGCTTTTCATTTACGAGATACTATGGAACTTTTCAGAATTGTTTCATAAACAAAGCTCTTTAAAAACACGCACACCTACAGAAATTATCAACTGTAATCAAGTCTCAGGTCTATTTTTGTGTGTGTGTATTTAAGGAGTATTGACAGGACAGTTAAATCTGCCATATTAATGCATAACCAGGTAAATCTCCATGAGGTAACTTTACCACGTTAGTAAATCTAGCCATCAGCAGATGTGTCTAATACATTAGACGCCCCTGTAAGAAACCACAAATACTTGGGTTATGTCTCATTTTAACGCGTTGTTGGGGAATTCTAACAGTTTACAAAATAAACGGGAGCAAGTTCTTACATTAAATACAATAAACATGCAGGCCTAGAACATCTGGAACAAAAGCAAGGTGAAAACTGGGAAACATAAGTGTCTTATGAGTTCATAACCAGAGAGGGTTGCAAATCACTCAATTTCCAGGCATCCTGGCAAAAACACCCAAACAAACACACCAGAAATGCTGAAATAACACCACAAATAAAAATCAGTAAGGATTGGGGCTCATTTTAGCCAAGATGTTTTAACAAAAAGCCACCATTTGTTCCTTGGTGTGTGGCGGGATGCCTGTGAGCTCCCGTTACGTTCCTTAATTTCCTTCATGTTTTCTACTATTGCAATAGTTCGGACTCAATAAATTCGACCCAACTCTGAGAATTGAGTCCAACAATCATTTAATCTTCTTATTGCTCTAATGCCACATAGATATAGAAGACTACATAAGATCTTTATGATTACCTTGTTAATGGTTCAAGATCTTGAGGTATTGCCTCTGACTCATGCACCACTGTATGTCGTCATTTAGCAGAACAAAATTGTTCTAGAAAATGTTCATTTCTTTCTAATAAACATTAGGTTGTCCAGTATTGGCCTCAGCCAGACTTTGATTTTTGTGGTGTGAAGCAGAAACACCATCTTAGTTGATCCAAGACACCGTTGTCCTCATGAGTATTGTCTCTGCAAGAATTTTAAGAGACATGAAACTCTAAATACAAACTTTACATCCACCAGCAATGAATAATCTGCGGCAGGAATAATTATACTTCAAGGTATTGTTACAAACACTTACTGGTTTACCTTTCTGCCTTCGTTCTTCATATACCAGAGAAAAAAATCAGAACCACTGTTCTGGATTTCTAGGCAGAGCTTTCCAGCACCTCCCAGAAGTCCCAGTAAAAGTTAAGTTAGTCACTTCCAGCTATTTTGCCTGCTATTTGGGTATTCAGTATTTTTTAATCTCAATCTGAAGTAGTGAGTGTTGGCATCCATTGTACTCACAGGTACTCGACTTCGCTAGAAATTGTGAATTTTCGTACTAAAACCACCCAGACAAGTGAATTCTGGGTCTGTATCTGTGCTTCAGCTTTAGTCTCGCGTATTTCCCAGTATTATTAATACCGAGCACGCTCCCTGGGATGTCACTGTCCTTTGGTGAGCCACTGTGTATTGTGGGCTCCCTGGACCTTCTTTTTTTTCCCACTTTTATTAGACTTCCCCAAATGATCATTGTAAATTAGCAGTGAGAGCTCTCAGTATTCCTCACTGCCAGTGCTGAAGCCCTGGAGCAACAGGCTGCCCAAGTACCAACGTTACGGCATTTCAGCAGCGCCAAATCTTTATTCAGAACATGAGAGAATAAGACTGGAATCGATGAATTGACAATGTATTCCCATAAAAATATTGGGGCCAACATTGCAGCAGGAGTATATAGAATAGTATTTTCTGTCATTCCGTTTCCAGGAAAGTAGATATACGATTCCATTAGAGATTCCAAAGGATCTAAAGGCAAAAGGATGCGAGAGTTGAAGAAATGCATGTGAAGTCTGAGTAGGACGAAGCCCATGAGGGGAAGCTGAGGCCAAGCAGCCTGCAGGCAGAACTCAAGTCACCTCCACTCCCATCCCAACCTGGGCCAGTTTACAAACCGGTGTAGAAAAAGGAAACAGAAAACAAAGAAGTTACCAAAATTCAAGGCCAGGCTGGACGGGGCTCTGAGCAACCCGAGCTGGTGAAGATGTCCCTGCTCATGGCAGGGGTGGCATTGGATGAGCTCTGAAGGTCCCTTCCAACCCAAATTACTCTGTGATCCTCACAATTCTGATGAGGACCCAAGGAACAGAGCCCTGTACCATCACCTAACAGCCAGCTGGAAGTTCACAGACTGAATTGCTACTTTAGATGCCTTCACCACATCTACATGTGCTGTCCTTTTTTCCATGGCACGTGAAATCCCCAAATCTGCCGGTTCCTGCTTGCCCGGTGGTTTTCGAACACCCAGCCCCTCAGAGCAAACACCTTCTGCCTCTCTTGCACGCTTCGCTGCCAAATTGTTCATCTCGCAGACAAACAGGAACTGGCTTTCATGCTTGAAGGGTGTTTATGTCTTGCATAATTTATTTAAGGCCTTATCTTGCTTCCATCAAGCTCAAGAACAAGCCATTATGCTTATTTCCAAGGCAGAGGGTCCGAATCCTTAGTCAAGGAGTTTTCCTGAACAGAGGGCTGGCAGAGGCCAACCTCGCTTCTCCTCCTCCCTCTCTCTGCTTCCACCACCCACTTGGTTTAATAAGGACAGGAATGCTCATGGGGTGAAGGGACTGGGCTCATCCCACTCCCGAAAAGCAGATATCGAGGCACAACTCTCTATCACCCCCCCAAAAAAGACCAGGAAGCCAAATAGGAGAAGACCATTTCAAAGAGCTGGCCAGACGTCATTCCAAATTAACAACAGCACGTGCAGACGACCTTAACAGGGTGGGACACAAGTGTTGGTCCTTTCAGGAGCATAAAAGCTTTGCTGAAAAACTGAGGCTGCCATTAAGTGCATCCCTGCCACGCTGGCTCTGGGCTCCATCCCAACCAGGGGGGGTCCTACCACAAAGCACGAGGTGCAGCTACGTGAGCGTGGAGGTACCACCTCCCAACACATTTAAAAGCCCATTTCCAAGTCAGCACTTCACATGACAAAGTATTTTGCTTCGTATCATGGTACGACCCCTAGGGCTACGTAAGAGCCTGGCCAAGAAAAAGCTGGCATTCAAAACCAGTATAAACCTTGCACTTTACGTCTTTACAGTGTTTCGCTGTATCAGCATCTTTGCTAATGAGGATGTTAACATAGAGGTATGCAGTTATGTCCATTTCTATACATAGGACAAAACCGGCGAACTAAATTCCACCTAGAAATAAATTCACACCTTTAGTTAGTCAAATAATTTCAAACGCAATCCCAAAGTGTGGGTAAAATCCTACACTTACTGAAATAATCGCTGAAATTACCCACCGACTGTGGGATGTAATCCTGATCCACCTCTTCTTTCAACAAAATGAAATACTAAACCAGAAATTCAAGAAGAGGCAGCAAGGTCGTATGCACGGGGAACACACCTTAAACACGACAACTAAGTGCGCAAGCGTTGGATTTGCTTACAGAGAAAAGAAAAAGAAACAAAGATGAAATTTAGGAATGTGTCGAAGGTAAGTATGTTTATTTTCATGTGTTCACAGCAGGATACTCTCCTGCTGCTCAGAAATATTGTATGACGGGTTTACTATCATCTCTGAATAAGGACAGACTGTTGTCTGCACTAAGGTAGCCTATCTGGATTTTTGCTTTTCATTTACTGGAAAAGAATTTCATACTGTTTCCAGAATTAAAGCTTCCCTTGGGGTTAAACAATTCACACAGTGACAATATCTGAACGCCTGCTACGTGCACATCATTTCAATTACTTCAGTTCTATAAAGGTCAAATATGTTTCTTAACAATGCTGAAGTGCACTTACAGACATCAAAACTGACCTACGAGATTAAATACGGTCCCACAAGTTAACCTGCCTAATTTCAAGTCTGTTATTATTTATATGATTGCATACATACTCTGCCCATGCCCTGTGGTCTACGAAACAGTGTTCGCAGTTTACAAAAGTAAGTAATGCTAATCACTCGTTAACATGTGGTTTCCATCTGTGTTTATGTGACGGATATTAACCTGACATTAAGTCAACACAAAAGAAAAAAATCAAGTATTTTCAGAGGCAACACAAGCGTGAGTCCCCTGACAGCTGCTGCACATTTTTACAATTTTAAGATACATAAATATACTTTTCCCCTCTCGTTGCTGTTGAAATTATGCATGCAAAAGAGAGAAACCAACTTTTCAGAGAAATGCATGGCTTTAACTGTGATGGTTATCGACTTGTTATGTATCAAGAAACAAGATAACAGATACGGGTTGCAAGACTTCAAACTCTTAAGTACCACAACTCCCACCTCTGCTGCTTTAATTCAGAGACAGCTGGCAGAACGCCCCAGAACCCCGCTCAGACACTTGCGAGCAAGCGGAGGCAACAGAAACCTCCCTCACTGTCTGTTTCTGTAGGCAGCACTTAAACTCTCTCCAAGAAATCCAGCATCAGACAGGCCCGCTGACCTTACTGCAGGGAAAGGGTGGATAAACACCCCAAAATCAGGTTGCACGTCACACTTGGAAGGAAACAGCCCTCAGAATAATCTTTTAGTTCCTCACCTGCAACTACTGGTACTGAAACAAGCCGAGCCCGTGAGGGGACTGTGGTGAATTCAGAGGGGACTGAAGCTTTTGGGCCGCTCCGTTACAAACCCGTGAATTCCACAGAAATAAGCAATAGTGACCTGGGGGAGTAAATCTGGAAAGGGTACATGATCCAGGTGCCTCATAGCCCTGATGCTCACTGCCCCAGTTGTCTCAAAATAATGTACAATGTACAAAATAATGTACAAAATACAAAGTAATTTGAGAAGCAACAAATAAGGATGATGGGCGTAACTTGGTTTTAACACAAGTAATTAAAAAAAAAAAGTTGAGAGAAATGTGATTTTTACATTGAAGCTGCACTTTTAAATAACCAGCAGTAAAAGCGAGTGAATCATCTTAATTGTCACCCACGGGCAGACTCAAAACAACTACAGATGTGTAGT
This sequence comes from Pampusana beccarii, assembly GCA_013399365.1. Lineage (NCBI taxonomy): Eukaryota > Metazoa > Chordata > Aves > Columbiformes > Columbidae > Pampusana > Pampusana beccarii. Next base: position 98,033 of record VWYH01002623.1, on the reverse strand, counting down.
TGTGGCTGAAGGACTTTGACAGTTTGTAAAACACATCATGTGGAAACTCGATACTTCTGGTTGAATGGGATTTGTTTCTAGAGATGATTAAGACATCTTCAGCACAGCTGTAACCGTGTATCAGAGATATCTGCTGTACTTCAGAAACCATTCCCGAACTCCAGCGTAAACCTCTCAACTTGACATTCAAACCTTGAAGGAACTACCTGTGAAAAAGTAAAACCAGCCCCTCTTCATTCCTTTGCCAACTATTTTAGAACGTGGCAATTCTTAAATACTCTTGTGCTGTTTTCAGTTGTACCCGCATATGTCAACTGCGGCGTAATTACCAAGCCCCGTCTGATGGCGACGGGCCTGGGAATGCAGGAGGTAATGGTGTGTGCAGAGCCAGATGCGCAGATCGGCGTCCGCCAGCGGAGCAGAAGCAGCACAAAGGCCCAACCGCTTCAGAAGCGATTTCTGCAGCACTAAATAGGTATTTGATGGAACATCGACGCAAAGCTGTCCTAGCGAGACGTCTAAGCTTCGAATCTCTCTGCAGAGAGACACATTTCTTAAAGGACGCACGCTGACCTTTAAAAGGTTCTGTTAAAATCTCCGCGTATCGGATTGTTACTCCACAACCACCGTCTCAGAAGGCAGGGCTCATTTTTAGTTTTTAACATTCTCACTTAGAATGCGATACTAGTTTATTTCAAATGTAGGATTTGGGATTTTAAGCATCACTGGTGTAATTAGACCTATTAATTTCTTTAACCCATCAAAGATCTCCCCGGTCTTCCAGATGCACTTATGTGGAGAGAACGAAGTTGCTTGCAAGATTCTTGGGTATTTCCACGCAGGAAATACGCCCTAAATACTGCCAGTTTAACAGTTCTCATACACTTCAAACTTAGCTGATTGGAAGCACGTGTTCTTGTTTGGTTGAATACATTTGCGTTCTTGTTTGGTTGAATACATCTGTATCTTCGCTGCAAAAAATGTGGCTCTATCAGCTGCTTCTTTATGAGCTTGTTATAAACCAGTGATATGACAGTGCAAACCAGGACTCATGTTCAGCTTCATCAAGAAGCAATTCCTTCAGGCATTAAGATGTGACATAAAATCTTTTAATATATTGAGCGATTTCCTTAAGCTCTGTGTGAAGAAAGCAAAATACAGCATGAAATACAAAGCCTTTTAAAACATGCCAGGAATTTTAGTGGAAAGGTAACAAATTATGCAAACCACAGGCCTATATTACACATTGAAAATGTTGGCTGAGACATTAAGCAACCACCGAAATGTTTTTGTATAATGTGATTTAAGATCTGTTGTTCAAGAACTCGAGAGCAAACATTTATTCTTTTCTGATTAATATTAGCAACTTGAAAAAATTTTTAAAAAAAAGTTAAAAGGCATTGATGTGATGACTGCAATACATTCCCAGGTAGAATTCAAGCACCGCGGTTCTCTCCTCCAAACAGAGCACAGCCACATATTGCCAGAGAGATTAAACTCCAGGAAAACTCCACACAGCAGAGATTCCCACTTTCAGAATGTTACTTTTTCCTGCTTTTGAGGGAGCTGTTGTGAACTCTTACTCTCTTCTGCACGGAAGACGCAATCTTCAGAGATGTTTTCTTTGCGAGGGACCTTTCCACAGCTCTGGGTTTCCATAGCAACAGCTGAGCATCCTCTCCACCCGTCACCAGAGACTCATCTGCCGGGTTCCAGCAGAAGGAGCGAACGGTGGCAGAGTGTCCCCCGCAAAGGGAACCCACCAGGCTCAGCCCAGCGGTGCCGCAGCCCAGGAGGTGAATGTTTCCTGTGGATGTTCCCCCCATAAGAAAGAGTTTGTCTGCCTTTTCGTGGTACAAGCCACCTACCAGGTAATTTAAAGTGTCATTTTCGATGCAGATCGCATCTCTGACATCCAGAACATGCAAAAGTGTTATTGGTTCCTCAGTATCAAACTGAGCAATGTCCCACCAACAAAATCCCTCATCGTGTGTCACGCAGTAGACCTGTTTATAATCTTTCCCAGACCAGCCAATAAAACTTACTGATGAATCTGAATTGCAAGTCGATATCAAAGCATCATCTTCATTATCTTTGTTAATGTCGAACACATTAACCAACCCATCTGTTGATCCAGAAGCCACTGAATTTGGTTTGATAGGATGAAAACAAATTTTAGTGATATCATCATTGTGACTTTCCGAATAGACTCCCAAGGGTTCTCTAGCTGTGCCAGCACAGTTTGTAACGCCTCTTGCATCCCAAAATACCAGAAATGTGTCCTTCTCAACTTTTTCTGTTCCAGCACAAATTATGAGGTCGTTGCAGCTGATATCAAAACTGATGAAAACGTTGGAAGGATACCCACTAAATACCTGCGTGGCTTGCTGAGTTGCTAGACGAATATCCCAACACCTCACTGTACCGTCGCTGCACGCTGAAAACAGCACGCTGTCACATGTGTGTGCAAATCTGACTCCACTAAGCACCCCAGGATGGCTACTGTACTCCCGCAGGAAGTTTAATGTTTCCCTGTTATATACTCTAATTGACTTATTGGAACATGAAACTGCCACAAGGCGACTGCTTTCAGACTGAGCAGGTTTGGAAACGTCGACATCCAGTATGTAAGCAGGTTGCTCACTCAGCGCAGAACGTTTCGCTATGCGCAGGCTGGCGAGCTGCTCCTCAATCTTCTCCACCGCGGTCATCTCAGCTGCCGCTCCTGACGTTGTCAGAAACCTGCAAGAAATAAAATCCAAGGTGAGTTTTAATTACAGCATTCTGAAATAATATTAGCTTTAAAAACTTGTGTGAAAAACATCTTGCACGGGAGATGACACACTAAGTCAAAATTCATTTATCCTGATGTCCTACCCGCTACAACTTCATTTTCAGCAACAGAGAACCAGAAAGGGCTCCCTGAGTTAAGGAGTTGAGTCTTGTATGACTCTAAACGCTACATCATATAAACCCCTTAAAAGATTAACTAGTCTGTTTGTGAATCCTGAGAAAGTCACGTAGCTAAACTTGCTTTATTATTTTTGTCAAGTAAATAGTAAAGTGATGTTCACCACGAGTGGAAAGAAAATGAAGTCATCACCATTACCTGAAGAGGAATAATTTTTGTTTTAAAAGGTTGCCAGCAGGCACAGCCCACAAATAGTTCCATCAGTACAACTGCAGGAGATTTGTCAGGTGAACTTTTCTGCTGGGGGATGTGCAAAGGGCAGGCAGAGAACAAGACCAAAATTATGGAGAACTACAGCCTGAAATGGCCAGATGAGGTAAATGTTACAAGTATTTAGATGCCCAATGACGCAGATAAACACCTGTCAGCACCCCATGGGCCACCTAAAGAGGCTACATGACATCAGTGGAATTCACTGGAATTAAGCACCTTTGCCTTTTCATCAATTCTCCTAAGAACCTAAATAGTTTGAGTCTCCTATAAAGCCACGTAATGCTGGCTCTTAGTGCAACCGAGAAAAATCTTCCCTTTAGAAACAATTCTTCTCTGGCACTGCTGAGCCCTCCTAGAAACTCGGACTATTCCAGTGATGAACACAAGCTCAGATTTTACTAAGCAAAAACAAAACAAAAAACCAGTCTCTCGATCCTCTCATACATAGATTGTCTTCTAAAAAAATGGCGTGGCCGGAAAAAAAATAATAAAGAGGAGATAGGTCTCCTTTCTATAACACAAAGGAAAATCCGATTCTGTAATTGCAGTAAAGCCTTTCATCAATTTAAGAGTCAGACAAAGCACTGAAGCATTTCAGTGCAACATTTGCCATCATAAACAATACATCATGTTAGTGAGTTCACAAACTACGACTATTTTAAAAGAAAGATGTAGGTGGGGTACGTTAAGTAAACATAATAACCATCCACACGAATGACTTCTGTTTAAATTACAGGTTCAATTAGACTACTCTTCTGTGTTTAAAAAAACCAAAATAAAGAAACGAAAAACAAACTAAACACACACACCCAAACAAAACCAAACCAACCATACAAACATTGAGGGCTCTAGGGGGTCAACACTCCAGTGACTTCTCAATGGCACAGGTATTTCACGCAATGCAAACAAGGGTAAAACAGTCCTCAAAAACCTCCTTATTTCCTTAAGGACTAGGTCAGCACCCAATCCTAGTTACCACATGCATGGAAGGACCCTTTTTGAAAAAAATCCACACAAAAATGGAGTAAAAATCAGGCAGCCCCAGAATGCAAGAAAATATTCCCATGCCTGCCTAGCTGTCCCATCATATTTTTTTCTGGTAATTCTTCAGGTTGGGTTTTTAGGGGTGGAATGAGCAAGTTTCCAAGTATTACTTGTTGCAGGGTAATTATTTTAACGGTCCATGAGAGACCAGCAACAAAGGAAAAGCCGCTACGCCAAAACTGCATTCGGCTTCTTTTTCTTTCTTCTTGGTGTTGTTTGTAGTTTCAGGGTTTTGTTTTCCCTCCTCCTATTTGGTACAGACAAATATTCACGATGCCATGTGACAAACGAGCAAATTCTTATTAAAAAAAAAAAGCTTCAGTAGGCACACTCAAAAAGCTGAATTCCCAAGTCACAAATAATCTCACTAAGCTATTTGCCTCAGTAATATCCTGACAGTGAGGGCCCCAGGTTAATCTTCTACATCAAAGCGACGTTTCAGAGCACATCTACAAGTAATTTTTGCCATAAAACGCAGACATCCTGTGGAAACTCCTTTCCCCTCCAAAGAGAAGAAGTTCAGCGTGTTTTCTGGCATTAGGCTGTGTACAACCCAACCCACAGAGCTGCTCCTCACTTACTTTCCTGGGTATGTCCTCAAAGGGAACAACCTTTCACGAGAACTATTACATAAAGCGGACTGTTCTCAAACACTGCTTGCTACTCTGCTCAAACACAAAACTATTCAACGCCCATGCAAATTATTAATTTCAATTTAAGAAAAAAAAACTATTACTAATAAGAATAACTTAATCCAATTTACTGAATTACCACCATTTCAAACCCACACGCTTACAGGTGGAGAAAGTTTTCATAAACCAGCTATCCTGTAGTGCTATGGTTACTAAAAAAACTGGGCTCTCTGTAAACTTTTTGTAAGAAAAATGTAGTTTTCCAGACTGACCTGAATTTCAAGCTCTAAATATTCAGACTTTTTCTACTCAAAAGGCCAAGTAAACTCAAACAGACATGTTCCTGACAAATGTCATCCATTTGGGAAGCAAGCTGCAGTTGTTTAAATATTACTGACTTTGATTGAGAATATTATTCAATGAGTGGTTTCTACAACACTCATGTCAGAGCTTTTACTGCTGGGGAGGGGAGAGCAAGGAGGCTCTGCAAGTACCCAGAAGTTGTAAAAAGCCAGAGTCTGCAAAAGCATGTTCATTCAGATTTAATAATATTTTCTGGGAAATAAAATTAGCTCTTGAGCTTATACCCCTGAATGACACAGGTACAGCTATTCTGAAATACCAAAAAAAATGCTGTTCACGTTTCCAGATAGATGTGCAATTTATATCATCGGAAAGCTGGAGGGTACAGTTCTCAATTCTATTTCCACTGTAATGACTAAGAAGCCTTAACACTGCACTTCACTGCAGCCAGGTTTTTGCTAAAAACTCAGTAAAATGTCTGCTCTAGTAAGAAAGTCTTCAGACTATTATGAAATTGCGATTGAAGGTTATATAAACAATTCATGCTCAAACGTCAGGGTGTAGCTGCCAGCCCTTCCTTTTCAGAAGGGGAAGTCACTGTTGTATTTTGATGGGAAAGTTTAAATGGCAGGAATAGGATCTGTGTTAAATTTATGAGACAAATAGGAAACAACGGTCTTCCAAACACAATGGAAGATAACTAAGCATTGGACTGCAGCCACCTACAAAGCACATGGAGCTTTGCGCCGCAGAACTGAAGCACTTCTGGCTTAACTTCGACAAGACGGGTATCTGCTTTGTTATGGTCACCAAGAATCCCTTGGCAAAGCCAGTATCTTTGAAACTCGACAGTTTGGGTATAGCACAACGGCCAGTCGCGATGATCAGCGAGGAAAACTGCTCCTGCTGATGTGACAAACCGTCTGACACAAAGACTTTGAAGGGGATGGGCAATTTGCTCTTGAGCTGTTTCAGTCTCAGAAGAAACGGCAGAGATAGCACTGGCCAAAAACCTCTTCTTTCCCCAAGGTACCTCCTTTGCTCAGAACATGAGGTAGTTCATTAAATTCAGGTTCTTCACTTACCCCAGCTCACAGTGGCCCATCCTCACTGACCAGCTCTACGTCGCAGCTGCATCTCTCATCCGCATTCACATTTGCACCTCAAAACAAGGCAAAGCCACCTCTACAAACTAACCCTGAAACTTCTGTGTTATGGTATCTAGTCCTCTGGAACTACCTTCATGGGATCTTTTCTATAAGTGAACTTTGCAGTTACAAGCAAGCCCTGCACATCTCCTTCATATCACAGCTACCAGAAACAACGAGCTGCTTGAATGACACTCGAAACTCATTACATCTTGAGAACTCAGAATTAATACAGTTCTCTGAAGTAACCTAAAATATTTTGACCTGCAGGGCATCCCACAGGGCTCCTTTTACAAAGCAAAACAAAAACAAGCTTGATTTCTAGAGCAGAAGGCATGAAGCGGAAGGGATGCCAAAGAGGCAGAACAGGATTTTCAGATGCCTTTGCTGTGTGTATCTCCCTAGTGGGCTGTGGAAACAACAGTACAGCAAGACTAGAAGCAAACAGCCAGAGATGCCCAAGCACCTTTCCAATGGCAGAGAAATGAAAGGTAAGCACCTATCGGCACAAACTAAACATTTAATATTCATAGAATGGTTTGGGTGGGAAGGACCTTCAAAGCTCATCCAGTGCCACCCCTGCCATGAGCAGGGGCATCTTCACCAGCTCAGGTTGCTCAGAGCCCCGTCCAGCCTGGCCTGGGATGTCTGCAGGGATGGGGCATCCACCACCTCTCTGGGCAACCTGGGCCAGGCTCTCACCACCCTCAGAGTCAAAAATTTCTCTCTCATGTCCATCCAGAATCTCCCCTCTTTTAGTTTAAAACCATCATCCCTTGTCATATCACAACAGGTCCTGCTAAAAAGTCTGTCCCCATCTTTCTTATCGGCCCCTTTTACGTACAGAAAGGCCACAATAAGGTCTCCCTTCTCTTCCCCAGGCTGAACAACCCCAACCTCTCAGCCTGTCCTCCCAGCAGAGCTGTTGCAGCCCTCTCACCATTTTTGTGGCCTCCTCTGGACCTTCAAGTCCAAGTCTCAGCATATTCTGCTGGGCTCTTCGTTCACTGTTCTAAACATCACAGTCTCAACTCCCGACAACAGGCTCACAAGTCCTCTTTAATCCAGCAATTCATAAGTTATTTTCCTTCTCCTTTCAGTTGTATACACAAGATGCTGCCAAATGGCATAGTTCTCATTTCCAAAAGGGAACGTTAGCTCAACAACATACAGAAACATAAAATTACCTCTGAAAAATATAGTGGAAAATATGGGAGAAATGGAACTTTGCCTCAAAGATTTGATCAGTAACATAAGAGTAACTTAAAAGCAGGAGGGTAGAAACACGTAATAAAAATGAAAACAACCTGTAGTTTTGGCAATCTTCTCCGCAGAGGTCAAATACCAAAAATAGCAAGGGATTTGAACAGCAGCAGATGAAATCTTGCGCTGTTCTTTCCTACTATAAACAATGCAAACTGACCCTCCCTTTATTTTCACCATTATTAAAAGTTCAAGAACAAACTAAGAACAAACCTGGAGCTCTGGGCAGTGGAAAGCAGTTCATGCATGCAACATGACGTGTGGTTTGCATTTTAAAACAAAAAAAAAGCGAAGCGCAAGGTTGGCTGAGGAGAACACATTAGTATGCTGCACTTCACTGATGCGAAATGTCTTTGGAGACCTCTCCTCACTGGCACCGCTTCACAGCAGAAGATGGATCAGCCAAACGATCTAAGCACTGAGGGGAAGCACAAAACACCCATCAGGCAGAATTTCTGAAGTATACAAACTCCTCTAGTCCATTTGGTTATTTTACCCAAGCAGAGAAATACGGTGTTTTTCCAGCATTCCCACAAAGCCATTTTAAGGCAGAGAAAAAACTGGTTTGCTCTACCATGCAAGAGGGGAATAAGACGCGCGAGAGGCCACGCTAAAGCGCAGAGACAAGATGTAAACTGCCAAGAGAATTATTTCATCCTTTCAAATCAGCTACATCTAGTTTCTACACGTAAAGCGCAGCAAGAAAAAACGCCATGGAATTTTGCATTTGCAGTAGAGAGGAAAAAATATTATATCAAGAGAGCAGAAAGGAAGAAAAAGGTAAATCACAGCCACAAGAGTGTCTATGGGATGAGCAAAAAAGAAGTCTACCAAACCTCCATGAAATCAATCCCATCCTGCCCTCCCATCAGGGCAGGCCTTGGGGGTACAATGGAGCAATGGAGAGAAAAGCTGTAGGTGGAACAGAGAGCCAAGGAAATAGCCTTAAACAACAGTATTGGTTAGAGGAAACAAATAGAGAATCAAAACTAGGAGAAAACAAAGGGTAAAAGTCCCAGGTGCTCGGTGCTTTGGTATTGAATAATTTAAAAAAAAGGAAACCACAACTTTTGTGTACTCATCTTTTGGGAGCACAAGCAGGTGTTCATGTCAATACAGAAACAAAACCTCGTTTTGAATATTATACCAGATATCCATAGAGACAGGACACAAAACCAATTTTTGGATTGGAGCAGACGTAGTTTTAAATCCATAAATTATAAAAGAACCCACACACATTGAATCTTTTCATCAAAAGAAAACTCTTAAAAATAGTTTTTTGGTGGAAGATTTTGCATTCCAACTAGAAAGACCTATTCTGACTTTGCATCCAACACTGGAAAATAGGGCAGAGGGAGGTCAAAACCACCAAAATCACACTCTGACGTGAAAAAAAATAAAAAAAATCACACAAAAAAAAAATTAAAATAACCACAATCATACTCTGACATGAAAAACTGGATCCAGAACTTACTTTTGAGGGGCAGGTTTTCCTAGTAGTGACCTCACCAGGCAGGAGGATGTTGTTGCATTCAGGTGGTGTGGTCAGCCAATAAAGGAGACAGCAAAGTAACAAGAGGACAAGAGACGCTCTGTTTTACCCTTATACCTATTCTCAGAGCAGGCTGATAGAAACTGCAGCAGAAACAATCCTATTTTATAAAGGCAGATCTGAAAGATTCCCAGGCAAAGATTAAGTTACAGAAGATACTGTAATAGGGACATTTATTTTCTAAATTCTATACATTCTCCTTTATTTTTGTAATAAATACTGTATTTTAGAACCCTCTGCAAAAGCTAATCTATGCCTAAATTACACACTCACAGCCTATGAACAGGTAAACAACAAACTGCCCCCTCAGGTGGATTCTAGAGAGCAGGCAAGAGCTGCCGGGACATGGTTTAGTCTGGAGTTAGGTTGTGGTTGGACTTGATCTTAAGGGTCTCTTCCAACCAAAACGATTCTGTGATTCTGGGCCTTGGCTTCGGCACTGGAGCAAGTCTGGGAGATGGGGGTCACAGATGAGGTTTGTACTTACTGCTCCCTGCTTCTCCCGGGCCCAAAAAGTGCTGGACCTCAGCACACTCACAACACATGGGGTGAGGCATCCAGATCACCTTCTAAAGGAAGGGCAAGCACCGCCCAGGGGAGTCACGGCCAGTTCTGTGACACTCACCCCCTCTCTGACAAACACCTCCTCCTAGGAGGGGACCAGGGATGTTGCTTAACACCCCCTCGAGGGACGGAATGTGGACACTGTGTGTACCCAACCGCTCCAGAAGGCTTCACCGTCCCAGTGCTACGCAAACATCCACGCTCCCAACTTCATCAGACACCTCGCAGCTTCAGCACCTTCGTGTCCCGGTGTCTGGCTGTCGTATAACTGCAGCTATTCAGCCAACTTGCTGCGAGACTTGAAGAGAATCCAAGTCTCAGCCTTCTGCACTTGTGCTTATCTCATCAGACCACAGAAAAGTCATTTCCTTTCCCTTGTGAGCACCTCCCACCATAGACACCATATTGACATTACTTTTGTAACCACAAACATAAGAAAGAAGATAGAGAACTAATCAGCCTCTCAATTACGTACAGCCAGCAACTGCTGGAAATCAAACACATAGAGCACAATGTTGCGTAGTATTAAGTTTTTTCTCCATTCACATTTCCACAATATGAGCATGAGCAGCTCTGAGAAGGTTCATATCTCTTGCTGAACTATCCCTCACATCCCTCCTCGCTAACAGCATTTTCTTTTGTTAAAAGGTCATACAGCTCGCTGTTTGACTTGGCGCTAGAGCTCTGCACCAAGACGGTCATCTCACAGGTAAGGAAGACAGAAATAAAGCTATTCATCTGAGGGGATTTGAACAAGACCCCGGCCTAGGAACACTTACTAGTCCTGGTTCTGGCAGAACAGCTTACTAAGTAATTTCCAGCAAGATGCAACATTCACCCTTTACGTTCTTAATCACTGCAACAAAGACAGTATTTGCCTAACTCATAATATTTGTGCACACAAACATTACGAAGCACAGTCATGAGCAGCCTTTCGAAAGAAAAAGCCTAGTTCTGAACATCTATACCACAACACAAAAACGCAAAAGTCATAGTAACGCTGCAGTGCACCTGTGAGTTCCACAATCAAGAAGTGCTTCGATGTCCTTTCAAGTTTGGGATCACAAGACAGGACTCCAAGAACGACGATTTTCAGGGCTATCTTAAGCTGAACACAAGCACCACATGAATGGGCAACCTAAGTGTTCTACCCTACAGAAAAAGGAAAAAACTACTTATGCAGCTGCAGGAATAATTTAGTGACTGTGAAATAATACAATAAATTTCCTTCAATTTAGACATTGCCACTTGGTATAAACCTCCTCATGTAAAAAAAGAAAAAAAAAAAGGAAATAACTAAGAAGATTCTTTCAAAATATTACTAAATTTTGCTGAAATTCTCCTAAATAGCTTGTTTCTACACCACAGGAAGCCTGGGAAATTTCAGCCTAAATTTAGCAGCAACCGGAAGAAAAGGATATAAAGAAACTTAACTACAGCAGGAAAAATAGCTCCTCCTACCACACACTGGTGCCAAAATACCTATAATGAGATAAAATGTTCTATTTACCGGAATATTTTAGAAATTCTTTCACAACAGCAATTTAGCTTAAGTATACTTTGTTACCAGAGCTCATTCTTCAAAACGCAAGACTACTATGTTTACAAGACTCTTTTCTTACAAACTCAGGCTGAAATCAGCTACTGTAGTTCTCATCTTCACTGGGCATGTTGCTGGTGAACCGATTAGAAGATGTGCAGATGTGGCTCCAGGATTTTCCAAACACAACGTTTGTGTGCTTGGCAATTTTTAATGCTATGTAACCATCACCGCCTAAGCAATTCTCTGCAGTTCCAGATGTGCTGCACAAGCACAAACATCTGTCAAGCCTAAGCAGGGGAAGCAACTTCTCATTTACTTCCCCAGGAACATGCAGATCACTAAGGTATCTTCACCAGTCACATCCTACGATAGCCTTTTCGATATTTTGATATTTAGCTCATCCAGAACATTATCAGGTTAATTTGTCAGACCCTCTCCAGTATCAAAGCAACAGGAGATCCTCGTATGTCCGTGACAGTCCACAGAATATCCATTTCCAAAACATGCTCTTTGTGCACAGCCTGACAGCTGGAGGCTCTGCTGAATCATTATCATGCCCTAAGCTCAAGTTTCGATGCTTTGTAGCAGACAAAAGGAAAAAAATGTCATCTAAGTGACAACAGCAGGATAGAAGAGGCTAAAATAAAGGGGTTTAAAGCTATGTTGACTCTATCCTGTTCAAGAGAATTCACCTTTCAGTCTTCATAAAAGATGCTGAGCCATCAAGGATGTGCACATTGTACCCATGCAAGGCGCCCTCTTCTGCTCTTTGTTTTCAAGAGCCTTCAGACACTGTTTACACTTGAAACATACTCAACACTCCAGCTTCATCCATGCCATACACGGATTAAAAAACAAACAAACAGAAACAACAACATTTTTCCCATTTTATAACATCCAAATGCACAGTGATTTTCCACCATACTGCACCAGAAATTCAATTTCTTTTCTACTACAAAGAGTGATTTAGGACTCAGTCATAAGAAATGGAATGGTGAAAAGGAAGGACAAAAGAGCAAGTATGTAGGTAATGATACTCTACCACTTTCTGATCAAGACACCTACTGTATGCAGCACCACAGACAATCCCTGCTGACAAATCACAACAAGAACTATTTTGATAGCACCCATGAACCCCTAAGACCTGTGTGGGAAATTTATTTTTCCGAGATCCACAAAGACCTTTGCAATATTTTTGGCAGACAATGTTGCCCTTAAACAAGACAAGGATGAAAATCAAAGTCAAGAGCTTTGAGCATTTTAATAACCCTGCTCTCAAGCCATGTTTGTTCTCAATGCTTTAGTCAATCTATATTTCGCAGGGTCATAGCAGGTTGCCAGCAGGGCCCTTTGCTGAAGCCAACCTCTTGATAACTAAGTCCTAATCAAGTGCAGAGGAGGATGGGTTAGATGATCCACGGAATGGACTGTTTATTTTACAAGAAGTCGCTGGCATGCTTGCCATGTATAGCTTGGCAAAGACAGCGACCAAGAGGGGATACAATTACTATCTACAAATACATCAAAGGAATAAATGCTGAGGAGGGAGGGGAGCTACTCAAGAACAATACTGGCACAACAGTTTGAGAGCATAAACTGACCATAAATAAAATCTAGAGCAGAAATTATAACATTTATATTTCAAAATAGTTTCCAATTAGAACAGTGGAGGAAAAAACTTTGACTGTCTTCATCTACTTTTATAATCCCATCAGCCTGGCGCTGCCAACTGCCCTCGCATGCAAAGAACACAAATAGGAAGGCAGACTGAAAAACAAGTAACTCCCTCACCTGGGGAGGAACAACCCCAGGTACCAGTACAGGTTAGGGGCGGATGTGTTGGAAAGCAGCTCTGCAGAGAAGGACTTGGGAGTTCTGGTAGACAACAGGTTGACCACGACTCAACAATGAGCCCTTGTGGCCAAGAAGGCAAATGGTCCATGGGATGCATTAAGAAGAGCGTGACCAGCAGGTGAAGGGAGGTTGTTCCTCCTCCTCTGCTCTGCCCTGGTGAGGCTGCATCTGAAGTATCTGTGTCCAGTTCTGGGCTCACGAGTTTAAGAAGGACAAGGAATTACTGGAGAGAGTCCAGCGGCAGATGAAGATGATCAGGGGCCTAGAGCACCTTTCTCATGAGGAGAGACTGAGAGAGCTGGGGCTGTTCAGCCTGGAGAAGAGAAGCTGAGAGGGGATATCACCAATGTTTATAAATATCTCAAGGGTGGGTGTCAAGAGGATGGACCAGACTCCTTTCAGTGGTGCCCAACAACAGGATGAGGGGCAACGGGCACAGACTGAAGCACAGGAGGTTCCATCTGAACATGAGGAGAAACTTCTTTACTCTGAGGGTGCCAGAGCCCTGGACCAGGCTGCCCAGAGAGGCTGTGGAGTCTCCTTCTCTGCAGACATTCAAACCCACCTGGACACCTTCCTGTGTGATCTGCTCTGGTGAACCTGCTTTAGCAGGTGGGTTGGACTGGATGATCTCCAGAGGTCCCTTCCAACCCCAACCATCCTGTGATTCTGTAACTACAAGATAAGCTGGCTCATCATTTTTATCTAGAATACACCACATTGCCAGATACAGCGCTTGCTTAATGCATAGTTTCAAAAGCAGTATTAAGGCTGTAGTAAGAGGGTATGAATGTGCACAGAGAGAATGCAACTTCCAGCTTAGGGTGGTGTCTTCTCTCCATGCCCCTGAAATTGTCAGGATAACAGCCTAAGGGCTTGAGTGTGCCCCTCCAAAGAGTCACATCTTTTTGCAAAGGCTGGAAAACTTAACGCCTCCCTCTCAAGTTTGAATGTTCATCGGTCCCTGCAAGGTGGAACCGAAGACTTTTTGTCCTGCAGCCACCACATCCCTTGGTGCAACACAAACGTGACACCAGGGCAGCTGAGAGCACGTCCCTCAAGGAGACCCTGGCAGTGACGAGGGTGGCCCAGGGACAGCAACTGTTATTCCACACTCAGCCCACTTGATGTCACCCGTGACCACCACTCCCCAACACAGCGATCCCTCCGAGCTGCAGTCACAGACTGAGACCACTCCATTGCAAAGGAGAGCATTTGTTTTCACATTTATATATTCCTCCACTAATTCTAATCAGTTGCAATAAGTTGTCTCCTTAACAGAGTGGTATTCAAGGAAACAAACACTGAGAGTGCAGGACACAGTAAATTAGCCTGAAGCACTGTAAGGAACAGTATTAATATACCAGCATTTATTTTTCCTTTTAAGAGCCTCAGATCCTCAAACCAGACTATTAATCAAAAAAATCACAAAATTCACTTAGAACTGTCTACCATCAAAAACTAGAGAAGAAAAAAGCCCTCAAAATCAACGACACTGCAACTTTCTGATCTGTCAAAGAGTTTAAAAATAAGTTACGTGCTCATTTTTAAACCTCATTTTTTCTGAAGTCAGCTCAGAGCTTTTGATCTTCCAGACTTCATGATGCTGCAAGATGTGACTCTGGTATTTCTGTGCAATGCACACAGGGAACAACGGACTTTTGTGTTTGCTCTTCAAGCATCCAGCGAGTGTCAAGTCCAGAAACACCCACCACCAAATTTCCTCAGGGAGGAGAGGGGAACAAACCAAACTCAACAACTAAAAAACCCTTCCTCTCTCAATCTATTACACTCACATCTGGCTCTTATGAACATTCCTGAAGCAGGAATGTTCAATACACATACATGGTAAATACTTACCTGAAACATTAAACCACTTGAATTCATTTTTCCTTAAAACTATTTTTCCCCTTTTCAAAAGTGGGTCATGCACTTCCTTCGATATTTGACAGATACTGAGTAAACTAAAACCAACTTCACTCGCCTCAAAAAAAAATCCTCCACAAACAGTATAAAAAAACCTCTAGTAAGTCAGGTTTGCTGGTAAAAGAGCTGTATGTTTCTAAACAAGATTTTTTTTGCTTTCACAGCCATCTGCTTGTCCCTTCTGATTCCACAAGGGAATATTAACACTTAATTCCAGCTCTCTCAGCCATTCCCATAGTAACAAACATACACACCTGTTACAGGTACTGACAGCATATAACTCCATCTAGCAAGCAGTTTGCCAATTTTAAAGTCTGCATTGTCATTTACCAATTTAACTGCTTACCAATTTTACAGTACTTTTACATCTTATCTTTAATTGGAAGCTGAGTAATAGTTTTGCCTACAAATAACAGGCATGGGAAAAAAGAAAGATCACAGTAGTTACAGCTAGCTGCGGAAAGGTGCAAGAGAAAACCTGCTACCAACTAAAAAAAAATAAATAAAATAGATTCTGCTGAAGAAAATAAAAGAATCAACAGCAGTGGCTATAGATGTTAACAACATGTTCATTCATCCATCTAAAGGCAAAGTGAAATGGCAAGAAAGACTCTCAACATTTTCAAATTGAACCGCTACTATTCACAAGCACCATATAGCAGAAAAAAGTAATTTTACTTGAAAACGAATCTTTTTGAATCTGTTACTTTAATCCAGTATAGGAACTACGAGTGTTTCAATGCACCTGTTCTTCACAGACAAGATTCAGTTGCTATATTAAACAAAGGATTTCTAGAACCCTTTAGTTTCGATTTTTCATTAAGCTTTCATTTAGCTGGAAAACTAGAGAATTAAAGAAAAATAGGAAGTGCCCTTATAAGGCCATGGTGAAGTCTTATATAAAACAGTAAGTCTCAAAGAGCAAAACAATAGGGCCTAAAAGGTTTTTAAATACTTTCATTCTTCTATCTGTTGTAACTTTTAGTCTGAAACAGAACATTAAGGTCACCTCAAAACACTGTTGACAATACAAATAGTGTAATAAAAAATAACAACAAAAATCTGAGAATGTTAACAGTCTGCAAGAAGTACCTCCTGATTAATATAAAAAGGGGAGATTTATGCAGAAGTTTGTAAAGGGTATAAACAACAGTACAGATGGTTTTCTTGCAAAGGAGATCAGACTAGATAATACAGTAGTCCTTCTGGACACCTGATACAATGAAACAGAATAAAAACATCGGATTAAGGAGATTTTTATGAAAAAATTACCGTGAACTTGTTAAAATGGACAGCGGCACAATATTTGCTTCCTGTCACTACTTAGAAAATATTTTGATTGTTGAAAACACTCAAATATCCCGTAGGGTCCAGAAACAGGCCAGAAAACACATTCTGTGCTGAAACTTTCCGAACGGCCGAATGAAACTTGTCCTGCAATTTGAGTATGATGTTTTCAGTGCTACAGGCTGCTATACTTCCTTTTTGCAGTGAGCTGCCCACCCCCATCCCCTGCTTGCTTCTCACTGAAATATTTTGTTGAAACTTGCATCAAAGTATCAGCTGAGGCAAAAACAGATCATAGAAACAATTCATCCAAACTAGGGAAATTTAATCTGAAGACAAGATTTCAGCATCAGCCATCCCTCACTCCCATCTAAAGCTTTATCTACCAAAGCAACAATCTTCTATATACAATTTCACAATCCCTCCCGTTTATTTTAGCAGCTAATACAACACAACCTGGTTGGTCACATCCATACACAAGTTATGTCCACATCTCTTTAACTAACCAACCAACCATATATTAAATTCTCTAAGCTTCTTCACAGACTGCATCAAACATGTCCTATCTCTACACCAGCCCCACAAGTTAACAAAACTTGAGGGGAAGAAAAGGGAAGGAAAAGGAGGTGGCAGGAGGAAAGAAGAGAGGACAATGCGCCAGCATGGATTTAAGTAACACTTCTATTAAAGGAATAGACGGTACAGGAACATGAGAAGCGGAAGAGCTAAGGGAGACGGGGATAGTCAGTCAGACTAAAATCTGAAGAGGGCAAAAGCTTGTTTGAAGTTGAACTTCCAGGCAACACACTCTTTTCTTGCCTTTCTTACACCCTCCATTGCAACTGAACTACTTGGAAGCCACAAAACACACTCATCTCCAAAATGAGGCCTTACCAAGTCTCCAATTCACAAGTCTCAAGACTTTTTCGATGTCTGGTGTAAAACCCACTAACAGGCTTTTCATCGCACAGGAGAAGCTGATCCACAAAGGCGTCTTTTCACTCACCAGTTAAAACTAAGCCCTAGAAATCTGCACAGGCAACTTTACATCAATACGGCTCATCAGCATGGTGGTGCTGATTTCCTTCTGTTTTGATTTTTTCCAGAAAAGCTCAGAAATCACATTATTTGTACAGTTACAGGAAAAGCATGTCCAAGCTGCGGAATGCAGCTGGGAAATGCTGCCAGCACCTAACGACAACAATCTGGTGTTACACCAGACCTCACACGCAGCCAGGTACAGACCAGACCCCACGGCTGCCTAGAAAAGGATCCTTGTCCTCACGACTGATGCAGTGAAAGAAAAAAAAAAAGCAAACCTAAAAATCATCTTGTACTTAAGGCATTTAAAAAGATACCTCAACATCATCCATCATCCCATGTACAGAAGAACTCTTACACAGCAAAAAGGAAGAAAATTGTTTCCAAAAAGTCTGAGAACACACAAGAACCAGTCAGGCCCCCCATCACTGCCCACATAGGAGCCCTAGACCCACCTTCCCTACGGAGTTGTTCCTTGCATCCATAAAAAGACATTAGGAGGAAAATGCAAATAGCTACATTAGTCTTTAACCCTAAACAAACAGAAACCAACATGTAAACTTCAGAGAAGCATTACCTAACATCAGCACCTAGAAAGCAATCCTTGGGATACACATGAACAGAAACCTTGTCAGTTACTCCGTTGACAATGACAGTTGTCTCAGAGGAGCTCCTCAGCACACACGCTTCACCAAATCTGACAATTGCTCTCAAACAGGAAACCCATTTAAAATATAGCAAATAATTTAACTGTGGGGTTGTCCTGTGCAGGGACAGGAGTTGGACTCCATGATCCTTGTGGGTCCCTTCCAACTCAGGACATTCTGTGATTCTATGAAATAAAAGGCATTAACATAGCTTAGTTGTGAGAACAAAGTTTTTACAGAGCCAAAAAAGAACACAGTAAGAGAAGACTTCGTGTTTCTGTGTTCTTCCAAATGTACAATGCATTCCTAGGGAAAATGACTTTGGAATTATACACTTATAAGCAATACGTGTCCTTAATATAGCACAGCATTAACAATTCCATTCCTCTAAACCATGGGAAAAAGTTCTCTAACACAGCACATTTTGAAATACATGGTGGTTACATAAAATATCATTTAAGGATGTGCAGTAGTTTAAGTATTTTTTTGTTCTTCAAAAACATTTTAAAAGTTTATTTTCACTTTTTCCCAAGGGAAAGGAAAAAAGCAAACTAAAACAAAGAATTTATTTCTTCTCCTTGTGACTTCTCTAGATTTTTTGTCTCAGACTGTTGGTATTTTTAAAAAAGATCCCCATCTTCACCAAACCTAGGTGAGGTCAGCTGGTACTCCCCAGTGTAAGCTTCTTCGATAAACACATTTTATCTGCCAATACAGGTCCTAACGCCCACAGGCAGCCAGTCACCGCTCTAATCACATGTGCCTGCCCAAACGAGCAATACACTGATCCAACCAGAGGGTGCTGGACACTGGAACAGGCTCCCCAGGGAGGTGTCACGGCCCCAACCTGACAGTGTTCAAGAAGAGACTGGACAATGTCCTCAGACACACGGTGTGAACTGTGGGGTTGTCCTGTGCAGGGACAGGAGTTGGACTCCATGATCCTTGTGGGGCCCTTCCAGCTCAGGACATTCTCTGAATCCTCATTCCAGGCTCAACTCTAACACACCATCAGAGCCAAGGAAGGGTGACCAGGCCACCGTTAACCCCCCAGCAGCTCAGAGGGCTCTGAGGGAACAGCCCAGGCCTCCCGCAGTAACAGGGTCAACTCACTGTGTAAGCCCAGTTTTTATTCACGCTCCACTAGCGCCACAGGCAGCATGGCTACCAGCAAAGCAAGAGACACCGCAGTTCACACTAACGGTAAAAGACAAGGCAGTGGTGACAGAATGAAAGTTCAGGAGCCCCTTTTCTCCTCCCTACGGCACTGCACACCCCAATATACCCCGGGCGGGGCAGCTCCAGGGTCAGGACAGCGGCACCGCCGGGCCAAACCACCCGTCGTGGGCCACCCCCATCCTCCCCCAGCACCCCCTGCCGAACCCACCGGACCCACACCCTCCACAGAGCAGACCCGCCCCGCATTTCCCCCCCGCAGAGCCGATCCCCGTCAGGGTCACCCCTCATCCTGCCCTTACCCGCTCCGGCCCCTCCCGGGCCCCTCAGAACCGGCCCCTCAGAATCGGCCCCTCCCGCCGGCCGCCGCCGCGTGCTCACCGCCCCGCCCCAGCCATCCCATTGGCTGCTGCGGCCGCCCCGCCGGCAGCCATCTTCCTTCCGTGGCGGCGGGGGAAGGAAGAGCCGCAGGGGAAGGGGATTGGTGCAGGCGGCGGAGGGGGCGTCGCCGGGGAGGTCTATTGGCTGCCACACGCGGCGCGCGCAGGACGGGGAGCCCCGCCCCCGTTGCCATGGTACCGAGGCCTGCCCCGCCCGGCAGCGCTGGCACCTGGCGCCATTAACGGTCCTTAAAGGGGAAGGAGCGCGCGGCGCTGTGACAAAATTGCAATTTACAACGCAAGAGGCGAACATGTACCATTTACTAGGAGAAAGATAACATACTTAACATTTGCTTATTTTAACTTTTTATTCAATATTGCCCGAAGTGTTGGAATTGAAACCTACTGTTCTTAATTTACTGTTCTGAAGTTCGTTTGGCCACAGTTGCTGGGTGTTTTGCATTAGTCCGTAATCCTAGATGAGTATTGTTCAGTGAGAAAAGTAATTTGTCCCTTCGTTTTTGTACCAGTTAAAATCGGATTTGTGGTCTTTTCTGATAAATTCTGTAAATTGTGGTAAATAATTTTACCAGTATCACAAATAAATTATTTCAAGGTGTGTTTTTAAACATGGAAATGTTTTTGTCAGCTTAGTTTCCACTGCCATTTTTCAAGTTAAAATCTAAACATTTGAGCTGAATACATGTTTTTCTAGCAAGATAAATAAAACAGCTTTATCTAAATCAAATAATGTGGTCAAGTCATATGAATAATAACCACAGAACATTATAAAACCATGACCTGAACCTCAGTTTAATAGTCTTAACTCTGACACCTAATGAAAGAAAGGTGATCAAAAGACACTTGAAAATACTGACAAATTCAGTTCCCTGACACTAGTAGTGTGCAAAATTTGAATTAATTTCACACGCTCCAGTACTCCAATATAACTACTGTTATTTTTATTACTGCAGCTATTTACATGCCTACCAGCACAATAATCTTTCTTTGAGTGAATACTCTTCTCTGGGATCACTCTGCAATAGCGTGACATGGTCACCTTGACTTGTATGTCACAGGTGCATTGATGATTCACCTACAGCTAAAAGTCTGCTCTCTAAATAGTTTATTTGGACTGGATATTAATGCAGCTGTTGGTATTTGTGAGGAGTCACAAGCACACAGCTCACAGAAGCCTCTTAGCCAAGCAGGTATCACAGGGGATGGACCGATTCATCAAATGTGCCCATTTTTGTTTATTTATTATTTTATAATTCTTAACAATTATTTTGGGGACCGTTTTTTTCGTGCATGGTGCACTGAAGGTAGAAAAATATCTAAGCAAATGATATCAAAGCACAAAGACTAAAATTACATGCTCATTGTTTTCGCAGTAAATAGCTGCCCATCATTTTTGTCATGCCTGGTGCTGCTGAAGTCTATTGCCCAGCACTAATCACTGCTCAAATTGGTGAGAGTTATTCTGAAAATGTCAATATATATTATTTCATTGGAAACAATATTGAATTTAACACAATATACATCATAATACTTAAGGCTGTATTGTAAATGTCAACATTCCAGTGAGAAATATTTTTATTTAGCGTTTTTCATCCAAGTTTCCTGGGGTGGTTAGTATTGCTGCAAATTCAACAAATACCTTCTGTTCATTGTTCACGTAGTAAAAACAGCTGCACGGTCAACTGGAATGACATCGTTATACAGCCATGGATCTGGTATTCAGTACTCCCGGATGAATCCAGCTATATTAACAAAAAGCTCGATTTTCTTGATAGCACACCAACGCTGCTGAGTCACAGTATAT
The DNA here is from genome assembly GCA_013399365.1 of Pampusana beccarii. Classification (NCBI taxonomy): domain Eukaryota; kingdom Metazoa; phylum Chordata; class Aves; order Columbiformes; family Columbidae; genus Pampusana; species Pampusana beccarii. Next base: position 76,664 of record VWYH01002623.1, on the reverse strand, counting down.
ATTGGGTAAAAATGCATCTGTGAAGCTCACCACATTAATTGCCTGGCACTTGCTCCAGAGATCACCCGTAACTCTTGACAGTTTCTTTACAGACAAAACAAAAGACATTTTTAGAAAGCAATCTTTATGATCTCCACCTTACAATAAAGTGTAGTGGGCTAAACAAATCTGAGTTTCAGTTTCATGTACTTTAGGACTAAGGTCAAGCACTCAAACAGCAAGGTCTCTAGAAGAAGCATTTTTTTCTGTGTGATTACATTATGCCACAATATATGTTGTGACACAACTGCCCAAGTACGACCAGCAACTTCTGGACATTATCGTAATGCACCACAAAAATTTCTTCTATCTTGCTTGCCTTTTTTTTTCTTTTTTTTTGGCTTGGGCTGAATTGTGTCAGACACAGGTCAATGAGAAGTCCTTCTTCCCCCAGCAAATTTAAATTTTTAAAAAGGGAGGGGGAATGAAAGCACCATTCTTTTTAGAGTAATTTTATGTATATCAATCAAAGCAGAGAAAGAAATAAGAGTACCTAGATGTAGCTGGAATTATTTTAAGATGCCCTTTTGTAATTAACTTTTGTAGGCTTGATAATTCTGAATGTTGCTTGTTGCAGTTTTAGTTGGAACTATTCAGGTAAGGCCTGTCAAATGAAGCAGTTGTACTGTGACTACTTGACTATCTATCCAGTATATCAAGGTTATTTATGTAGCAGTATATTTCGGCCATCTACGCCAACTTTTACAATAAAGTGATTTGTAATTAACTTGTATGTGCATGTAGATGAAGTGTTACATACCAGGGATCAATGAACGTAATTCCATCAGCAGATTCCTGCAGCTGAAGTAGAAGGTAACCTGATTTGGTGGAGAAAGAGGAGTTTATTTTTAACATCTTTAAGAGTTACAGCTCATTGGATTGTTTTGCTTTTCAGTTCTCAGCTGTTTGTTGGAGGGGGAGAGCTGGCAAACTTATCTCCATCACTTTTTGCAATTCTACCTGCAGAACCTGACACAAAGTGTAGAAATGAGACAAATGTATTATGACTGATGATTATCAAGTTCCTGGATTTATTGAAAGTACTTTAATACTTAATTGCCACTTAGTGCTGAATAAGCACTTAATAAACCTAAATCAAATGTTGATTAGATCATATACTCTAATTATATAATACAATAAAAGGATCTTTTGATTGCAAAGTCCAGTTGTTGGACGAGGAGACCATTTTTTAGAAGTAATCTCAGAGCTGACAGCTTCAGAATTCAGAGAACCGAAGCTGACTTTCCACATCTCCAGTAAAAAAAGCCGTGTCCATCATCTCTTCGTTGCGGGCATTCATAAAACCATTTTAATTGGAAAAGACCCTCAAGATCATTGACTCCAACTGTTAACATCGTCACTAAACCATGTCCCTAAGAACCTTGTCTATGCATCTTTTAAGCAGCTCCAGGGACGGCGATTCAAGCAGTTCCCTGGGCAGCCTGTTCCAATGTCTCACAACCCTTTCCATGAAGAAATTTTTCTTCATTTTAATAATGCTACTACTGGTAACAATGCTTGCCATTTCTCATGACCTGCACAGAGTGCCAGTGTATTTATATTATATTTGATTTTGTTGAAAGCAGAAAATTAGGCCATGCACTCTGGGCTCCTGCTCAGTCTCCCCAGCTGTTCCCTGTAATTCTCCCTAAATGGCTGAGTGGATGTTTTACAGAATCACAGAATGTCAGGGGTTGGAAGGGACTCGAAAGCTCATCCAGTCCAATCCCCCCCGGAGCAGGAACACCCAGATGAGGTTACACAGAAGGTGTCCAGGCGGGTTTGAATGGCTGCACAGAAGGAGACTCCACAACCTCCCTGGGCAGCCTGGGCCAGGCTCTGGCACCCTCACCATGAACAAGTTTCTTCTCATATTTAAGTGGAACCTCCTGTGTTCCAGTTTGTACCCATTGCCCCTTGTCCTGTCCTTGGTTGTCACCGAGAAGAGCCTGGCTCCATCCTCCTGACACTCACCCTTTACATATTTATAAATATTAATGAGGTCACCCCTCAGTCTCCTCCAAGCTAAAGACACCCAGGTTTTAGGTATAGATCAGGTAGGGAGAACACTGCAGAGAAGTATTTCTGGTTTCCTGCTCATCCTCTCTTTCTGAACACCCATGCTAGGGGTGTACACGTTGAGATGTTGTTTGGTTTAGGTTTGTTTTGAGGTTTTTGTTTGTTTGTTTTTAATTGGCAATTTTGTTAATGGCAAGAACCCCTTATTCCTCCCTGAAGCAGAAAGATCAAACTGGACACTACAGCAGGAGGTTTCCCTCTGAGTGGTAGCAGAGGGCACCCAAAGTACACCAGCAGCACTGTCAGTTCTTTTTGTATTTGTGCAAAGACTATACAGGACAGCCTTGCTCGAGCCTTTACCTTCTTCCTGGCTTTTCCCAAGAACCTCAGGATTAAGCCAACACATTAACGTGTGAGATTCCCAAATACAGCACAGGGAGGCATTACGAGGCAGCTCAAATCTGCCATCTATTGAGTTTTAGGGGGGTAATTTCTTAAAAGCATGGATTTGTCAGATTCCATGTGCTGTACACTTTTTAATTGGGGCTGGCCTTCTAACTTGAGTTGAAACTGGTTGGCATGGAGATCGACTACAAAAGACTAGAGGCCATCAGACCAGATACATATTTCTGAACTGCTGTAGCAGAGATACAGTGTTTGCATAACTGCTGAAGTGCCTCGTGTATAAATTTTGCAATAGACATTTGTTTGCATTGACAAGAAAGAAATCTCAGCAACCAGATGTTTAAAAAAAAGACACGTGGGCATGCCTCTAAGTGAAAAGAGCCAAACCTGACTGCAAGAAGTGTTTTTTTAATTTTTTTTTTCAACTATATATTGAGGCTAGTCAGCCTGAAATCTAGACACAATACCAATACTGTCACAAGGCCAATGCATCAGGAAAGAACAGAACTGATGTTGCAAGGGCAAGCACAATGCAGTGCTAATTAGCACTGCTACGAAAGCAGTCTGAATGCTAAACTGGTTGACTTTGTGCTTTTAGCACTGTCTTAAAGATGTTGGCAACCTTTACTCCTTCAAACCTTGTTAAAAAATAACAGCGCTATGTCATATAAACATCAGAGCAGAGAAAATATTCTAAGTCTTAAAGCAGCAGATGTCAATTTGAGTAATAGCTTTATTTAATTTATAGGTCCAGCACCTGCAACTGATCCACCACAGTCCACAGCAATAAGTGCTAAGCAATTAGTAGCCATTCCAGCATGAATAATGCTGTGAACGGTAAATCACCAAAAACGAACGTGTACAAAAGTACATGCTGTACACAGTGGAAGCGAAGGTAACAGCCTCTCTACATTTTCAGTTTAAAAGTCTTTATAGGTTAGTAGAAATCCAGGTCACCTTGTTCTGAAATGTAGTCATTCTGTACAAGGCAAACATGATCACTTCGCTTTGCTTAACAGCGTCAGATTGGCAAATGCAAAGTAACTCTTCATAACAGGCATTTTTTTGGCCATCTTCCCAAGGCAGTTGTGAACTTGATTAGCCACCAGGACTGAATCCTTAACAGCAGGAATTATCCAAATATGGCTACTGCCATACCAGGAGAGATGATAAAATGTGATGGATTAAATAATTCGGAGGGGCTTTTTTGTCTTCAGCTGATACTTTAATGTAATTTCTGCTTATGCTTGTTAAGCTATCACATCACATTAACCTTATACATTTAAGGGGAAAAGAAATCTCAGAAAACAACTTGTTTGTCTTTAAGATTCTGAGAAGATTAGCTGAACCCATCTACAAACTCAAATCTGAGACTACCTGGAATCAAACTGAATTAGAACTAGTACAGGCGATGGACTGTTCTCTAGCTACCACAACAGGTGACTGTAACACTAACCCAATATAGCTCCCCACTCTCCAGCTTTGGGAAACTCTAACTAGTACCTTTTTAATTTTAAGTAAATCCAGATACAACTGCATACCAGCTAGGGGAGAAAATGGGGAAGGGGCAAAAGAAGGAATTTTAAAAGTTATTAAAAGACTCTGAAGATGGAATATTTGTCCTAATCTCAAGGATATTCTGAAAAAGGCAAAGAATTTGCAGCTCATCCCTTCTCCACAACTCTCAATTTCTTCCAGAGCCTACTGCTTCCCAACACCTCTCTTAATCCCTTACATCCTCCCCTTACCCGTTCCCACCTTTTTCTCCTCCGTACGCCAACACGTTACCTCTGCTACACACAGGTTCCTCCCCGCCTTTCTATTTCTTATCATCTACAATTTTACTCTGCACGTTTTGGACCAGCCAGTGTTTCACAGAGAGTGGAGATACCTGACGTTTGGCACAAGTTCTCTCCGTTGCGAGTTGAAGGAACCTCGCGCTGTGGCGTATCCCGGAGCAGCAAGCCCCGCTGGAAAGCTGGGTGGGATGCTGGCCTTTGGAGCTACTCGCAGGGAAGAAGCTTGAAGGGTAGATGAGAAGTAGGTGTCCAGAAGCGAGGAAAAGCAGCTGGTGTCACAGGCTGCACGGAGGGAGGCGCCAGGTGGTGGGAGGCAGGAGTGACCGCTTGTGCAGAATCGGAGAATTGTTCCTTTCCCACCCAGGAAAGGCTGCTCAGAATTCCACCTACTGCAGACTTGCTGTTTTCTATCACCAATTTGTAGGGTTTTCTAGAGTAGAAAAAATGGCTTTCGTTCTGTTGAACTAATGAGTTTAGGTTAATATCCACATTTAGGATAATATCCACAGAAACAAAATTCTCTTGTCGAGTTTGTCCGTCAGAACTTCAATGAATTCCATTATGAAGCATCTATTTTAGCAGCAGCTTTTCACTGATTTTTATGGCAGTGTAAAGAAGTTTGCAACTTTTCTCTTGAGATTAAGAAAACAAGTTTGGCTGCCCTACAAATTGCTCCAATGTTTGCGCACTTAGGGAAGGATAAAAAACCCAAACTCCACAGATTCTTAGCAGATATAGAATCTTTTCTCATAGCTAAAAGATTTATTATGTACTTTAAAAAGATTTCTCTTTAGGATGTGATCCATGTTTAATAGTTGTGGGGACAGAACAAAGTGTTAGTCCCAGAATGGGGAGGGAAGGTCAGATCAGAGGTAAATAAAAGCAGCCGTACTGACAAAGGGCTGCTCCATACTGTACCAAACCCATGCCATCTCCAAACCAAGGATTTGCCACACCATCTGGAGAAGTTACTGCACGTGGTCAGAATAAGTCACTTATATAAAGCCAAAGCATTCAGTTAAGTCAATAATAAAGGGTGTAATAAATATTTGACAATTAAAGGAGCAATAAGGAAATCCTTCAGAAAAGAAAAACAACTGTTCTTCACAGACTAAGGTTAAAGCACAGGGAAAGCTCTATTACAAAATGTAAAACAGAGGAAGGGACAATTCCTGCTGGTTTAAGCTTTCAGGCAGGAGCTTACTTTTAACTACAAGATACTTTCTGCAAGGTAATTGACAAGCAAAAAGTCAAATCAGACAATCTACACGCAAATCATGGCTCAACTGATGTCAGAAGGCTGTTAAACATGTTTTCTATCTATAAAGGTTTATGCAGTTCTCCATCTGGTCCACTCTTGTGATCTAACAGTCTCACAGAAAGAGCAACAAGTGCAATACATAATTGAGGAAGATACAAATCTCAGGTCTATAGAGACTTAGTTACTAGTTCAGTAATATCTGGCTAGGATGGGCTGATCAAAAGGGTTCAAATTACACCTTTCTGCTTTCAGTTCTTGTAATAACTAGAACTGCCACGAGTGTATCATTAAGCTCCATCAACTGTTTAAGCAGAGAAGGAATGCGCGCTCCAAATCCCTCTGAAGTTATTTTATTTAGAATGAAGAATTAGGAAGACCAAACATTTATGAGTCATTTTATGAAGCAAGGGACTAGAGCTTTGCTTTAGTCACAACTTAAGTCCTTCTTTGTTTCCCCAGCAAAGACCATGAACAGTCACAGACATCAGTGGAACGACAAATTAAAGATCTAGCCAAAGAGGTGTGATTTAGGTACATTTGTTCAGGCTTTCATCATGTACTTTGAGTTTATGCTTTTTGGGGTTCTTCACTTGTTTTTGTGTGGGAGGTGGTGGTGGTGGTGTTGCTTTTTCTCCTTTCTCTCAGCCTCTTTAAAAATAACTTGAAACTTATAGAACAAACTAATAACCAAGAGATCATACGTTTCTGTATGCCCATAACATCCTGGTTACCTCATTTTTTGACAGCTCTAACAAAGGGCAAAAAGGCCTTGGTGGGACAAAAAAAAAAAAAAACCAACAAAAACAAACCAAAACCACAGCAATCTCAATAAGTTGCAGAAGATTTGCTTAGCATAAGAGTTCCTGCCATATGTAATAAGTAGAATTTTGTGCACTAGTTCCACATTAAGCCTTCCAGTTAGCAAAACAAGGAGCAACGCTGTACCGTGTCCAGTAAATAGTTTCGAAATAGCATAGAAGTTTCCTTTCGAGCGGCAGTTCCCACTTCTTCTAGCGTATTCTGCAACACTTTTCAGATACATTATTTAACCGCTCAAACCTTCTCACCGTGCATTGTACAACTGCAGGAAGAGAGGAAGCAAGAGTTATACTGTGTTGGGGTTTCACTTCTCTAAGTCTTCTCTAAGAAATTAAAGGTTACTTGAAGTTAATACAAGTGAGCTAATGCTTTCTCATGCTTGTATATTACATCGCTGTTAAAACCTCTTGAGACCATGGTAAAGCAAAATTCACAGCATTTGAAATCAGTAGTATTCTGCAATTAGTCTGCTTTACTACGCAAAGCTCATGCAAATATACTGCCTACATACATTCCACGAAAATCTGTAGAGGTTCCTTTGTCTGGGAAAAAAATACCTCCACTTGGTCAATTTTCAAAGCAGATTTGGGAGGTGAGCAAAGTTACTGGCAGGTGACCCAACAGGATACACACTCATGTGGTGGTTTTCCCTGAGGATTCCGATTACAGGTAAGGATTGAGCTGTCTCATTAAACTAAACCTGCAGTGTAAGTCCAAGCAGTCATCAGATGATCAGATATCCGCTGGAAAACCAAACTGCCGTAGTTCCAGAACTTGTGAAACTCTTTGTTCCCCACAACAGGCGCTTTCCTAGAAAGCGAGTTTCTTCTCGGCGTAAGAGCATGTTTCCATATTCATTTATCAGCGTGCAACAAGTGACAAAAGCTATAGAAAGATGCAGCTTAAATCTTTGATCAATAGTTTGATCAATAGCTTCTTTTATTATTTAATACATGAAACAAAACAACCCAGATTTTAAGGCAGTGGAAAAAGAAAAACCTAATTTCAGTATGTCCTCATACTTTTTCCTAAACTTTCGCATCTAAACCCCACACCTCCAAAAACAGTATTATTATAACAATTATTGCTATACAATAATGTGAACGTCAGTTTTCTTGTGATGAGTGTTTTACACGTGTCCCGGAGCACTGGAAGGAATAAAGACGACAGAAGGCACCTGAATCCAACAGTAGTTTATTACCCACTCGTTGCAGATGAAGTTAAGACACTTCAGTTACCAGTCATTATGAGTTTAAATATTAGTTGACAACTGCAGAAAGTGTACAATGAGTACAAAATCATTAACAATAATAAAACAAAAAGTTCTGATGTATTAATTATTAAAACATCAGTTGTACACTATTATACAGCAATATGATCCTCAGTTAACTCAGGGCTTACATTTGAAAGTACCTTTTTTTTTAAATAAAGTAATCCAAGAGATTGAGAGACTGGGGGTTACAACTGCATTTTTTCCCAAAATACTAACATACAGCCTTACCTTACACAGATACAGCTGGTTTGTATTTTACGAACACTTGCTTTTATCAGAGAATGCAGTTACAATTAAAAAACCCTATAAATTAAAAAATTAAACTCCAATACGCAATATATTATATATATATATATCTCTATATTGTACTACAGATTTCATATAAATCAAGTATAGGCCAAATTTTGGCATCATTTTTAAGTGCATTAATACAAAATCCCCCTCAGATTTTGCTCTTGCTTTTCAGGTCCCAAGCTCCTGAACTATCTTTTGCAGTTATGATACTTCAGATATTTCAAATTGTCTTAAGATCTAATTTCCATTTCGGGCATACCACTGTTTTCTTTCATTGCACTTTCTAACAAAAATAAAGTTGTGGGAAAAACACAGTGACTAATTTAGTCAAAGTTTAGTGACTAGCAAAATGCTCCAACTTGATAGGGCTTTTTATTTACATTTACTGGTCAGTATCTTTAAGGTAATACTCCCCTATATACCCCCTATTCTTCTTTGACCCTACAGGAACAGTTACTAATTATACGCTGCAAGCACATACTGCTTTGCTTCATTTTGTTAAATGGACTCTTACCAACACACAAATTCTTTCTGGTGCAGAATGGAGTGCAAATATTTTTTTCTAATGCATAGTTAAATTTGCTTCAATTCCAACAAGTGATATTCACTTTTTAGAGAACAACTGAAAAGCTACATCATCTCCACCACACAATATCACATTTTGTTTCCAAATTAAGCTTTGTTTGCCTTTGTTTCAAGAAGCATTACAGAAAGAAAACAAACTTTACTGATGCAACTTGTGTTAATTTGACCAATATGGTATTTACAGTAAATTTTAAAATAGGTTTATCTATTTTTGCCAAAACAAAAAGCCACTTAAGCTTTCCACTAGAATAAAGTCCTGGTATGAAGTCATTTAATGAGACTTCCTCGCACAAAAAAAGTTGAAGTTTCTTCCAAGTCATTTGTAGAATATAGCAGTAAATTATATAACCTAGAACCATTAAGCCGAAAATCCACCCAAGAATCAATTACAGCAAGTTGAGTCACTATACCCCAAGAATCAATTCTCCTGTCATCATTTTATCTCCTGACATTATTCTGGGATCTTGTCATTCAGCACAATTATGGTACAGAGGAAAAAGCATCAATTATGTGTTGCAAACGTACAGCCAGTTCCAGCTGCTGAGAAACAGCTTCCCAGTTACGCCCTTTAAAAAAAATCTTGTAAAAACTGGGCTAAGCACGATTTTAAAAAGAACAATCTCAGATCTCAAAAGCAAGGATATCACATTTCCACCTTAGAAGGCGAAACCCTTCACAGCCACTGCTCGGATGCAGGTCCGAGCACGGATGTGACCTTCAGGGTTCACTTTCAATGCGATACGGAAGGAACTGGTTCAGAACTCCAGTAAAATTAACAGGAGTTAGACAGCAAGGCCCCTTTATACCATTGAATTATTAAATACCTCATGTATTGTGTGGGGAAAAAAAAAATAAATCACAATTTTATCTTGAGAAAGCAAATACTGAAACAACTTTTAGCACAACAGATGTATTTACTTAGAGCATGCAAGGTTTGTTTTTGTGTATTTGAGCAGCTAACTGCTATTAACAGCCCTTAAGTATTTACAAGTTCAAAATTACAATCTTCGCATAAGTAGCAATTGCTTACCAAAAGTTGAGGACACTCCCTGGGAAATAAGCAAGAAATGGAGTAAAAAACACCAAAAGCAGAAATCAAAACTAGTAGCAACGGAAAACGTAATAGCTTTTAAAATCCAGACAATTTAACACTGTTCTGGTAAAAAAACAAAACCAAACCAAAAAACCCCACAAACAAACAAACACCAAAAAATACCAAACAAACACACCAAAAAATACCATAAACACCATACATCACATTGTAAGAGAAATACTTTTTTGTTGTTGTTGTTTTTAAGGAGAAAAACTGTACATAAACTTCAGAAGTAAATAAAGAAAATACAGCTCCCTTTGGTTTGCCAGTTTGTCTTAAACTTTCTTCTCCACCTCCCCACATTTGCAATGTGCGTGGTAAGGCAAATGCGATCAGAGGCTGAAGAGCTTTATTGGTGATCACACAGGACAAAGATGCTTCAACCCCACTTCGTAGTGCGGGAAGCAAAAGTAACAGCTTTTTTATAAACATGAACATAAAACCTTTTTTATTTTATTTTTTTTTTTCCCAAAATAGTAAATCCTAAAGTTTACCCAAGATACATTAAAAATGTTAGCCCTGTTTGAGGACCAGGTCAGAAACAAATCTGCTGCTATGTTTAAGGCAGTCTAAGACTAATTCGAGTCTCTTCAGCCTCTTGGAAAACCAAATTTCGTGCCAAATTCCACTCTACGTGACAGTTAGTTTCAGGTTTTATTTCATACAGTAATCAAATAAGACAAATTTAACTCGTAGCTTTTTGTAGTAAATGTGTATCTAGATCTGCTTCTATGAACTAGTATTTCACTTTTTGGGACTATACAAACTGGAACTGAGGAAGCTCATTAGCGCTGACATATGAATGTGGTTTTGCACCACTGCATGAAAAGTTTCAATTGTGTTGTCCTTATGAAAAGACATTTAACTACCTTTTAAAGCTGTGTTAAATTTACTTATAAGTAATTTGGTACCAGCTGATGCTCATACTAGAAACATTTTTTATATGTTCAACTCTAGGAATAGCTTAGGGCAAAGAAAGTGCTCCAGTTTCACCTGCTGTTTTGTTATGCCTATTGGAAGGAATCTTAGCTTATTATTAAACAAAAATACACATATTTAAGTTGGATTTTAAAATTTTTGCATTTCTGCTATTCTTTATTCCAGAGCAGTATTCATATTGCATGATATTTTGTGCTAAACTGCCCATTTGAGCCTAGGCCCTTATAAAACATGAAAACAGACCAGTATAACATCTTCCATGTAAACTTCAGTGAAGTAGCTGCAGTCTTCGAGACAGGGTTGTAAAGGTGCTATATAAACATTCTGATACATATTTTCCTGTGTACTAGACTATGTGATATATGGAACACGACATTTTGAAGTTACCAAGGTAATGTATAAAAATAGAAAATATATATTTATGAGTAACAATAGAATAAACTACAGTGCAATTATCCTTAGCCTATTGAAAGCCCTACTTGCATATGATTTTTTTTCACCCATTCTAGATCTTCCACAGTATTTTTTCTTCTCCATTAGGAGCAAAACAGAGCAAGCACAGCTAGAAAAGACAGCTTTAACACCACTCTTATGCTGTAAACTTGCAGTTCCTAGAAGTCAAATACGTACCTTAAAAAATTAGTTTTGCTCACCTGCCCCTTCTGTGCTACAATTAAACCATTCTTTGCTACAAGCTGTAAAGCTAGGATGTTTAAGGAGAATATGCCCTAAATTTCACAGGAAGTTATCCTATTATTTTCACCAGTCCTCAGACTAATTTAATGTAATTGGAACTACCTCACTGGCTTAGGCTTTAAGCGTAAGGCATGTTGTGTACATTCCCCCCAGCTATTTATTGATGATCTTAGTGTGCAAAGCCAAACCAGTGGAAATTCCTCCCTCAAAACCTTGCACATCAATTTACCTTTTGCTGCACATTCAGCATAAAATTACAAAAGAACAACAGATTTTTAAAAAATAAATCCAGAAATATGCACTGAAACAAGGTAACCATTTTCTTCTAAGTAAGGTCTATTTCAACTATAGTTGTTTAACACGCTATCGGTTCTGGATACATCAGTTTGAGTACATTCATAGCAGTGCGTCCTGAATGCACTGAAGAAATGCATCAGAAAAGTTCGCTTTTCACGTCACCTAATGCCAGGGTATCACAACTTCCACTGCTTCGAGGAAAGAGACACCAAGTTAATTTTGTTAATTTACATATTACCAGTTTGGAGATACAAACTCCAATACAAAAACCTTCCAACTGCAAATATTGTTTACAAAACCGTAAGTTTTGTATTCTATCTAACCATTATACTTCCCAACCAAACTATGTTTTCCCGGAAAAAAAAACAACGTACAATACGAAACTGAATAATTCATGTCTGGCCGAACAACACGACAGCTTTTGCTGCAATTTCCTGATGTGGGAAGAACAGATTGGGCAACACATTAACACAGACAAAATAAAAGACAAGAGGGACACATGAAATTACAGTTCAAGGGTCATATTCTACTCATCACTGGAAAAAGGATCATGAAAAGCTGAAAAGTGCAAAATAATTCAGTAAAATTTAGATATGCACAAATCATTTATGCATTGACTGTACTGTCCTGACTGCTCCCTACCTGCCTATCAGACTGATTAAAAATTGAATTATTATTATACTGTCTTCTAGCTATCTAAATAGGGTAAAAGTGATTATCACCTTTAAATATAGTATGTTAATGCATAAAAATACATCTATTTTTTCCAGAATAAGTATTATATTTTCTAACCAATACCTAAATCCAATGGTCTTTCTAAATTAGCTTGGAATAATAAATCAGGCCCATTTCTTTGCAGAATGGGGTAGTTTTATTATTTATATGTTTAGGTAATTAATTTTGAATATCTGTCCACTGTATAAACAATCTCCAGAAAAATATATCCTCTTCCAGTAACTTACAATACACATTAAAAATACATACAAAAGGGATTATTGTCCATTTACAACATTTGAGTTAAAGGATGCGATTCTTGGGTCATTTCATTTATGCAATTTTGATCAGGCTAAACTGAAAATTCCCATTAACCAGAACCATGCCAGCAACGTGGACAATCTAACATTTAAAAATATCTGCCTAACTATGTAGTATTTTAAATAAAATCAGGCATTTTTACATCACAGTATATATGGCATTCCTTAATTTAGCAACAGAAAGGCACAGTTATTAAACCATAAAATACAGTACCTGAATCATATATACTCTAGTGATATCTACCAATGCCAATCCAGACATTTTATTCTGTAGAGGGGACTAAAGAAAAAGGCTTCTGTTTGTTTGTTTAGAAAAATTCAACCTAGTTTGGTCCGTTAGAAATGCCTATTAGCTGAAACATCTTGAAGCAGGGCTTTGGGAAATAAGAGGAAAGCAAATTTAGCAGTCTGTGGTCTTGAATAAATTACTATGAAATGGCAAACAGATCGTGAATGGAGCTTTCTGACGAGCTGTCAGACATACCTGTTAAAATGTCGGTGGAGAGAGGTGCAGTATGACAGACATTCCAGATACATCCATTGCATCTCACATACACACAGACTTTGTTACAGCAGTAAGTCCAGACATGGCATTTATAGAGCTCAGCACTTCTTGTGGACTGATATTTGACTTCCGGCCCCATACCATCCCCAAAGATGTGCGAAGTTCTTTAAATGCTTTGCCTGCTACATATTGCTGTTAAAGTGAAGACCCTGCTAAAGCCAAGCTCACTGGCCCTTCCTTAGCAAACTAGTTGCTTTTTGAAGAGGTGCACTATCTCTGCTCTTCCTATTGAAAGTGATAAAAATGCATCAAGAGAGACCAATAAAATGGAAAAGGCAAGGAACAATAAACATGAGGGAGAACCCAACCATTCCATAGGTAATATAGCGATAGGGAAGCTCAACTTCCATGCGTTGTCTTGCTTTCCGTACATCGTCATGTGGTATGCGAAATATCTTACACGCCAGTGGAATAGTTGCTTTTTTCATGGCTACTTTTGTTAACAACAGAACTATTACTCCAATCAACAACCGCAATATGGCTTTTCCAAACACAGTCACAGTGAGAGAGGAAAGAGATAAAGGTAAGGTTTCGGGAGGAGGATCAAGCTGGAGACCCATCATGTAGTTAACGTGAGAGCCACAGGCCACTCCAGCACCACAGCCCAGAATCTGCGCTGTGTCTCCTCGGGATGTGCTCCAGGTGTCCAGAGTAAAAGAGAAGATGCCCATGGCTAAATGGAGACTTATGATAATTAAGGGTGCATATTTGTAAGTTAAGTTGAAGTTATCAATCTGGTCCACAAAGGGATGGAAGACAACCAGGATAAGAATAGCATACAGAAATCCAGCAATAACATCCTGTTGAAGAGAGAGAAAGATATGATTTCAGTGTAATAACTATTTTAAAAAATAAGTTACATTAGCATGCAGACATGCCTAGTTGTTCTGTTGGTAAAAGCAACTTGTGGATTAACATATTTTCTCATTTACTATACAATATTAAATCTTTTTTTACGTTAAAGCAAGGAATTGCATTTGACCACCTATTAACAGGACACCTGCATCATAATCAGATCATGAATGGTCATGATCACAAATGAATGAAGTTATGATCAAATGATCCGTGATCAAACAAGACTGTAGATCTACAAACTTTTAAACAGGGCCTGTTGCGATAGGTCAGGGGGTAGTGGTTTTAAACTACAAGAGGGTACATTCAAACTAGATATAAGGAAGACATTTTTTACACTGAGGGTGGTGAAACCCTGGCCCAGGTTGACCAGAGAGGTGGTGGATGCCCCATCCCTGGAGACACCCCAGGCCAGGCTGGACAGGGCTCTGAGCAACCTGAGCTGGTGAAGATGTCCCTGCTCATGGCAGGGGTGGCACTGGATGAGTTTGGAAGGTCCCTTCCAACCCAAACCATTTTATGATTCTTCTGTGATTCTACCTGCTGGCAACAACAGCCCGTGTCCAGAAGCGGGGCATTCCAGCCTACAGTCAGCACAAAGCTGGCCTGGCTAAATCAGTTCTGCCAGCTTAGTCTGCTGGAACAGCTCAACAGCAGATCCAAGCGCGCGGGTGCCAACATGCAGGCATGCTGGCAGCAGCGTGAGGATCACTGCAGCTCGGCCTTAGAGCAGCTTAGGCTTTCCACTCCAGCTTCAGAATTAACAATACTGCAAGAACGGAGAACTGTTTCCAGCTACTAAAGGAGAGGAAGGGGTAACTTCTGTGGCTTCATACTTGGTTTTCAGTTTTATTATTTTAAAAAGGTCTTTTCTTAAAAGGTTACTCTTAATTACTTTTATATTTATCACTAAATTTCAGTTACTGTTGATTATTCACTCAGTTGCACAGAATTATCTGCAGCTTTAGTCACCTTTAGTTGTTCAGAGGGAATTTCTTGAAAGCTTTCTAGAAATCCAAGCACTAGAAACTCAATCACCTTCATTCGCATACTTATCAATTTTTCCATATAAGCCAGGAGGTGGGAGTTTTGTCAGCAGTATTTGTATTGCTCCATCTTCAATGAATCATTTTTATTCACTTCCACTAATTGAATGCTTGGTAAAAGCTCTAATACAATTGCCTGATATGAAAGTCAAACTTGCTTATTTCAGAAGCAACCAATACAACCTTCTGTGCATTTGCCACCCTACCTGCCCCCATGTTAGGCACCAAGGTTGATTTATATTACAGGTAACAAATGGTTAATTGTATTCACTCAAACACTATAGAGAATTCAGATAGGGAAATGCTGAATAACCTCGTCTACACGATGCATCGCTATTTGATGCGTGACTTTGTTCTACGATGTTACCTGTCAGCTGAAATATCAGTTCATCCCATCGTCCTCCACACAAGCGGCTCTGACTGGGGAAGTCTCCTTATCACTGCTGCAAACGTGTCATTCAGCTTTTCCGAGCTGCCTTATTTTCACATGCTCCTTTTAGACTGTGTTTGTCAACCAGCGGTGCTATTCACTTCCAAACTTACTGGTTTCTGTCTACCAGCTTTTCTCGAAGGAGAAGTGATCCTCAAAAACCTCTTTAGCCGTCTTTATTCGTGGTCTTACATTCTGATTACCATTTTGTAGTGTTCTTGTTTTCCCATTTTTACACTGCATGCATTTGTGTTTGTTTGATTTTTTTTCTTAATCTTTTTTAATTTAAAAAATCTGGTTTTCAAAGATGACAACTTTGTTATTTGGTTCTTTATAAACTTTAGTAAGCGAAACCCTAGCATTTAGTATGGCATTCTGAAATGCAGATGCTTTGAGTAGCTGACATGGAACCCAACTGGACATTAACAGCCACAAATCATCCTGCAAAATTATTTCTACTCCATAGAAGAACAGTTACTCTACACCTTAGTGCAGTCATCAATTTCTGCACTAAAACTGCTATTAAACATCAGCTAAATCTCAACTGTGGGCTGTGTTTGTGAAAGAAGAACATAAATTAACAGAAGATTAACATCCACTTTTAGTTATTGTATATATTTCTTCAGCAGAGAAATTGAAGTATTCTGTTCCTATAAGAGATTTTTTTAGAAATCTAGATACAATTAATGTACTATAAAAACTTAAGTGTGATGGAAGTGTATGAAATCAGAACATCATTTAAAAGTTCAGTAGGAATATTTTCTTACCAAAATTGAATGCATTCCCATATAAATCCGACTACAGCAAACCAAAGAACACCAGCAGAATGCAAGGATCAGTCCAAACATAAGGGGATACTGGTAGGGGAAAAAAAAAGGAGAGATGGTGTTAGAATTTGGAAAACAAACAAATGAAAAAAAATCACTTTATAAGAATTCTATAATTAATTCCAATGCAGCTTATGCTTAACATTTTCCTTGCCCTAGCCTACCCAAGCGTATTAGACCACCTTGAGTAAGCCCACTTTTCATAAAGTGAAAACATTATCAAGTCAAACTTTTCAAACTATTTCCTTGTCCTCTTCCTTTACATTCAGGATATATGAATTTCAGGGCATTGGTCGTATCTTTTCAGACAAAGCAGTAAAAAGTCAGTAGATCTTTGTAGCAGTTAAGTTTTGCCATGTTATGATATCCTAAATTGGCAATATGGGCAGAGACAAGCCTTGTGGAACAGTTTACACTGGGTGAAGCAGCTACATAATATACTAGGATCATTAACAATTACTCAGGCAGAATCTAGAAGCTTCACCTTTCTCCTGAAAAGGAAGAACTCACAATTATTTACAAATCAATTCAATTCCTTACACACTGTTTTAAAGTTTCTGCAATCCTTGACCCAATCTCCGAGTATCAGTATGAAACTCCTAGAATAGTAGTCTTTTTTGCTCCCTACAAACACATATAAATTTCCTCTAACAATCCATGCTTATCAAGCAAAATCAAATAATTATTTCCAATTACTTCCATCTTCTAGTAGATTTTTTATTAACAAGGATTGTTTACCAGGAGCAAATACAATACTTTGTTTTAATAAGCACATCAGCATGTGCAACTTTTATAGGTTTCAAATAAAAGTCCGCTAATTCACATCTTGCAGCACAGTAAGAAACACTTTCCCCACTACAACATTGCAAAATGTTGTACAAGACAGGACACAGCTTCCTTTTTTTCAGTATTAAAAATAATTATTCTATAAAAGAAGCAGTCACAAGACAAAATGGCATGTTTCCAAAATTGCTTCACTTCCTACATGAAGGCAATTATAAACATTTTCAATATAAACAGGTAGTCTAGATGGACTTGAATCTCAGAATAAAAACTAAGGATTACAGGCAGTTTTCTTGCCCTTTCCCTTGCTCCTTATATAGGTACAACATCCAACAAATCAGAGAAAGTATCTTTAATCTGACTGGAGAAAGTTATATATCCTCTGTGAAGGCCACTTAACAGATTTATAAGCTTCCAAATCAGTCTTTCAGTGGAATGTCTTCTGCATTATCGCAACATTCTTTGAATTCTCAGCTCCAGGACCATGTTAACATTACAAACCTAAAATAATTTTCTCTAACATAAAATCAGGAAGCTTATGTTTCACCTAAGAAACAGATTTCACGTTAAAATCAATTCTAAATGCCCAGCTCACAGTTGTGTTATATCTAGTTTAAACTCTAATTCCCTTAGCAATATTTGTATTTGCTTCTACTACATTCATCTATAAGTTGTACCTAAACAAAATTATGTACTTAATGATTCATTTCTAACTGAAATGGTGAAGGAACCAATTTGGTTTCCTGCCTTTCAGAATTATGCTAATAATGGGCAATATACCAGTAACTAGGTCATACTCAAGACACAACTGCAGAGCTATCGGATGCTGACATTGTTACAGCACAAAAATAATCCTTGCACCACCAGAACACAAGTGCTGCCCCATCACTCATCCCCATTGTGCCTCTACCATCATTTCCATTGATCCCAAGGTAAAAGCAACACGACCTGCACCAGAAGACACCCAAGACAGTCTCCCTGCCTGGTGCTGCTCCACTATTCCCCAGAGGATGACCCAAGCAGAAATGCTGTGTATACAGGGACAGGTATACCCAATATTCTCTGAAGAGGAGCTTCTAGCATTTCTTTACACACTCTGCAAGATGAAAGTCTGGGAAGATAGACTTCTTGTTCGTCAGAGACTAGCAAGAGAAGATATACTATGCAAACCTCTCGACCAGAAAATGCAATAGCATCACAATAACTGGGTGGCACAACGAGCTCGCGTGTGTTCACACACATGTCAAAAGTCTCAAATGATTTTGCCTGTGACTCACAGAATCACAGAATCGAATGGGTTGGAAAAGACCTCAGAGATCATCGAGTCCAACCCTTGGTCCAACTCTAGTCTGTTTACTAGATCATGGCACTAAGTGCCATGTCCAGCCTCAATTTAAAAACCTCCAGGGATGGCGAGTCCACCACCTCTCTGGGCAGGCCATTCCAATGCCTGAC
>VWYH01002623.1:12953-57982 GCA_013399365.1 Pampusana beccarii | reverse complement strand
CCAGCTTTTTCAGGAGTATGTTATGGGAGACCGTGTCAAAGGCCTTGCTGAAGTCCAGGTAGACCACATCCACGGCTTTCCCCTCATCCACCAGGTGGGTCACCTGATCATAAAAGGAGATCAGGTTGGTCAGACAGGACCTGCCCCTCCTGAACCCATGCTGGCTGGGTCTGATCCCTTGTCCATCCTGAAGGTGCTGTGTACCATACATCCATTCTTGTTTCCTGGCACACATCTTTTGTGCTTCCAGGCTTCGGTCAGAGTAAGGCTTTTCTTTAATAAATAAAGACTTTTCCTGCGTTTCCGCAATACCTGACAGAAACAGAAGCTGGGGCTTTAGCAGGAAGATCACCAAAGTGCCAGGCTCTGCAGTTAAGGATACTGCGGGCAAAAAGTGGGGATTGGGAAGGAGAAGAAGTTGGAGCAGCTTAACAGCAAGGCCCTAAGAACCAGGAGTATGAAGGAAAAGGTGTATGTGAGGAGTCGTGTTTTAAGAGTCCTGGGCAGGTCGTTGTAAACAGCAGGGAGAGAAGGATGAGTCCTGGAAATGAAAGGCAATTCTTGCTCTCAGTTAGGAACTCTTAAGGGAGCGGTGTTTGAGGAAGAAGGAAACTATTAGAGAAACTCCAACTTTGAAGAAAATTTTGGAAACAATATTTGGTTCTGTCATATCTCACTCTGTTTTTCGTAGCATTGAGAAAAAACACCCACTAAAACATCTGAAAACACTGGCTAGTTTAGCTCCTCTGTAGCAAAGCATCTGTATTCAAGAGCCCAAACACTTCCCTATTGTGTCCCAAATAAAAAGCCAATTGTACATTTAACCCTGATTCGTATATTCTTAAAGTAATGAAGAATTTTTAACTTAAACCCAGACCAATTATTCTTACTGAACAGCTTTAGCATGACCTGTCCACAAAGGTGTCTGCAGTATTAGGCACGTGCTGATTTACGGTATTTTTAATGCATGATAATAATAATCACAGAAGTGCTAAACCCAGTTTCTTTACACCCAAGAGACCTTATTCACTAAGTATACCTAGTTGTATTGCATTTAGTCCGCTATAAAAAAGCAGAAGATTGAAACAACTATTTTAATTTCCCCTGGAATAATATTCCACAACACAACAGTTAAACTGATTTCTGTGATTAGTTCCCCTCCAAACCATTCTCCTTTATGGTCTCACTATGTAACCAGCACACGTGGACAACTGTCAGTTTATATTTGAAGCCTAGTTCTCAGTCAGTAAAATAACTATCAGTTCAGATAAATACATCTTTATGTAAAGTACAGGAAATAAAATTTGATCTAAAGAAGGTTTTAACCTTCATCTGTCCTGGTTCCTTCCCATGTTATATCCATACCCCCTGCACTGCCCACATAACCAACCTGATTTTTTTTTAGCATAACCCCAGTATCCACCTGCAGATCATCGTAAGGCTGCAGGTACCCTCTGGGGCTCATAGTTCATTGGCCTCCTTAGACAGCAGCAGAAATCAAGCAGAACAACCCCCCTACTTCAACACAAATAAAGCACAATATCCTGCCCCCTCCTTGCCCGTTTTCACTCATACCTTTTAAAAGCAGCCACTGGGTTCAAGAATTCCTAGAACACCCAACTGGTAGCACTTGCTTAAAATCTGCCTTGAGGTGATAAAGCAACCGCTTATTATGTCCTTACATGTAGGCATAAGTGTACAAGGTGACTAAACTCTCCCACAGTCCCAGGTGACTAAACTCACTCCCACACAGCTTGTAGCTCAGCAAGAAGACGGCTCAGCAGCATGCCAACTCACACCACTAGAGGACATCACCTGGATCCTCATATAAAATAAAAAGCTGATGCCACAAATTTAATTCCAAATTATTGTCTGAAAATAATGCAATATTGAGGCACTAGCAGGCATTTACTAAATGCCTGTATATATTAGTATTTTGCATATATACAGTGGTAATACTGTGGCTGTAAGTATCCGTAACCTCCCACTGCTTAGGCATACAAAACCTCCCCAAACACCAAAACATCTTCTATAATAGCAGTATAGTGCCTTAAGACTATTGAAACCTGTGGATTTCACAAAACCTCCTTTCCATCACAAAAGAATCTTCGAACAAAAAAAAAAAAAACAAACAAAAACCACAGACCAAACAAACAAAAACCACAAGCAAACAAAACAACTAAGAAACAGCTTTTACTATGTTTTCTACTTGAAATAGGCAGATTTTATGAAAGATTACTGCGAAAACTTTAATATAAAGTAATCTCAGGCTTTCACAGAAGAAAGCCATAAGCACTCATTTTTATGTTTGCTTAGGTCTTTTATTTTGGAAAATACCGCATTCACAAATGTGAAAATTACCAGTTATCAATTACCTGTGAGTTATAAACTTTCAGATCTTTTCTATATAGTTGTATACCGACACACTAGCAGCCTGTACTTAAATTAAAGATACAAAAGCAAGACTGCTGAATTCCAGCAGTTTTAGTCCCACAGCTTCTCGCACGCCGAATCAGACCCACAGAGGCACAAAGGACAGAAGATCCCAAGTTCACTTCCACCCTCTTCCCCAAATTCACTGCTATTCTTGCTCATTCAGGCATCAGAAGGTAGACTGGCATCTTATCTCCTCACAGATGAGGGTCTGAAAGGTCAGAGATCACAGCTGGCACAGGTGAACATAAAAACCAGGTTTCATTCTCTCAGCTTGTTCTTTCTGCTAACAGAATTTCCATATCTTCATTCTTGACCACACTCCAGGTCAGTTAGATATTTAGGATATTTAGCCCGTTTTAGACAGAAACATCTCAGACTCTGCCTCCACACCCTCAATTAAGATCATCCTATGTATATCCTGAGAAACTCATTACGCCTCCATAGCTACCATGCCACCCCAATGATTCTGAGTATAGAGACTATTTATTGAACTGCATACCGCTTTTTTTTTCCTAAATTAAAAACCACACAACTTGTGAATTCAAAATCTTAACATTATACAAAAATAAATACAGTCACATAGAACCAAATCTGCGCTTCAAAATCACATGTTGACTCAAACCCAACGTTAACCTGGCATTTTTCACCTTGAGAAAAGTACCCCACATTCATACTAGATCAAATCGTTGATATCCAGCTTGCACAAATATTTTTTCAAAGGCCAGAATAAAACTTTCATAATATGCATAAGCATGTAGTACACACACAGTATTAGAGACTAAGTGGAAGAAGATTGAATTGACAAGACAGAGATTGAAGAGACAAATGCAACATATAGATGAAAAAGATACTTTTGTTGACACTGTGGCTTTTAAATATTTGAATGAATGTGTTTCTTTGAAGGCATCATATCCATTAAGAAAAGTGTCCCAGGCTTGAAGTATATGACTAAGGGACAGATCACCAAGCATGTTATTTAGAAAAAAAAAAAAAAAAAAATTAATTGATTTCTTGAACTCACATAAAGTTAAAGCTAGGAATAAAGCTGATTGAGTAGAATCCTCATCTTCTTGCAGGTCTCAATTTTATTCCCGTATCCAGAACCAGTTTTAATCAATTAAACTGAATTAAATTGGTGACATTTGGAAAATCGCAGTGAAACTACTCCCAGTAAGTCTTTGGGAATCTGATGCCCTATATTTTTAATGGGAAATTCCCATTTTATTCAATTACATGCCCCAAAACTGTCTTGCAAGCTTCTGACTGGATCACATAGAAAATGTTTCCCTCAAGTTCCTAGACTCCTCCCTCCCCTTAATCTGACATTTTGCCAAGAGTCTTAATAACATAACTATTGTTAAAAAATGCTCATAAGGAAACAATCTGTCCTAAAAGCTTTGACCTAGGTCAGAAAATTCTCTTTCATAACGGAACATTCTTAAAACACACCCTAGCTGCTCATTTATTTACTTTTTAAAAGCATATTCTACACTACAGAAACTTCCAGCATCCACAAATGGTTCCAAACTGATTTCCTAATATTTTCAGTGTCCTATGGTATTATTCACTTATCTTTTTTTAATCATGCAACAACTCAGAAATTCAGCTTGAGTTTGAGACAATTATTTTGGGCCAGAATTCCCTGAAAGAATCCAAGCAGCACTTGCAGCATCATGCTTTTAATAAGATATTTGGGCTAGGTATTGTCAATAGTCATACGAAAAGCCATAATCAATGCTTACAGGAATACCTCTGAGACCGTGCTTGGCCAGATGAGTATGAAAAGCACAGCATATAAATGACTTTGTGGAAGGAGCAGAAGGGAGAAGAGGATAGGATGATTAAAAAGCAAAGACCACTTATGAGTCATTTTAGGAAAACCAAACAGACAAAACCCTGTCTTTTCAAAGAGGCCAAGTGGTAAATAACACCGGTTAAGCTACATTTATCAATTATTTCCTTCTTTCTTCCACTGACCAACCTCAACAGCAAAAAGCATAAAAAAATCTGAGTGCTACATATCATTACAATAATTCCTTCTTTAAATTCCAAAATAATTATTTCGATGCCAACCCTGCAGGGAGTTAAAAGGTTTCATTTTCTGCTACACATCATTTGAAAAGAAATTAGAGAGTTACAAGAGGAATTAGAGCCTGTTACTTTTTTTCTTTGCAGTCATTACAAATAATTAAAAAAAAAAAAAATCCCTCCCTGAACACACTCAACAAGAATCACCTACAGCTTGCTCAGCTTATGCCCCCAATACCTAAAAAATAGTTTTTGTGCAAACTGAAGTTTTCTCAGGTTTATCACCACACCCTATTGGAAAGTATGAGGAGTGATTTACATGTGTACAGTCCACTAAGAAAATAATAATGCTTGAGAAGTATTTCCTTTGAATCCGTTCTTCATCAAAAACTCTGCATCTAACTGTACAGTTTTTAGATATTCCCCCAAGATCCTTTATATTAAATATTTGCTTACACAAAACTGAAAAACATATTTAATGCCATTTTGATAGGACAGGCTGCTGCACAGCCCTGGCAGAGATTCCCCAACGAGATTTGTAAGAACTGGCTAAGCTCTTCTCAAACTTTTAAGAGCACCTGAATCAAGCAGGCCACACACTTTTTCCAGCTTCCTTTTCAAATAAACTACAGGTATTTACAAGGAACACAAAGGTCAGCTCACAACTCAAATACACACAACAAGGCCAGTGCTGACCCTCCAGATTCCCATCTCTCTTTCTCAAGAGCTCTTCATTGTGTGGGTAAATCTGGGCTTTCAGATCAGCCCTTCAGCAACGCTTCTCATGTCAGAAGACTTATTTAAGAAACACACATAAGAAAACCAACTCGACAAGCACACAGTTTCTTCATAACTTTGATATTTCAGACAAAACCCATTCGGACTTCTCTGAGAGATGAGATATCTCTTTCTGAAAGCAGTCCGTACTTGCTCTTACACACAGACTTTGTATATAAGAGATTGCCACGTATGTGTAGCTTCCAGTTTTATCATTACCTTTATTTTACTTACAGTGCAAGCTTTGCAACAAGTACAGACACTTAAAACTAGGATTTGCTCACTTTCTGTAAAATTCTTACTATAGCCATGTCGTGATTAGACTATTCATCCAACCTGATAACCAGTTATTCTCCATTCCCAGTGGGGATCTGAGACAAGCTAGCCTTTTGAAATGAAAGAGAAGGCAGACAATTCTAGAGGTAATGTTTCATACTGGTCAATCAGAATCACAGAATGATGAAGTTTTCTCTGAAATCCCAATACAGATCCTGTCAGACCCATCTCGTTTGATTAGATTCAGCAGCTTTGCTTGATCAAAGTGATGGTGTGGATGGGAGATTTCAGGAAGGGAGTTTGACCTGGTAGACCAGGCCATTCTTGCACAATTGGTACTACCAAAGTCAGTACAACACCAAAACTGAAAAATGTTTTTAGGTGTGTCAGTCAAATAAGCCATTACAAAATAGATGCACTCCACTGCAGGTTTCACAGTAGTGCTTATTACGGTCGCTATTATAATCAGTGAGGTGGAAAGACAGTTGCTGATGACAGGATTTGCATATAAAACATTGGCAGACAAGTACATAGGGAGGACAATGCTGCCGTATTTAGTGATTTAAAGTGCTTCAGAAGATAAGCCCATTCAACCCATGTTGGTTAATGTAGTTACAGAGGCCAGTTACTCATCAATCAAGGCTCTGGGATCCTGCTGAATTTCAACTTAAAGTCCCTCTGTTGGCCTGCAGTGACAGTCAGCAGCTCCTGACTCAGCTCATTAACACAGAACTCAGGAAGGAGTGTGAACCCATCACTTCCTAATCCAAACCAGTACTGCCAGAGTCAGGCTGCATCCTGGAGGAGCTCTGGGAGAAAAGCCTATTTTCTGTCTCTCTGACCAATATTTTTTTTTTCCTCTCCTCAAAACAAAACAGTAGCGTTATGACACATTCAGGTACCATCCCAACTCGACCACCATTTCTAATAAAATATGTGTTGATATCTATTTGAAATCAGCAGTTCAAAGTAACCAAATAAAATATTAAAAAAGACTTTTCCCTGTAGTCTCAGCTTCAGGCTTTTGGAGATTTTGTAGGTAATCAGTAGTTCACATCATCTCTTCCTCCCTGTTCAGGACACTATATAAGCCAGTTTGGCTCAAACTGTCAATATTTCAAAAGAAAACAGTTTTTTCCCAATGTGATAAAGGGATATGATGTGATACATCATATCAAGATCTATAATCTCACTGTCTTTTAAGTGTTTGTCCTCCTCTTTCAAATGTATCAGACCTTCAAAGACAGAAAGAAAAATACTAACATCTATAACACTCCTAAACTCTCACGAGTCTTTGGCACAAGCTTTATATTTCAAGGTTACTGAAGTGTCTTTGAAAGAAGTGGTTTTCCCTGCTGAGATTTAACAATAATACATAAATACATAAAGATTATGCAAGTGCAATAGAAAGTTTCAGGCAAGCTTTCATAACACAAGGAGAAAATGAAAAAATATATTCTACAATGGACAGAACAGTTAGATACGATGAAAATTATCTTAACATATAATTTGATCTGTCTGAAAGTCGATTGCATTGAATATTCCCTATGTTCAGTGTCTCTAATTGTGAAAATTTGCCAAAATCATCTTTAATAAAAATACATCATCTCTGAAAACAATTTACTTGAACAATTTTGTTTATAAGCAAATACTTTAGTTTTACTACATATAGTCAAAAATACTTTTGAAGAGTACATAAAAGGAAAAAAATGTAATAGGGTTGCTGATAGGCAGTGAAAACTAGGAAAGCACCAACTTAATTCAACAGGTTAAAAGCGAACCTAATTGAATTCAGAATTTTTCTTTTTAAAGGGGCAATTTGGGCCATACTTCGAAAAATAAGTGCAGATTCGCTCTGTTCTCTATGTTGTTCGAGGGCAAGACTCACAGATTGTCTTTGTTTAACAGAAAAGAACTATTACACAATAGAGGAAGTCATAGCCCAATGAAAGCAAACTCCAAATAAATTATACAGGAAAGTGATTCCTTTTCCACTGGAGTAACATCTTTTAGAGCAAGAGTGGCTTTCTTTGGTTTAGTATAAGTTTCAAAGTGGCAAACTCAAATTAATTCACCTGTATTCCAGAATAGAAGTCCCTACAGAGAGCTGTAGCTGTATCTGCTTAAATTCAAACTCAGTCTTGCTGTACTACAATTTTTCTGAACAAACAGCCCTAAGATGCAGACTCATTATGATCAGGGTCTGTGTAATGCTTGCTTATACCAAATATATAGAAAGGCTGTACCCCAACATTTGCCAATGACTTTAAATCTAACCATCTGTATCTACTGATAAATAGGTACAATTTAAATAAAAATCGGAGTTTTTACAAGCTCCCTTATAATTAATAGCTTCCCAAGAAGTTCTGAGGCCAGATTTTTTTAACACCCTCTATTTCTGGTATAGCATGACAAAAAGTTGTCATACAGATTCTACTCCCTTTCAGCACTGGTAAAATATAGAGAACAGAAGCATTAGAGGAAAGCTTAAGTCTCTTTAGAGGTGAATCGAAAGATATTCAACGTGCCTCAGGTTAGCCTTTGATTAATATTGGGAAATAATTTAAAAATTAGAAAGGGTATTTTTTTAAAAAATGAACATTTTGAAATGGTAAAAGTTGATTTCAGAGAGGTCTGATAGTCAAACTCATTTCATAAGAAAAAGGAATTAAAATTAAAACTCAAACACTATGCTCCCGCATTTCCTAAGTGTGGCTCTAAATTAATAACAACAGGCTGCATGTTTTTGATTTCTTGATATGCACTCATTATAAATATGCTTAAACAATCATCACTGTATTTCACATATTGCAGTTTCGGGGTTGGCAAACTGAAATCAGACTTGGTTCCCTGGCAAAAAAAACCCCATTTCACACATTGTCAGTTTGCTGGTTCTATAAAAGCAATCAAGACAGGTTCTCCTCTGTACACATGACATCAGCCTGTGCAAAGCTAATCAACTGATACTACTAAATGAGGTTCCCCACAAGCAAAGAAACAGGAATCCAGTTCATTCTTCCAACTGACATCAGCCCCACACATCTAACAAGTAATAATCAAATATTTAGACTGTAGTCAGTCATATAAAACAAAAACTTTAAGATTAAGCATCGCAGTGACAGAACTCCAAATATTTATTTCAAACACCCACAAACCATGGCATTATCTGATGCCTGTACAACTCCAACAGAGTGACACTTCACATTTCCCTAGAAAATAATACAAAGCCCTTATAGCTTTATTCTGGGCATGCTGTATCACCTTGCAGAAGTAGATACATAAACTTCGATTAAAAGAGAGGCCAAATACAATCTCTAACCTTCAACTGCCTCTTTCTGTTCAGGCACCCGTTCTATATGCTGAGATAGAGGCACACAGTGTCACACGGTGACAGCAGACAACTGGGGATTGTCAACACTAACTGGGAAGAGCTCATCCCCTGCATAAAGCTTAAAAAGAGAGTTCAGCCTACTAAGATGCCATACATCTGGCTTAAATTAGGCAGGTATTTTAATAAGAATTTGTAAACATTAACAACTTAAGAGTAGACTTACTGGATAACTTCTTCAACATTACACATACAACCCACAAAACCCAATGCTGAATATTTTTGCCTGGGAAAGACTTCTCCCTCATTTACTACTGAAATTGGTGCAGTGATTTAGAGAGCTGAATATGTGTTGTACTTTCCTTGGAGTTCTTACTGTCACCCATGCTGCCAACAGCAAACTCCAAAGCACATGCCACAGCTTGCATGAACCAGATGATCAACAGTGTTATTTTTTTATCTATTGACCCAAAAGAGCAATAGGCAGATCTTAAGATTTTCCTGAATGAAGGTGCTGAAAAGACCGGAGATTATCAGTTCCTGCTAATTACTACCACGTTAACAGTTGTAAAACCATCTGTAAGGATATGTACTCCTCCAAACAGAAATAACAATTTCCAGTTTGTGGGTAATGAAAGTAAAAAAAACAGTGTTAAAGAAAAAGCTAAAGCTGCAAAGTTATTCAAAGCGAAGAAGGATCAGCAAAAAGTCCCTGGCTCTCCACCAGATTCTCAGTCAGTAAAACCAAATGCCTGTGAAAATATCAGATTCCCATCCAAACTTTGTGCAAAGCATTCACTGTACAAGAGATAAGTTGAAAAAAAAACCCCAAACAAACCAAAACTAACAAAAAAAAGATCCAGGATGATAAAGCAGACTTTTAATGTGTGCTGAGCTATCCACGCACCAAGTCAGCAGAATTTCCATTCAAAAGACAGGTTAAAGCAACTCTTGTTACCTAAGCACTCGCTTGGATCATATAAAAAATAAAGATTTTTTTTAAAAGAAGCGGGGACAAGGGAAAAAAGCACGGATTTCACATTTTACCCAAACTCAGCCTCTCTCCCTCCTCCCCCAAAAGAAACCAAGTCTGTCACAGCCTCACACTCCGGGGCTGGAAAACACACGCTGAAGGACGAGGAGGTGTTACCTGCCAGCGGCCGTAGCTGAGCAGCAGGAGCGCCAGGGGGATGGCGGTGCCCGACATGGCGTGGGTGGAGGGCATGCTGTACTCCGAGTTGTAGAACACTTCCAGCTTCACCACGGGCGGGGATGCGGGCCGCGGCCAGCGGATCACGTCCTTGGTGCACTGCCCCACGTACATCACCCACACCCAGATGATGATCAGCCTCCGGCCCAGCCAGGCGTCCAAGTTCCAGATGCAGAAGGGGAAGAAGAGGATGTAGAAGAGCTCGTTGCCCAGCTCCGTGCCCAGGCTGAACAGATAGTAGAGGAAGCGGCTGCGGGTGGTGAACTCCTGGCTGCCGTCCTCCTCCGTGAGCGAGTTGCGCCGCGGCCTCTTCCTCCAGCGCTGCGGGGGCCCCGCGCCGCCGGGCACCGTCCCGTTCCCGGCGGGATGCCCCTGCCCGCCCGCCTGCTCCGCGGCCGGGGGGGAGCCGTTAAGCACCGCTCCCCGGCCCCCGGCTCGCTGCTCCGCGTCGGCCCAGCCCGAAGGCCCCTCCACCCCGCAGAGCCGCTGGAAAGCGGCCACTTTCCGCGGGTCCTGCAGGTGAGCGGCCAGCCGGGCCAAGCGGCGGCACAGAGCCATGGCGGGAGGGGCGGGCTGAGGGCGGCGAGGCGCTGCCCGGGGAGCTGAGGGGGCTTCGCCTGAAGGGCGGCGGAAGGGATGGGGGCTCCTGTCCGAGCCGCGAGGAGGGGAAGCGCTCCCTGAGGAGAAACCCGCTCGAAGGTGAGGCGTCGCGGAGCGACGGACACTGCCCGGCTCCCCGCTGCTCGGGCCGCCGCCGCCGACCTCGGCTCGGCTCGGCTCAGCTCAGCTCAGCTCAGCTCGCCTCAGCCCAGCCCGACTCCCGGTGCTCGCCCGCTCGCTCCCTCACGCGCGCACGCGCCCTCCGCCGTCCCCGCCCCGCCGTGCCTGCGCACAGCACCCGCGCGCACGGGCGGGGATCCCCCGGGAAAGCTCACCGCAGCGCGGATTGGCCGCGGCTCTTTCCAGGTCCCGCCCTCATTGGCTGGGGGAACCAATCAGGGTTTGACGTTGCGGGAGGCGGCGGGCGGCGTGCCTCGGCCTCGAGCGTGAGGTGCGGAGGCGGCCGCGGGTGAGGGCGGGACGGCGGCCCTGGGCTTTCCCGGGGGCAGCGGCGGCGCAAAAGCTCCTTCTCCCCCAGCCCCAGCCCGGCCCCTGGCGAGCTATTTGCCCTTGTTCTGACTTAGGGTGAGCTGCTGCCGACCTCAGCTCAGCCACCATACCTGGCAGAAGCACCCCCGGGGCGTGCGCCTGACGGCCCCTGCCCTCCGCTGCTTCATCCTCTGCCCGGAGCGACCCCAGAAACCTAAATCCGCTGGTGTGAACGTGACAGGGAGAGCTGATTTCATGCAGTGACTGTGAGTGGTCTCAGCCTCAGCAGTAGCCTCAAAATTCAGCCAGACCAGAAAATTTACCACCAGGTACTTTGAAAGTCCCCGTTGCTGGAGTTTTCATCCTGAAATGCTTTAGAACTGCGAGCTTTGGTCATCAGTGTGCTCTGATTCTCCTGCCTGTCCAACTGATCTATGGCTTGCTAATACTCCAGTGTATTTGTATCTTCCCTTAGAATTAGGAGATTAAACAAGTGATAAACGTGCTGCTTTGTAGCGTTTTTATAAAGGGTGAGCAGTATGACCTAAATGACTGCCCTTCTTCCCCAAAAATAAGACAGGGTCTTATATTAAGTTTTTGCTCCAAAATATGCGTTAAGGGGGGATGTCTTATTTTTTCGTGAACAACAATTGGCATGTATTCTTGAACAAAAAAAATCAACATTTGTTCAAATATAGTCATGTCGTCACATTCTGGAACATTGTTATAACTCCAAGCCCTGAATTTCACCATGAATTTCTTGTGACTNTTAAGGGGGGATGTCTTATTTTTTTCGTGAACAATAATCAGCATTTATTCTTGAACAAAAAAAATCAACATTTGTTCAAATATAGTCATGTCTTCACATTCTGGAACATTGTTGTAACTCCAAGCCCTGAATTCCACCATGAATTTCTTGTGACTCTATTTCCTTTTTCCATGTACAACAATCTACACTTACCAATATTAATGAACAAAAATCAACATTTATTCAAATACAGTCATGTCATCTTCTTCTGGAACATCATCGTAATTCTCCAAATCCTATCTCTCCTGCTGCATTATATTGCAAATTAATTTTACTCTTTTACATGTATAGCTGCCTGGACACTATTTAAATTGACTTTTTAATGAACTGTAACTATGGCTTATTTTTGGAGTAGGGCTTATATTCCAAGCATCCTAAAAAATCCTGAAGAAATCATGCTAGGACTTATTTTTTGGGAAACACAGTAGTTAGCTTAATAGCTATTCTAACCAGAATAAAGATCAGATGTGGAATTCAAATAATAAAAAGTTGAAATGGAGGAATACAATACAAGTCTACACAGTGTTTGAGGAGGAATAGTTATTAATACTGTTTTGAGGAGGTGCTTGACTCAGACTTACTGCTGCATGATATTCTCATTAAAATCAGGTGTATGCAGTGGCAATAAACCATGAGAATGGAGTGTGCTGCCAGATGTCAAGAAGAAAAAGCCTGTTAGAGAACTTAGTTGGAAGACATGGTGTCCAAAGAGATTCCAGTGGTAGGTTCTATGTTGTACTACATTTTTAGCAGTGATCTGAAAGCAGATCTTAAACCTGTTGCTGCAAAATTTCAGCTCTGAGATTAATACAGTCCTGGATAATGACAAGGACAGGGCACTGATCAGAATGGTTGGTGGAAGCATCCCATTCAAATTTAGGGAATTTTAATCCAGCCAAATATATAGCTGACTATCTTGAAAACCAAGTGTGGAGGCTGTAACTGGAGAACAGAAGACTACAGCCTGAGAGAGTAATGACTTTGAGAAGGATTTAAGGGTCAGAATAAGTAAGCAATCAGATAAGGGCTCTCCTGTATGCTGCTATGGCAGAAAAGGATTAATCTATGTATAAACAAAGGAATTTTTTTAAAGTTTATTAAAAAAAAAAAGTTTATTTTGGGAGGTGGCTTGATTGTAGTGTGTAGGAACATTCCAGGAGGAAAATACAGGATATTAAAGGGCTCTTTAATCTACTGAAGAAAGGCATAATAAGAAGTAATGGCCAGAGGCAAAAGCCAGACAAATTCAAATAGGAAATAACACGCACATTTTTACATGATTAACCACCAGAACACATTCCCAAGAGAAGTCGAGGATTGTCCGTTGTTTTATGTCTTCTTTTGAAGATCAGATGTATTTCTGAAAATTATTTTTTAGCTGAGAAGTTGTGCCTTATTTTATTGCATGATTACAGGTTGAAACCTGATGGTCCATGATACACAGTGTCACGTTAATCTAGTGGGACCATCCTGGTTTAAATTTTAAATGCCAGAAGCAGACATTTCATTAATAATCATGAGCATTAGAATATTTTTTTTCCTTGAAATATTTATACTCCATAAAAAAGCCGATCTGAATTAACCTTTTGGCTTCAGAATATACTTAGTAAGATAATATCTGAAGGTTTTGGCCTTTTGCTTCCTGAATTCACAGTTTTAGGATCACTTGGAAAAATTTATCTGCATTTCCATTTCTGAAAGAAATTTACAAGAAAATTTCTTATAAAGTCTGGATAACAATCCTCGAAGAAATATTTCACAATGTGAACATCAATTATGTAAAATTGCCTCAAGGCCAAGATAATCAGAATGCACAAAGTTAATCCTGATAGATTTCCTATATTGTACATTATATATGTATTTATATGTTGCATATGTTTCCATCGTACAGTCTTAACCTCACTTGAGGCATTATCATAATATAAACAATTATACTGCCAATGGAGGAGCTGCTATTACTGAAAGAGGGATGAATGGAACATAAATAAGATTTCAGATCAGCGACTTGTCAGAGAAACGTGATAAAAGCACCCCTGAAATAGTACATGATCAATTTTTCTGTCTTGAGAATGGAATGTGTGCTGACATTTCTGTGCCTTTGGAGAAATGTGTGATGCTAATACTGCGAGATATATGTGCTTCCTAATTTACATGCTTCCCTTTTTCCTGGCTCTTGAGCAGAAAATGCAAAGATAGAAGCTGAAAAACAAGCTGCGCCTTCTTTTTTGCATTTTCCCAGAGTCAAGCCACAAACAATCTCCCCTTAAACACAGAACAAACTGAAATCTGTTAATTACCTTGATGGTGAATTCTGGAATGAGATCTGAATAACTGTACAGGAAAAATAAATCACAGTGATTACAAAGGATGAAGCGAGACTTGTCTTTGTGGTGTATGCTTGGTATTATAACTCTTGAAAAAGCAGAAAGCGTTTGTGTGTGTGGCTGAAACTTGTTTACTTTGAGCTATTAGTGTGAGAATTACGTGACATTAAAACCGAAGTAGCTTTTAAATTACCTGTGTGCATTTGAAGTAAATAACCATTGCAGTGGGCACTCCAGGAGCGCGCCCTAGAAACGAACTCCTCCAGAAAATGTGTTTCTTTGTACTATCTGCAACAGACATCCCCAAAGCTGTTCTGAATATGCTTCAGCTTGCCACACAAGTGCCATCTGAGTGTGACACCCGTGACACAAGCCTTCTTAAAGATGCCTGGCAAAGCAGCGTCATCGCAGCCCCATCGCAGTCAGTGTCTGATAAGACAGCTGTGAGCATCCATGGCAAATGAGGTGCAGAACACATCACCCCCACAGCTGCTGCTGTCACCACCCTGCCTGAGTGACAGGAGCAGAACCAGGACGTCCTTTTTGAAGCAGAAAATCTTGCTTGGCATCCGTTTGGACGACTGCTGGTTACGGAGTGTATTTAAGGTGCTGCTTCTGCCTTGTAAAGCTTTAAACAATTGGAGACTGGTTTATCTGAGTCACCGGCAGCTACTGTTTCTCTCTCCTAAATATAACTGAAGGAGCAGGTGACAGGACATTCTCCAGGATTGCAGAACTTGTTCTATCTCATAATCTGAAATATCTTAAATCTGGTCATCTTTTGTGCAAAAGACATCTGTTTGGTAGTGTTTTGTGAAGAGAATTGAAATTATTTCCCAGCATGATGAAGGGTGGCACGGAGTCTCTCTAGAGTTCTGAATGGCTAGTTTCCTGTTGAAATAATTATTCCAGTTCTGCTAGGGTTTTTTATATTATTAATGATGTTAAAGTGCCTAGAGTCAGAGAAAGGCTTAATTTTAGATAGATTTGAATGTAAATGAATCAAACGTATTAATTGTACTAGGTTTATTTTTATTTTTTTAAGAAATTGGTGAGTTGAGTTCCCTGTTTTAAGAAAGCAAGAGTATATTTATCCCAATATTTAGTCTTGAAAAATATGTGGGAGAATAAGGACATGTTTATTATTTCTGGTTAATACATATTACTGTAAGTAAAAAACCCCAGAGAGTGCTTTAATTTGTTCTGGAGTATGAGCTGTTGCAGTAGCTCAGTGAAGAAGCGCTGGGGAAATGCGAATGTTCCATTAGAGCAGTGGGAGAAATGACAGGCTGAAAGGTTTCCAGCTCACTTATGCTCTGCTAGGTCGTTCCTGAGTTCTGCACAGTACTTTCTTAGTAAGCAATTTAAGGTATTAAAATCTAGCTTATCTCTGTACAAGTTACCACTCGTGAATTCCAGTGATAGCTTTTTCAATAGAACTTAAAAGAATGTAGCTATCTTTGGTAAAAACGTATTTACTGAACCAGTGTAGTGCTTCTCTTGGATAAGGTCTAACAACTATGTTATTCTCCATGGCTAAAAAAAAAGTTAAGTATTTTGGAAAGAATAAGGCTTGCTTCATGTCTATTTCTTGCTGCTATTCCGATTGCTATGCTAAAAATTTACCAACTGCAATAAAAAATGAGTTCAATGACTTTCTGCCATGCCCTGAATTCAGTTTAGTCTGGTTAGGCATTTATTCCTGCAGGATAATGCTCAAAGTTCCGTGTGTAAGTCTGACTTTTTGTTTGGTTTTATAACATTTAACCTCCATTATTTGCTTTTGTAGTTTTGTTAAATTCTTTAGGCAAGTATCCTTGTTCACAGGGAATTAAATTGGTAATAGCATTTGGATGTGGTAGAGAAAGGACACTGGTCACCTCCGAAACCTGGTCCGTTGGCAGACCAGATAAACTGAAACACGAGGGCCCAAATAACATTAACTTAGCAACAGCACCTTCAGCACCAAAAGCAGAGCGTACAGGCCTTGTTTAAACGGAGAATGTTTTGCTGCAGAATTACAAGTCTGGATTTCCCAGGGAATGGAATCAGGTGGCTTTGGTGTGTCCCTGTCTTAGCACAGGGTGGCACAGCAGCACATGTTCTCATGTCACAAGATGTACTTTTTATTGTGCTGCTGCCTCGTTCAGATGAGGAACGAGTGTGCCCCTCATTATGAAATTTGCCCAGCTGCTTGCATTGGTTTTTCTTTTTTTTCTCTTCTCTACATGTCTTTATCAGCACATAATTTTGGAAGGGCACAGAATTTTAGTGATAATTGAATGAAGATGCAAGGTGCACAATGTTAAAATTTGTTACAATAAACGAGTAAAAAAAAAAAGAAAATAAGTAATAAAAGAGACTGAGTGATAGGGTCCTCTCTGTAAAGTCACTCTAGGAATGCAGTTCTTATAGCCCTTTATAGTATTTTCATTCTTCTGTGAACTTAAATCCACATGTTTAACCTTGTCACCTGCCATTTGAAACGTCATTCAGGTAAGGTGACATTATTTAAGGAGCATTTATATTATGTTAAAAATTAGATTATTCCATTTTTGACGTTATCATAGATTATTATACGTCCTCAATTGCAGCATGAGAAGATCTTAGAAGCATTAATTGGTAACTCCGCGGAACATTTCTATGAGGGAGTGTAATGCGTACTTCCCGCCCCCTTCTTTTTAAACTGGGAAAGAGGTACAGATTTGGTAAGAGTTTCATTATACTTTCATTTCCTCTGTTTTCCCAGGCTCCTGTAGTTTTAAGTTTCTAATTTTGTAATCTGCTGGCTGTATGCTAAGAAAATTGAGATTGTTTTTTTTTCCCTGTGGTGTTTCAAAG
Source organism: Pampusana beccarii (assembly GCA_013399365.1). Taxonomy (NCBI): domain Eukaryota; kingdom Metazoa; phylum Chordata; class Aves; order Columbiformes; family Columbidae; genus Pampusana; species Pampusana beccarii. Next base: position 40,865 of record VWYH01002623.1, on the reverse strand, counting down.
CGACTGACAAGTCCTAAAGCAGCAACAAACTCTTGGTCTTTTTGCCTCTTAGTCCTGGAATGTGGAATTGAAACCAATTAAATTTGGGAAGGCAGGGGAGAGGTTTGTTCCTTTGTGAGTGGGGTTTGTTTGCTCTTTTTTCAGAAACAGCAGATTAAAAAAGAGGATGAGGTTTAGATTCCTGCTTTTTTGAAAGCTCGGCTTAATAATACCTAGTTGTGGGTGTGAAACTGTCATTTCTGGAAGGTGTTTTGTCACACTGGCTACCAAGGATTAAATTGTAGAACTGCTTGGTTTTACTCAGAATTGCTGACTGGGCCTTTTTTTTTTCCCCATGCTGTCCTTTATTATCCACACCATGTACCTATGGAAGTGACAAGTTACTAACCCAGTGCATGCAGCTGTTTGGGTACCATCACTGCATTATTTTGTAGCTATATTTTATTTCTAGCAAGACAGCTGAAGAGGGCTAGGAAAAAAAAAAATAATTAAAAAAACCAAATACAACTTGTGGATAACTCTTCATCAGCCTAGAGCCCAGAAGCAGAGGGTTCCTTCTTCCATACATCTGAACTTTTATGGTTATACAATACTTGCAGCCTTTTTATCACTGCAGTTTCTGCAGATCCTTTAAAGATGTATGTCCTTTAACAAAAGAATAAGTTCTTTCATGCTGACTTGCATCAACTGCAATTATTGCCCACTGCATGGAATTTTGTGTGCAGGAGCGGGAGTTACGTCGGTGTCCGCGAGCCAACTGTGCTGCAGGGCCAGAACTCTCGGCCGCTGGAAGGTTCTTGTCGGAGCACGTCGAGAGCGCAGGGATCCAGCTCCCGCTTCCCCGGCGGCTGAACCCGCTCCCTGATGGGCCAGTTCAAAGAACATATCCCAGGGATAAAAACAAACCTCTCCGTAGGGCATTGTGGAGTTGGGGGGGTGTCTAGGACTCCCATCAGAGACGAGGTGATCACATCTTAGGAGTTACAGCTTCATTGAAAAAAAAAATAAGCCTTTTCATGAGGCTAGACCCATTCTGATTACTCAAACTCGTCGAAGGGATGCACCCCACACTACACCGATGGGAAGGAAATCATGGGAACCAACCTGAATAGCAGGAACAGAGAGTTGACCACGTGGCATCCTAGGAGATGAAAGGGAGAAGAAAGGTGGCGTGTTCAGATCCTCCCGTCAGGCTCAAAAGTTCATGCGCAGGAAACCAGGCAAGGCATGTGCGTGCCAAATAAATCACTAGGAAAGAGAGATGTGGTATGATAAGAGAATCAGAATGCAAAGTGTAAGATATACAGCAGATGGGAATGTGCATTAGCATGCACAGATGGATGTTTTAATCAGTTCTGGACTTTTTTCTTGGGAAATCCCAAATCGCCAAGATTATGAAATGGGGCCGATTCATGTTCAAGGGTGTGTCAAGTTACTCATCGTTAGAGTAGGAAGAGAGAAAGCTTCCCTGGGGTTCTTTCAGAGGCGGAAAAGAAGCCAAAATTTAGGGAATATGTTCAAAATTCATGCTAATCCTGAATTCTCTTGGGTTTCAGGAGCATTATTTTAACCATAGCTGTTATTACAAATGAGGTCATCCATATTAAAACAAAGATCTGATCTGCAGCCAACAAAAAATGTGTGAGCATGTTAAGTACCATAGTATTTTCATTTTAACTCCTTACCTTCAAAGTACAACCTAAAGGCCAAAATTTAGCCCTTATGCTCCCCCTGCTATTCAATGGAAAGGGCAGATACCTTGACAGACAGACCAGGAAGGCTCCAGGCTGATGAGAGCCTGTTTGGAGGTAGCTGAAAGCAAACCAAGTGCAAGGATGGCTCTGAAACTCCATCCCACACCTCAGGCAGGGCGATGAGTGACACACCTTTAATTATATGGGATACAGGATCTACTGATGGTAATCAGTTGTGAGTATTTTTATAAATAATTGGGTAGATCTCACTTTTTTATGGGATGGGATGCTCACTTTTGATGTAAGTGCCTAGTGCTTAGAGGTCTTGCCTGGGAAGTACCTTTCAAAGCCCTTTTGACAATGTGACAGCCCATATTAATTGACTCTTCCTACGGTCCTGTTTGTGGCAGGTGGATTGAGAACATACACAACATCCCCAGGAGCCTTCTGCTTTCGATCTGCTGAAAATGCCAGTGAGCCACTTCCCGTGATCTTCCATCTTAGGGCTGTTTTGTGCTCCCTGTCCTGGGAAGGGTCTCAGGTGAAGGTCAGATGTGCTCAGCACACATGATGATACTCAGAACTCTAATTTCTTGCCGTACCACTGCATGCTTTTCCAGGTAAGGCAACCCAGGCATCCCAGGGCAATTCAGAACCTGTATGACAAGTCTTTTGAATATAACTGGTAGTTCTGCGGGCTCTTGCTCGCAGGGTAGCACGAACATTGCTGCTTTTCTCAGTTATGCAGAAAGTGCTCAGAATTATGTAGGTGTCTGTGATGTTTCCTTACATGTAAACTAAAAATATCATAATGGAGGAAGTAATTAAAATTTTAGGGCTGGATGAGTTAAAATATATAGGGTTATATGACTTGCCCTCAGACAACCAAGTCCTTAAAGAAGTGCATTGTCACGATGGATAGGTTCTACAGTTTTTAGTTTGGGCACCAGAAATGGGACTCAGGTGGATTCATTTGGCCAAATTCAAGAAAACTACCTATACATCTGCTGTGGCGGCTCTCTGACCCTGGAGGTATGTAAGAATTCCTACCGCCTACTCATTTGTCCTGGCAGTTCTGCAAGTCACTGAGCTGGGCTGCCCGTGACTGTACAGGCAGCAGTGACAGGTAGGGCCAGGCTCTTGGCTGACTCCTGCCCTGGATCAGGAGCACAACAAAAGCAAAAACATGTCTGAATTCCACCCGAATGTTCGGAGAAGCCCACTGCTATGCACGCTTGGAGCCTTGTAGTGATGAGTCCTGCACTGTCCACAGAAAAACCACAGGTTTCTGTGAAAGAGATGAGGGAAGAGAAGCACCAGAGCTTATCCTTCCCATAACAGCTCAATAAACATAGTTGACTAGGGAGTGGGAAATCTAAATTCAGTTTCAGCTTGGCCTGATGGGATACAACCTACTCATGGCTCTGCAGACTGCTGTAGATACCATGCATAATCATGGCATTGCATCTTCCGTCCCTCCTCCTGAGCTTAGAGCATTTGCTGTAAAACACAGAGGGCTAGAAAGATGTAGCAAGACAGTGCGTGACTTACAGTTTGGCGACTGGATTGTAGGAGATTTGTATTTCATAGAATCATAGNCCTTTTCCTAATGTTCAACCTAAACCTTCCCTGTCACATCTTCACATCTTTCTGCCATTCCCTCGGGTTCTGTCATTGATGACTAAAGAGAAGAGATCAGCACCTGCCCCTGCTCCTCCCCTTGTGAGGAAGCTGTAACCACGATGAGGTCTCCTCTCAGTCTCCTCCAGGCTGAACAAACCAAGTGACTTTAGCTGCTCCTCGTACGGCTTCCTCTCCAAATCCTTCACCAGCTTCATAGCCCTCTTCTGGACACTCTCTAGTATCTTAATATCTTTTTTTACACTGTGGTGCCCAGAACTGCACACAGTACTCCAGGTGATTGATGGAGCTTAAGTACTTTGGCTGAAAAGGGAGCAGAGGCACTGGATTAGGTGATCCGAATCAACAGGTACTGGGAGCTGCGATACTTGAATTGGAGGCTCCCCTGCCCCTGGAGTTCAGTGAGATTAGTCAATGCAACACAAGTTAAGCAGCTGTAGATTTGGAGTCAGGGTATGTAAATGGTAGAAGCTGGCCAAGAACACAAGACTGCTGACTCACAGAGCTGTGGTGCAACCATGCTTAAAGCGTCACTTTAAGATGCAGGAGCTCTGTTCCGATTTGCCTGTACATTTTCTAACACCACCCTCGTGATCTGCTGTGGCTGCTGAAAAGCAAGCAATAAAACATGATGTATAGTAAGAGCAGCATTTTTTGAAGAAGTTATTAATTTTGGAGGTGGTAGGAGACTGCATATCTTTTTGATCATTCTGTTGTAGAAAAAAAAATGTTTATAATGAAACATGACTGGAGGAACTTGCAATATGGGTTCATCAGTTAAGAGCCTGAGTGTTCTAAGGATTGTTTATTTTTGCACCTCTATTGTGCTAGAAACTACATACTGATGATGAAGGGGCTTTCAAAACCAGCTCAGCCAGACAATAAAGGAAGAGAAAACACTATTCCTGAAGGGGTTGGAGTTGTCACATTCACCTCATCTTAGTTTTTCTGGCTAATCAGATGGTTTTCTCCTTATTTGTTGTAGGCTGAAAATGCTCACTTTCTGTAATGTGATTTTGTCTTATGGCTGTCCTGCTGTCCATGTCTGTATATTTAGATATAGATGTATATGTATGCATGTACACATTTTTTGATATGTCTTGTTATCATTAGCTCTATCTGCTTTCTCCCCTGCATTTGTCTGGTGGACACTTAACCCATGTGTGCAGTTAGGAGAGCTCTTAAAACTCTCTTTGGTTTTGTGTATGTAGTGTGTCTGGCAGAGCTTCTGCAGCTGGAAACTCTACAACCGCTTTGGTCCTACTCTTTAGTCCTACCAGCACAGGTGCAGTGCTCACACTTTGGGTCATACAGAGGTACCAAGGCCATATTACTATATTTTGCCATATTTTTCTCACCATTTAAGTGCCAGCTGAAGAAAAGCACTGGCAAAGTCCTGACAATGACAATAACAAGGGCAACATTTAATTTGTTCTGAGAAAAAGAATAAATCCAGACAGAATCACTCCTTTAGTAGAGTCGTTTCTTTGGGGGATATGGCTTGTAAGTCCTGCCTAGGACAAGACTCTTCTTTCATTTTTCCTAGTGAACTTGGACTTCGTTAAGAAACCGGAGAGACAGAGTGATGCAGTTGCTTGAGGACCTTGGATGAGTATGAAAAGAAGTATCTGATATCGTTTATACAACCTAATCATAAACAAAACCTAACTAAAACATTAAAGCTTTGTAGACAGAATTGCAGGTTTCTGCGTATTAGCCAGTGTGCAAAGAAAGCTTACCCTTCTGTCCTAGAGAAATTTCCAGCCTTTGAGTCCCCAAGATTTGCCATTCATATGAATAGCAGCTTGCTCTGTGTTGTGTCCAAAGAATGACGGAGAGAACAGGACAAACGCAGTATAACAGTGAATAACAGGTGTATTTGAGATGCTAATTTAGTAAGAATACCTTCTTAGCTCAACAAAATCACCACCCTCAACAAAAGCCTTGCTAAAATGGGACCAGGTCTTCTGTACCCAGAGAGAAAGAGTGACTGTTCATCATGCTGCTGTTGCGTATCACATTCAGTGAAACCCTGGCAAATAGCACTTCACTCAAGTGGCGGATCCTATTGTTTCACTAAATGACAACGACCTGCAAGACTTTTAACAAAGATGCATTAGTTTTCTCTGTACCTTAACAAGCTAGTTTGATTTTTGGAAACAAGACCTTGGAAAAGCCGCGTGTCAGGCTCTCTTAGCATGAGCTCAGTGCCTTTTGGGACGCAGTTTTGCAGCACCCGACCAGCTGGGCAGAGCAGCCCCGGTGACAGCAGCTGGGACCAGCTGCAGCCCAGCGATGGCAAAGCCACAGCGAGGAGCTGGGACCATGTCCAACCCAGGAAGGAAAGCGGAGGAGGCAAGGGCAGGATCGGGCATGAGGCCTGAACACGGGCACCAAACCCCTTGGAGCAGAGAAGAGAGGTTGCGGAGTGTGTTGGTGCACAAAGGACCCTGAGGCTGTGAAAACTAAAAGGTATTTGTTAGGGCATGCAAAATACTTGCAAGAAAACCTGAAAGCAGCTTAAATCACAAATCTGAAACTCCCATCAGATTCTGTGTAAGCCTGGCTGAGTTTTATGATCTGTGTCACTGCATCTGAGCTGTGTGTTCAACAAATCTGGCTTGATTTATATATTTTGGCTTAAATAGTTTTAAAAACTGACATTTAAAAGTTTGTATAAATAGTCATTTATAGCCTCCTGGTTCCAGCTGCCTTTTTGGGCCACATACAGTTACTAATATAAGTACTGTTTTCATGGAGAGATGGAGGAAGCCTGTATGCATGAACCTGGCTGGGACTTAAAAAAAGACTTTACTGGTTATTTCTTACAAGGCAGCCTGTGTAGGTTTTTAGTAGGAAGCGGCCACACTATGCTCCCAAATGTATAATTACAAAAAAACCCCAAACAAATAAACAACAAAAACCCCACAAGATAAAACAAAAAAACCACTCTCTTTGTAATACCTGACTGTGAAACGTTTAATTTCCAGTGGATAAATTGTTGTGCATCGTGCTCACACAACCCCTTGAGGTCCAGGGGGTTGCACTCAGTGCTGAAAGTTGAATGTGTCTGAGTCTCGAAAAGGTCGTAAAATGTTTGAAATGAGTTCTGAGAAGCCTATGGGACTGCTGCTGATAAAATTAAGGTGCAACTTCCCTTCTTAGTGTTGAAATACTGTGAAGACAATAAATAGATTGAAATGTAAAGAAGTTATTTAGGCCAAAGTTGATAGTTGCCTAATGGGCCTTCAGGGCTCTCTTAACTCCAAATAGAGTCAAGAAGAGCCAGAAGTCTTTAACACCTCTGCAAGACATTATGTTGTTAGCAGGCATAAACCTTATCAAAGCCAGTTTTCCTCTCTGCATTTCTGTTTCAGGGGAATAAGAACACTGATTTCCTTCGTAGATCAACTGATGAAAAGTGCCAGAAAAAGCTATTATCAATTAATACCTGCATTTGTGAATAATTTCCATGTAACCTTCAAGATGCAGGAACCTTGCAACATATATACGAAACATTATTACATTGAATCCACTGATGTTTCCTTACCATGAACTATTAAAATATCAGGTATAAACTGCCAGCAGAATCTTTGATAAAACAAAATTGATTTTTTGCAAAAGCTGTTTTCACACATTCTTTGCCTGTGCTGGTTTAACTGAAAGCGAGTTAATTTTCTTCATGCAGTTAGAAACCTTTTTCGTAGCTAGCACAGTCCTCATTTGGATTTAGTTTGAGAACAGGAAGATAACACCCCAGGACAAAGTTAACGTTTGTCTTCAAGTAACTCTCCAGTGTTTTTGATTTGGAACAAAGAGAATGTAAGAACTTACTGGTATTTTAGTTGTTGCAGGTGTGAGGCAAGTGGGAAGCGGGGCATGGATGGGACAGACCCTGCCTGACATCCAGGCTGATCAGCAAGAATATTCCATGCCATTAGTGTCATGTTTCATATTTAAGGAGAGCCAGGTTTTCCAGCTAGGGAGATGGAGACCCGTTGCGGTTCTGATGCGTTTTGGTGGAGTTCTGTTTGGGAGTTCTTTTAGTTCGGCCTTTTGCCATCCTGCTATTTTGCAGTGGCCTCTAGGCCTTTCTGCTTTGTTTTCTCTCTCCAGCATCAGCTGTTTGGGACTGGGGTTGATCCTTCTCTTCCCAGGACTGGCTGCTTGGCACGGACAGGGTTCGTGAGGAATTGCATTGAGTATCTTTTATTTTATATTCTATTTTCCATTATGTATATATTAGTAGTAGCGGTATATTAGTATTATTTTGTTATTTTATTAAACTGTGTGTCTCTCAGTCCATGAGTTTCTCCCTTCCCTTCCAATTTGTTCCCCTATTTGGGAGTGTTTGGGGAGTGAGGAGTGAGTGGGCGGCTATCACATTTTTGATCGCTAGCTTGGATTAAACCACGAGATCCCCACACGGTCTAACCACACTCAAAAGTAAAGCATAGAGAATACAGGATTATAACAATACTTGTTTGTTGTGCCGGAAAATTGATGTCAAGTCTTATACGTGTCCTCTGACTAAACGGGAACAGTAAAAAACATCACACCACAGCACACGCGTGTTCTGTGTTTAGCATAAAACTACTTCACAGGTTTTTTTTATTTCACAAAAACACAATAATCCTGCAGATGACAAGAGAGAAGCTTTCAAGAGGAATATCTGACTAAAACACCAACCGAAATGATATCACATCCTTCCCATGACCAAGATCCACAGGACTCTTCAGGCCTGTGAATAAAGCTCCATGAGGTAGAGAGGGGAAAAGAGAGCGTTTCACCTGAAAAAAAGGTATAAAGAACAGAGCTGACAGAGGAGTACAAAGTTTGATTTAAGAACAACAACAACCAAAAAAAACCCACAAAAACACAGGACAAAATTTACTGACTGTGGGCACAAGGGCAGAGGCTGCAAAATGTTCAGCTAAAAGAAGCCAGGGAAAAGACATGGAACAGTTTTTTAATTACTCTGTCTGGGAAAAGATTATATAGAGATTAAGGGAAGGGCATGTTTGCAGAGATAATGCAGCTTGAGGGACAGCCAAGAGATCAGAGGTTGTCCCGAGCTTTGCGAGTTGTCCGGTGCCGTTCAGCTGGTGAAGCCACATACGGCAGCGCTCGCTGGCACCGGCTGCCAGGACTTCACCTTCACGCTGTGCAGGTGCTTTAAACTGTGCTGGGCCAAAGCAAAGGCGCGGATTATGATAAAAGGACTCCAGCATGCCAGAGCAAAACTTTTTTTTTTTTTTTTTGTTAAGATTACTGTAACTTAAAGACCATGTTGTACTGCAGGCGGGTCTGGGTAGGTCGGCACGGCGTGCACTGAGATACCACAGATGGCTCTTTCCTCTGCTCCATGCCCACCGAAAGCTGTGTGCCTGCATTCGTGTCGCGCCAAGCCCCGGCAGAAAAGCCCCCTGGGAGCAGAGTGTATTGACTTTGAATCAGCACCAGGCTAATGAGATAACATGGCTTTTAGTTGGTGACTCAGGCAGAGCTCACTTGGGTCTGAGGGGATTATGCCATGGATGGTTATGCTATATAAAGGCTGCTTGAAAGCTATTTGTGTGATGAAAAAACCCGTCGTGTATTCCTGATTGCTTTATTTATTCAGCTATATATATATATTACTACCCTGTTTTACTGAGCGCCAGTTTGCTCCAGTAAATTTAACTACTACTCTCCTCTTCCCTCAGAAATCTCCTGTTAGTCCAGGGCCTCTGGGAGAGCTGCATGTCAAAAACCAGTTGGTTTGGAAAGCTGGCTGCTGCAATGGATCGAAACGGTGCAAATCGGCACATGGCAACCAAGAGCGAGTAGTGCTGCATCAGCAGAGCAGATCCAAGTGTGTTTTTCTCAGCCTCTTGCCAGCCTGGGTCCATCTTTGCTGGTTATCTGCATGTGGGAACCAGCTTTTACACAGGTCATCAAGGCCAAACGAGGCTCTCTGCTGTTTTCTAAAGTAGGAGCTTTCTCCAGCCTTCACAACAGCTGACTTTCCTCTTCAAAGCCATACCTGATGTGTGTAAAATCAGTTGCAGCATTAGCCCCTAAAATTTGTGTGTGAATCCCATGTGTTCTGCCTGAATGAGCTACTGATGCAGCTTTTCATACCACTGAACAGTACTTGTCAGGAGCGAGCTCTGTGGTTTCTCTCCAGTGAATATACAGCCATTTTTGTCATAGAAAACAAGAGTTAAATATGCGAAAGGAAGAAAATGTCTGAAGTGAATGAGAAATGCAGATCCTGAGTTCATCTGCCAAACTTTTGATATCTCTCGGGTCTGTCTCTGGACAACTCAGCTGTGTTGTGCTTCCAGTGAAATACTTGCTATTCAACATGGATGAATTCAGAGAAAACCTTGGTGGAGGGCAGGCTATGGTTTATTGCTTGTGATTTTTGTTTGTTTGTTTGTTTTTTAATACAGCTGTGGATTTGTGACCTTCATCCTTCCCCCCATGCTCTTCTGTACTCCTCGCCTTTACTCAGTGACCCCCTCAGGGCTTTCCTTTTTGAAGAGAATTTGAGACACTGAGTGCTACTTGATAAAGACGCTATCATGAGCCAGACATTTGCAGTGTTGGGGAATTAAAGAGTCCATCTACTGAAGGATGTCTTAGCTTTCTTGTCTTTCCACCAATTTGATGGTTGCCTTTAGGAGCAGATTTATCGTTCTTGTAGTGACTCAGGAGAAAGAGATACGAACTACTGGGTGGAAAAGCCACCTAGTGGTAAAGAGCAATGGTGCCAAGCAGGAGCAGGTGCCTCTGAATTCCAAGGAAAGATTTGTTCTCATACCGGGCCACCGTGCTGTGGCATGCCATGAAGGCTCTTTGTTATTACTCCTGGGAGCCTAGAATGTTTATTACACACAAGCAGGAAACCCACAAACATATTAAATAAATTTTCCAAAGGACAACACCGCAAAAATATATGTTGAATCATTGCCTGTTTTATATGTGCTGTGTAAAAAAATCAAATCTCCTTTAGAGCTGTTTCAGAGAATTAAAAGAGTGTGAGTTTGCCCCATTTTTCTTTCCACCTGTCCAAAGAAATGCAAGAGTTGCTGGAAGTCCAGCTGTCCAGAACCCAGAAAGAAAAGAATGCCCATAAAGCATCCGTGCTATTTATTTTAAATAATCTTCATTATGCCATAGCTTTAAAGCACAACTTAATGCCTTCGCGGAACTAAGGAAGAACATTGGTTCAAAGCTGTATCTCCATTGTGGATCACACTGGTTACTTTTTTGAGGACGATTTCTACATCTGTTGAAAAGAATTGGGAAAGCCATTCAATTTGGCAAAAGTAAAAATTCACTCCCTTAGGAAAAGGCTGCTGGGGAGGCCGAGCAGGACAGCACACGATCGTCACATAGAAGTTACTTCTTTGGAAGAGCTGAGAGGAGCTGGTGAACGGTCACAACAGCTCCATTCCTTCAGGACCCTTCACCTCAGCACAAGCAGCACAGAGTTATTGCAAGAATGAAGGCGTATCTCCTTTTGGCACATCGATGATTAAACCTGAGCCCTTGTAAAGAGCAATAAAATAGGTGGTGTGTTCTTATCTAAACAGTTGAAACGTGAAGTTACAACCCGTATGCCAGAGGCTTGGTTTTCACAACATCAAGATCTTTGCAGCTTTGTGCTTGAGCCGTGGTGTTTTCTCGTTTGCAGATTCAGCTGTGGACACACAGATCGAGGAGTTTTGCAGACACGAAGGGATTAGCGCATACGCACGTGCAGATGCCCATGTTGCGTAGCTAGAGCTTGCGGGATTCTTCAGCCTCTGCTGGTTATTGAGTGGGGGCAGAGGGAGGGAGAAGGGGGCGCCATGCAAAGCTACAGCTGGGTTATATTTCTGCTAGAAATTGTGGAACTGTGCAAGCAGAGACACCTGACAGCCTGTGACACCTGCATCTGGCTCTGGGGGCGAAGCAGCCCTGGTCACCACCGGCCTCTGTCACTGCTCGAGAAAGGGGACATGGCAAAGTCCTCAGCTGTAGCAGTGACAGGGGACTATGAAGATGGAGCATTTTTAGGTAAATTAGTTCCAGCTTCAGAATGAGAGGCTTAACAAGTCAAGCTAGGCAATTAGAGTAATTACTCCTAAATGTTCAATTGGATAAATGCATTTGTATGTACACACCAAACTTGAGGTTTACTACGTGTAGTAAGCGCGTAAATTGTGCAAATCTGCATCGAATCACAACATTTATGAATGTGCACTGACAGTACTGCATCTCCTGAGCTAAAGGAGGAGCCAAGACAAGCAGGAAAATATTCAGAAGTACCAGCATTGCCCCGGCTGGCATGGGGCTTGGTAGCCAGGGTGGTCAGGATGGGGAGCTGGGAGCAAGGACAACCAACCCAACAACTGGCTTGTGCACACAGAGACCTGCTCCAAGCTGTGGGGTGTTGCTCAGGACACACTCATTTCTTTCTTCTTCCTGCAGCATTTGGCCACGTAAACTTTTTATGGGTCCTTGAGGCAGGTACAGTGTGGGCAAAGAGAAACCTGAACCAAGGGGTAGAAACCTATGGCAAGAAATAAAAGGGACCTGGGAAGGTATTTCTGGAAATGTGCCCCATTTGTAGGGTTGTGAGGAGCAGCGTCCCCAACTTGTGTGCACAAACACTGCATATTGCTTGGAATAAATGAGTCAGCTTTCCAGATGATGATAGAAACCTGTGTGAGAAGGCACATACAAGCCTTTGGCTCTTTGTGCTGATTAAAGTTCATTAGAAACTTTAGGGGATGGGTGTGGGGGGGTGTGTCAGAGTGCCTGAAAGTGCCAGCATTTATAGATGGACTCGAGGCTCCCATATACCTGCTGCTTTTCTCTGGTTAAGTCCTTTCTGTTTACTAAACATTTCCAGAGGTGCGGTAGCCGGAGTCTCGGTGGACTCGCTGTGTGAGCACTTGCACGGGTCAAGACAACCTGCGCGACTGCAGAACCTGCACACTGGGTCCTCTGCTCTCCAGAAATCCTCAGCCACTGAGGGCATGTTCAGTCCAACAGTTTCATGCTCTTCCCAAAAACGTGGGATTTGTAAGCAATTCTCACCCATGTGGGCAGCACAGTCACGCGGGAAATCTCACATGATGCTGGTATCCCGAAGTAAGACTGTACAGGCAAAGCAGCTTCATCTGTCACCCATTTCCAGCCTTTAATAAAGACCTCTGGAAGATGTGGGGAACTCACTCTGGTTTGCAGTCCGTTTGCTTTGGTGACTGTAAAGGGAAAGATGGAAACCTCAAGAGCAAACACCCCCTGATGAAATTTCTGCAGCAGCTTTTCATGGTATACCCGGATTCCCAAATCCCCGCTCAGTGCAGCTCCCTCCTTTGTGCATTTTGTCCATTTTGTGCATCTATCACCAAAAAAATGCAATCAGTAGAAATGTAACAGACTCCTATTTACCTCAAGGGGGAGAAAAGAAACCAAAACCTCTTAGACCAAGCTGTTACCATCCCACTGCCTGTTTATTCAGTGAAGTTTCTTCCACAGGGCAATCTCCCCAACCATTTACACCATTCCTCATCTGACATGAGGACTCACAGCTTTTGAACCCTCTCCTGATAACCTATAAGAAGTTACTTATCCGTAATAAACTACTGTGAGCCTTGAGTAAGGATGGGTTAAAGGGGGCTCGTGTCTTGGGGGCTGCACATCTGCCCTTTTCTGTACAGCCCTGAAAACACAGCTGGGAAATCAAGCCTCCTGCTTCCATTGCTTCCCTACTTCTTGTGCACTGGCTTGTGCTTTATTGGCACATGGTAGGGACAAAAATAAGCCACCATTGTCAGATAAGTTAAAAAGGAGCACAGCTGCTTAGTCACCTTGAGCAGAGAGCAGAGATTTCCCAAGTCTCGGCAATGAGTTTGGTTTTATCTGTGTGGGCAGCTCCTGTTGTGTGGAGGAAAGAGGAGCCCTGAGTTTGCAGGGTGAGCAATAATGTTAATGGGAACGAGGGGTGGGACTGGAAGTCATTTCATCAGTATCCCTCAAGGTTGCATGGAAGCTGATGGGAGCTGTGACACATCAGCTGGCACACCTAAGATCATAGAATCGAAGAATCATTTTGCTTGGAAGAGACCCTTAAGATCATCGAGTCCAACCATAGCCTAAATCAGGCACTAAACCATGTCCCTGTGAGATGGCCTCAGCTTCACCAACCTCCATACCCGTGCCAGGCAGGGGAACGTACCGCTGCACGTCTGTTGTTGTCCATAAACCCTCGGGTGGGCGCTGGCGTGCCTGTCTGGGCCTTGAAAAGAGAAAATAAATACCTAATTGTATATGAAATACGGATACTGTTCTGGGCAAAGAGGCGATGCTGGGAACTGGTTTTCACTCTCTGGTATTTGAGAATGGAAGAGAACATTGCAAGGCACCCCGATGCAGATGTGATCATCTGTTTGATTGCATTTCTATTTCCATACTTTACTTATTTCTACTTCACTCTGCTCTGAGCAAACACAGCTCCGTGCTGGCAGGGATTACTTTTTGTCCTGTTCCAGCAGCTGCATCTTTGCTTTGTCTGTAAGCGGCTTTGCCAAGTTTCAAGTCAGGGTCCCAATAAAGCTTTAACAAAGCACCAAACTGCAAAGGCCAAAAAAAAAAATAAAAAATAAAAGACATGGAAATGTAATGAGTAAAATAATGTAAATGTAACGAATAAAATAATATTCTACAATTGCAAGAACTTGGGACACTGGGAATGCTTGTGAGGACAATTTGCTTTAAAAGAAGCTATCGCAGTGGAAATAACTTTGGAAAAGCTGTCCTGTGTTTCTTTGGGCTGTCAGGAGTGGATGGGGGGATTCAGCATCCCTCTGCATCCAGATCCCTCTGCATCCAAATCCCTCTGCATCCAAGCTCTGCCGCTCTCGGCAGGTCAGGCAGGGAGCCCGGTGGGTTCCTGCAGCAGCTGGAAGGGATATTGTGAGACACAAGACCCTTTATTTGAGGGGAAGATTTATTGCCTATTTAATACACTCCCAGAGCAGAAAACACGGGTCGAGTATTTACCTTGAGATTTAGGCTCAACGCTACAGTAATCCTGAACAATCCCAGAGTTCTCTACTAGCGTTAGGTTTTAACAAACAGGCCTAAACTGAGGAATGCTTTATCTCTCTGCGTAACTTGAACTCATTGTTTAAAGTCTTGATTGTATTTTTTTCTTAGTCAAAAAACAGGGCATTTTGTAAATTTTCCTTGCAGCCATAGGAATCCCTTCTTTTTAAGAAATTTCCTTGAGTCGATCAAAACTAGACACTCTTTTCTACATAGTGCCTATTTGATTACAGGTCTGTTATCATTCAAGACTGAAAAAGCAGAGTTTTCTCAGGTTCCCAGGCTGTGCTTGTTGCAGTTTGTGGGTCTGGCCAGCCCTGCCTCGCTGCCCCTCTCCTGGGGAGCCCCTGGAAGCCGCTTCTGCCCCCCTGTTCCTACAGGAAACCTGGAGCTTGGAGGGAATTTAACCTGCAGAATCTGAAAGCTTTGCCCTGTCATGCAGTAGCATTTTCCAAACCGGATGCTTATGGGTAAACCTCATGCACTTGGAGTTAAACAGCAAAACAAACCTTGAACACGCAGCTCTCTCCTGGTTTTTCAGCCTCTCCGTGCTGGCTCTGGTCTTGGCCGGTTTTACTGGGAGCCTGCTGTGGGCTCTCCCGCCTTAGTCTCACACTCATTTCTAAGCCATGGGAGGCTTATCATTCCCTTTGATATCTTTCTTCTTATCAGGACTATAAAACTGGCTATTGCCTTTTCTGGTTTCTGGGTAAACCCGCTCCTCCTTTAACTTTTCTTCTCATCCAACTTGTTGGCAAATCTTCCTTTAAAAGCACTGAGAGGCACGGACTAGAGGCATAAAAATTCCAATTTTTCAGGTTTTCACAGCTAACATCAGGTACGATTGCAGAGGAACTATATGTGTAGTATGTACCTCCTGGGTGTTCACATAAGCAAGCAACGTTAGTTCTGTAGTACAAAATTGGAAAAACATAGATTTAAGCTCAATAGCAAGATCCCTTCCTTCTGCTTTAACCTTCCAGTTTTAAGGCTGGAACAAGAAGGTTTCGTCCCATGATGCTTAAAAGAGCGTGAAGAACAACAGGGCTGCTCTCGTTGCTGGGTATCAGCTCTTGCCCAGAAACTCAGGGTCACATCACATTTACAAATCATTGAGCCAGACATTCAAAACATCAATTTTTGGGGCCTTTCCAACCACTAGCAACAGCGGCGGTAATTCCTCCTTGGAAAATTCCCTTCCAAATGCTCATTACCTGCTGCCATTTCCCCCTCAGCGTGACTAATGCTCTTCCCCGCTAGATGTCATTGCTGCTTCTGCAAATCACAGGGGGCTGATTAAAAGCGTTTAATAAAGGTCCCTCATTTAACCAGGCCCTCACCGTGCTGGTGGGAATCTCCCCTCCTGGATGAAACACTTGGTGGAGGAGATTTGCACCGGAATGCTTCTGGCTCCATTAGGAGGGTTTATGGTGCCAATACATATCACCAGGATCCCGCCTACTACCCCAGCGCCACTCTCCAAAAAACCACCAAGATCACTGGTGTTGTTTGATTGTATTTACTCCCTGGGATACTAAGCTCTTTGTAATTAAATATGACCCATGGCAGCCTCAGTTTAACATAGCTGTAAAGTCACTGAAGGTTCCAGTGAGTCTTTGGTCTGAGGGTCCGGGACCCAGCGCTGCTGTGAGCCAAGGTCCTGGCTTTGACAAGCCTGCTCTGCAGGAGCAGAAGTATTTCTTATATTCAATTTATTCAGTTACCTGGTTAAGGGTAGCTTGAAAAACTGATTGACAACTGAAAAAGCAGGAAAATTTGTTTTCTTCCTCTTACTTAAGAAAGGAAGACAGCTGAGGATGACAGCTGGCACTTCTGAAATCTTGAAATCCAGAAAAAAAAAAAGTCCAAATCTAATTACAGGAAACGCTCCTTTCTTTAATAAATCAGTTAGTTTTAATTTTCTAAAAAAACCATAAGATCTGTGTCTTTTCCTGTGTGTATTCAGGACAGTTAAGATATTTCGTACAGTAAAAATAAATTCTAAAGGACCTGATGACTCATTTTTAATTGCAACACAAACTCCGTCCAGTCTACCTAAGCAGAAAGTAATATTGTTAAAAAAACCCCGCATCATTCATAATTTCTAATAGTTTTATTAAAAATATAATTAGGAATCTGAATAAATGTATGTAAGATACAGACTCACTTGAATAAGTAAAAGCTACAGGTACCCTCCTGGTTAGTTACATCTATTTAATTCTGACAGTTGCTGAAATCAGTCTTTCTTTAAAAATGGAAATAACTGTAGAGACCCAATGCATAAAGAAAATAAAAAATACCAGATAGATTTTTAAAATTAAGATTTCCTGGTTGTTGAACTCTGCCATTGTTAAAATTCATCTTTTCAATCCATCCCTGGAACACACAGTTAATTGCCTTTTCTAAATACAACGCGCAGTAGGCAATTACCCTTTTGCAGCTACATCTCTGGATTCAGCTTTTTCATTACATTATAATTATAATGAATCTTTGAAGTTGTCATGAAAATGAAAGATTAGTAGCGGTGAAAATGAAGGTTTAATGTCATGAACTAAACATCAGCTACGAGCAACTTCTCTTTGCATTTCAGCTCTGGCCTCTTACCCCATTCCCATTTCACTTTTGGACTTGCCTGAAGTGAATAAAGAGCACGGAGCCAAATTACACAGTGAACTTTGCTACTAAAACAGCATGGAGTAATACTATGAACTGGAGAGAGATTTACATTTTTAGTCCATGGTAACAGTGGAATAACAGCATCTCTGTGTCACTCAGAGCTTTCTCGGGGGCCCATGTGGAGTTGTTTCATTGCTCCAACAAGCCCATGCTCTCTCACATCCAGCTTACCTTTCCTTGCACTAGAAAGAGTGGAGTTTTGTCCTAAAAGATGTGTTCTTTTACAGAAATACATTCTGCTTATGCACGTCTGCCTGCAGCTTGTTTTGTATTGCCTGGAGAGACCTTGCCCTGGCTTTTCGCTCTGGGTCAGTGAAACATCTGGAGCCCAGAGCTGCATCTTCTACAGAGGCTTAAGCTGCCCCACGGCAGGATGGTGACTGCACATCTGGCTGTGAGCACCGGGCCCTGCCCGCGGCTGGCACTGCGGCTCTTGCTGTGGTCCAGCTGCTGCAAGGTCACACCGGAGGGGGCGGCTTTCGGGTACGGCTCAGCTCCATCGAACTGCTGGTCCAGCCTTCCTGATCCCTGATCCGGCACTTCAGTGCTCACTGGCGCACAACCAGCCCAACCAGAAGCTATTTTTATTTTTTTTGCAATGAGCTGTTGGTTGCTTCAGCTCCCTGAAGGGCGAGATGGCTGAGTGGTCAGTGGGTACCAGCGCTGCGGTCCTGCTTGGTGACAAGTGCAATGGGGAGGGGAATGGGGACCCGGCTGTGTGCCTTGGGGCCTGTGGGCAGGTAAATGGGCTCAGCCACATCACAAAACCACATGCTTGAGATTAGTCCCTTTGCATCACACCTAGTGATGACAGGACAGATGTGTATAGTAACACTGATCTGATTGATCAGAAGCATCTCAGAAAGTACCTCCATGAAAGAGTGGAGTGGAGTGGAGTGGAGTGGAGTGGAGTGGAATGGAATGGAATGGAATGGAATGGAATGGAATAGAATGGAATAGAATGGAATAGAATAGAATAGAATAGAATAGAATAGAATAGAATAGAATAGAATAGAATAGAATATTTTCAGTTGGAAGGCACCTACAAAGATCATCTAGTCCAGCTGCCTGACCACTTCAGGGCTGACCAAAAGTCAAAGCATCTTATTAACGGCATTTTCCAAATGCCTCTTAAACACTGACAGGCTTGGGGTATCTACCACCTCTCGAGGAAGCCTGTTCCAGGGTTTTGCTACTCTCTAAAGAAAGGCTTCTGAGTAGTTTTCTGTTAGATCTGCTACTTGAGCTGACTCACCCTGTGGGCCTCTCATCACTAAAACTGGTGTAGGACAGAAGGAGGGGCACAGCTGGGGTGGTTTGGGATGGGATCACCCTACCGTGACCGCCCCATTTAGATCAGCTTAAACAAAGTGCTGGCTCACACTGACCCACGGGGCAGAGCTGCCAGAAGCTGCAGCCTGTGCCCTGCCCGCTCCCCCCACTCTGATCCATCTACCATGGACCCCATGCTGGCTCCAGCCAGACAACTGAAAACCAACCACGTGCCTTTTTCCGGAGTGTTCTGTACCTGCTTTGGCTCATTTAAGCTGGAATTTATGGCTCCCAGAAGTGCCAGTCCCGATGTGGAGGAGATGTGAAGCCCATCTGGCTGGAAGTGGTGGGGAAGGACAGAAACACCTCTCGAAGTAGCAGCAAGGTCTCGTGTTAGCCACCCTCCACCCAAGCCCCGGCCCTGCCAGGACTTCACCACTCTTCATGCCCACGTTTCTCCCCTCTTTGGCCTGCACCTTCTCATCTGCACGAGCTTCTGCTCTGCCAGGGACTCCTCTGCTCTTATCTTCCTTCAGACACTCACCAGGACCATTTTGCTCCTTGCCCACCAAGCCCCGAGGAGGCTCAAGCATCAGTTCAACCAGCTTAGGCTTGAACTGGTCCAACCTCCGCCTGCCTCCAGCAGGAACAAGCTCCTGCATGGGTACCCATAATGACTCCACCACCTCTGGCACCTCCAGGGCTGTGCACAGGCTCTTCTTCTTCTGCCAGTGGCTATGATATACCCCTTTGCCATTGAAGAGTTCTGGATTTTATGTACTACAAACCCTAATAATAACAACTCCTGGAAGAACTGCAATCATCACAGAATTTCTGCTGTGCCTGCAAGGTGTACTTCTTTGACCTTGGTTTTTCCAATGCAAGCAGTACATGATACATTATAATATATTGCACTGGCCTGTGTATCAGTAGATACTCTCCAGAAATTAAAATCTGGAAAAAGCATTTATTTTTGCAGAATACAAGACAGGGATTCACTGTGTGGTCACCGCGAGATGTCCAGCAGCTTTCTCTGGTGCCCAAAGCTGACCCAGTCCTGGCAGTATGTAGCTGAGCAAGAGATCTGGGACTTGATGCAGGACAAGCCCATGTCGGGAGCAATTTAGGAGTGACAGGCAGAGGGGACAGGGGTTATCGCTGCCCCCCAAGGCTGTGGAAGCCCAGCGCTGGCTGTGGGAGGTGGGGCTGGCTGCCTCTGGCTGGGCGAGCTCACACTGACAGCTCGGCCATGGGTGCAACATCCCCGGGGTGGGGACGGTGGGTTGCAAGACTGTGGAGAGGTGTGGGGAGAATGGGGATCGTGGGTCCCGGCTGCGGGGCTGGTGTGGGATGACAGCAACACTGCAACAATTCACTCCGATTTAACCCCAGCTTTGTGGCCTTATGGGCTCTTTTTGTGGTCATTTTCCTTTGACTGCTGACTGCTGACAGCTCAATGTTTGGACTAAACACAAAATAAAATTTGTTCTGTTTTGGTTTGTTTTTTTCCTCTGCAAATAGCAAGCAAGGTGTCGCTCTGCGGTCAGCACCAGGCAGTGGATGAGCAAGCAAACCTGCTACCTGAGTGGTGCTGCCGTGTGGCTGGTGGCTGCCCACACTTGATGTGGTGGTGGTACACGTGCTTCCATGGAGCAGAAGCATATAATCATAGAATAGTTTGGGTTGGAAGGGACCATCAAAGCTCATCCAGTCCAACCCCTGCCATGAGCAGGGACATCTTCACCAGCTCAGGTTGCTCAGAGCTCCGTCCAGCCTGGCCTGGGATGTCTCCAGGGATGGGGCATCCACCACCTCCCTGGGCAACCTGGGCCAGAACTTTACCACCCTCATTGTAAAAAATTTCTTCCTCATGTTTAGCCTGAATCTCCCCTCTTTTAGTTTAAAACCATCACGCCTTGTCCTGTCACAACAAGCCCTGCTAAAAAGTCTGTCCCCATCTTCCTTACAAGCCCCTTTTAAGCACTGGAAGGCCACAACAAGGTCTCCCTGGAGCCTTCTCTTCTCCAGGCTGAACAACCCCAACTCTCTCAGCCTGTGTTTATAGGAGAGCTGTTCCAGCCTCTGATAATTTCTGTGGCTCCTCTGGCCCCTCTCCAATGGGTCCATGTCTGTCCTGTGCTGAGGGCTCCAGAGCTGGACACAGGACTCCAGGTGGGGTCTCACCAGAGCGGAGCAGAGGGGCAGAATCACCTCCCTCAACCTGCTGGCCACGCTGCTTTTGATGCTGCCAGAATGTCCCCCAGCACCCAGCACCATGGCCTCGACGGCCAAAAATAGCCGGGCCTGTCGCAAGGAGGACGATACTGCCGGGGAGCTGGAGCCACACTTGAAGGGGCAGCCTGTCATGCAGTCAGAAAACACAACAGCGTCCTATTTAGCATGCATTTCCCTTGGCTCCGGGAGAACTATTTAGAAATAAATACCAATTTGTTTGCTGGGGAGAAGAGGACTTGGCTAAAATCCTGCGGTGCTGCTGCACAAGTGTTGGGCAGCTCAGGATCCTTACGGTGGGTTTAGGGGAGGGGACGTGTCCCCTAACACTGCTTTTAAAATAGATCAGTGTGTAAATGAAAGAGCAATTTAAGGACTCCAGGCGACGCAGGACAGCGAATGTTTCTTAAAACATGAGAGCTGTCCCCACACAAACTACAGCAGATGACAGTTTACTAAATATATCCGCAATACCAAAACAAACAGCACTAACTACCAAAACAAGAGGTCACTGCAGTCTGTCTGCCATGCGCCACTTTTCTTCCTGATCAGCAAGAGATTTTCGCCAGGAAAACTGAAAGATAAAGCAGAGAGGTCAAGCAAATGTGAGCATCTGCCAGGGAGATGGATTCCCTTTTTGGCAAACACTATCAGTTGTGCCTTCAGGGGTCAGTGCAATATCTCATTGTAGTCCCTACCTATCCTCTGTAACCAAAAAAGTCAGAGTCACCCAGAAAATCTTACACTGAAGACAACGGCAACTCTATATAGGTAAGGACTGAATGAGACTTGCAAGCTAGAGATGAGGATAAATTGGAAAAGAATAAAGGTAATGAAAAGTTAATTGTATCTCTTGCCCTGAAGTACATTTTAAATATAATCTGCTTTTCAGGTGTGTGCATAAATATGCATAATTCTGCATATTTAATTGAAACATGTGTCCAACTCAGCTGTTTTTCTGCTGACAGCTCAATGGAGATACACTGTTAATAATCACAACAATTATTTAATGGTATTTACATTGTGATCCTGCTAAGAGATCTGAGCCGCGCCCTAAGATTATAGAAACCTGGAAACAAAACATATTTCCAGCCCAAGAACTGAAACCCAATGATAAATGTTACAGAGAAAAACAAAACAAAACAAAACAAAGCAAAACTCCAACAAACAAACACCAAAACCAAAACAAAAAACCAAACAAAACAACAGCAACACAAAACAAACAAAAAAACCCCAACAAAGACCAATAAAAGAGCAAACTTCTAGACTTTACACACATATGAATATATCAGCCTGAGGGAATAATGAACCCGTATTGAACTGAAATTTTTAGAAACCATAAATCTAATTCCCTCAGCCCTTCTTGCGAATCTCAGCCAACTGAATCATCAGTGAAGAAATAATCATTTTAGTGGGAGTCCTAAACAGCCCCCCTGCACAGGTCTCATCCCAAGTGAGAACAGTACATGGAGTAGGGCCGTATCCAGGCAGGCTCATGTTTGCCTGAGCTTTAATCAGCTTGCAGGCAAAATCCTGAACTTGAATGCATGGAAAATTGCTGTTGCTAATCTTATTTTGCAGGAAAAAAATAATGTACTTCAACCAGCATCTGGCAAGGTACAGGCTTTTAGCTTCTGACTTAAAAGAAACCTTGTATGCATGTACACTTCGCTGGCTGGCAAAGCTTCTGGGATTATATTTTTTCCCTTAAAATTCTGAAGACGCAAGAGCAGCCCGAATTCCCCTTGTCTGTGTTATGTCTCACTGCACAGTGGCAGTGGGGCAGCAGGCATTTCATAGGCCGTAAAACCAGAATGGGCTTAATCCTCTTCTCACACTAGATTTACATTTGGGTGACTGTTAGTAAAGTTGGCAGTAAAGATGTTGACAGAACTGAGGGCTGGCTGGGGCCCAAGGGCACTGATTTTTAGAGGTGGTGATTGGGATTACCAAATCCTTCTTCCAAAGAAGCCTCAGCCCCACTTCCTTCTCTCGAGAGCTTTTTTGTTCTCCATTGAATCAGGGCTGAAAATGGGCTGTAGCCACCCAAGACATGTCAGTGTTGCAGTGGAAGCAGAAAAAAATCCAATCGCTGCTGCTGGAGAGCTGCCCTGGGGGTGCCTGGCCCTGATGTGGAGGTGTGAGAAGGGTCCCTGGTACAATATGAACGAGAGGCGAGCGCTGGTGTTGTTTCTGCAGTCCTCAGCCCAGGTGTGTCCTAGAACTATCAAGACCTGCAACTAGAGAGAAAGGGCCTTTCCCTGGAGGGGGCAGGGAAGGGAAAAGCTCCCAAGAGATTTAAACAGTTGTTGCTCAAAGTGAAACTACTGCAGGTCTTGTCTGAGCCTCAGAGAAAGGGCTTCAGGGGTGAGAGGGGGCCATCAAACGAAAAATGAAAAGCTCTTGGGTGCCTTCTGCTGCCCAGTTTGGCTTTACAAGAACCCAGAGCTTGCAGATGGCCCGTTGGAGCTATTCTGCAAAGAAGCCGTTTGCCCAGCCACTGTTACTTCCTAATACATCCTGCAGGTTCCTGAATCCAGAGTTGGCATTTGACCACTACGCTG
Organism: Pampusana beccarii; assembly: GCA_013399365.1. Classification (NCBI taxonomy): domain Eukaryota; kingdom Metazoa; phylum Chordata; class Aves; order Columbiformes; family Columbidae; genus Pampusana; species Pampusana beccarii. Next base: position 17,698 of record VWYH01002623.1, on the reverse strand, counting down.
TATTTCTCCAGCTTCTGCTATGGTTGGCTGAATACAGTGTTTCTCAGCAGGTTTCTGTCACCCAGCTGTTGAAAAACAGAGCCCAAACTGAGATTCCAAACTGCTGGTGGGATGCGGTGTGGCTGGGAAGCACCAGCCAACCTTGGAGCATGAGGGTAAAGCTGGTAGGACCAGTGTGGTCTTGATTGCAGGCTTGTTACAGCGCTCTCACAAACACATTGCAGTACAGGTGCTGCAGCAGCACCAACCTAAGGATAGAAGAGAATGTATTTTTTATTAGACCGACTACTGTGAGTGAAAAAAGTGGATAAACTTGTAGGCAAGGGGATGCTGAGCCCAAAACCTTGCCTGAGTTTAATGATAAGATTGGGTCAAGGTCTCACAGATTCCTAAATATCTAACAGACTACTAAAACAGTCTGCTAAGCCCACTAAGCCCATCAGGAATGCAAGGCTTCAAGTATGATCCAAAAAATCACTTAAATACCTGGAGCAGGACTTGAACAGGTCTGAGGTACCTCAGTGAAAACCTGTGATCCAAAGATTCCACTCAGCTGGTGTTGAGGGCTGGGGGGTGCTGAGCCTTGAGCTTTAGTTTTCAGAGTGGAACCTGAAGTTAATGTCTCTCTTCTTAACAAACCCACCTCACCTGTAACGAAGAAGCTGGTCTGCTTTGGGAGGTGACAAAACTTCGACTGGAAACCTTTATTCACGCACAGCGCCTGCATTATAAATGGAGCAAAATGAGCCCTGCTCAATTCGGATTGCAGGTGCCTGTCCTCGGGAGACTAATCTGGGCTGTGGCTCCATATGAGTGGAGCCTAGTGCCTCTGCTCTGAAAAATTTGGGAGTTCACACCAAACTGTGTTCAGCATCAGTTACCTTAAGACAGCTACCCCCTCAGAACACCTCGCTCATACAATGCTGTATAAGGAAGATTTAAGTGCACGGTGAAGGTTCTTGGATCCTGCTAAAAGGTTCAGGCACTAATCTTTAAGAAGTCTTCAGTTTGTCCTGTCTTTAGCCAGGAACCATAACCCACATGCAAAATCAGGGGAAAAAGGGAACTGAAGAAAAGGTGAGGATATTTACTTTGAGAAGTGTAGATTTACTAATTATTAACCTATTCCAGCAGATTTCCTAGTGTTATTAACCTATTTTTTTCTCTTTTGGAGCTGTGCTTCTCTGTCCTTAAATTAGCTCATGACCTAACAAAGCATTTAAGCATGTGCAACTTTAACCATCTAAGTGTTTCCACTGACATCAGCAGGAACAGTCAGGTGTTAAAGGCAGCTTCCCTGCCTAAGTGCTCTGCTGGATTGCCATCTCACACGCTGGGGCTAGTGTCATACATAATGCTTGGATTAAATGGGAGGGGAAAAGGGAGCATTTCTAACATGATTACAGTCAGATTTCCTTTTATGTTTTGCAGAGGAAAATAGTATGCAAATGCTGCACGTGCCTACATGGATTCAACCTTTCTTTCCTCTGTTTTGATCTCCCTAATTCGGACAAACAAGTTGCTCATGATCACTGAAGAGAAACTCTCGCCGAGGCATTGGGCCGTGGGCATTTTCTGAGGGGTACTGTGGATTTAGGTGGACCCCTGTTCACCTGCTTCTGGCTACGCTTTCCCGCTCCAACGCTCTTCCTCCAGTTGCACCTCAGTGGATATGAGGTGAATCATTCCTGGGAATGGAGCCAGGGTAAAAATAACTGAGGTGGGGAGGGTGCTGCTTTTCTTTTTTTTATTTTTTAAGCAGTCTCCTGCTCTGTTTGACGGCACAACCACACAAAAAGCTGCACCAGCACAATGGAGGGCGCGCAACCCAACCGCTCCATCAAAGTGCTGCCACCAAAAACAACGTCTGCAAAACTGCCTTATTTCCTCAGCATTGCTGTGCCAGCAGGGTGGAAGGTCGGAATGTCCAAAGGTGAGTTTCTGCTCTCCCTTGCTCAGTCCTCTCTCTGGCAAAGGACGGGGCGAGCAGAGAGCAGCTGGGCACAGAGGTTTCTGGCACGGTGCTGGTTCCTTGTTCTCTTGTTGTATCGTCCTGTTCCCACTTGCAGCTTGTGCTGTGCGTTCCCATCTCTGTGCTGGATCCTGCTGCCCCCTCAGTTGTGCTAACATACCTCTTTGTGCATCCATATCCCAATCTAATCCTGGGAACAATCCAACTGAAAACAAAGTATTCTTCTTCTGCGATAATTTTCCTCTGATTCCCAGCTGCAGTTCCAGCACACAAAGCGCCAGCACGGCACAGGGGGTTGCACTTAGAGGAAAGAGGAGGGTCACCAGGCCAAAGGTTTGTTCTGGCAGGCTACAGAGCAAACATGACTTGGAGTATCCAAACAAACTTAGTTTACACAGCCATCACTATCCTTCAGAGTTAACACTTTATCCAGCGGTGCTGGGGAATCTCATCTCCCTCCAATACTGGACTCTAGTCACGCAAATTATGCATCATAGAAGGGATGTTCTACCATGAACCTCATGCTGTTCACCTGCGTGGGACCTGCAAATGTGAAATACTTGGACGACTTGTACGAGAGACATCCTGCAGCATCCAGCTCTGCGAGTCTGCTGTTCAGAGTGCTGTGGGAATGTAGGGGCAAGACACACTGCTGAAATGATCGTACACTTGTTCAGAAGGCACACAAGCTTTGTAAGGTCTTCTCATCCCCGCTACGGTTACCTTCACCATTGCTGGTTGTAGCCTGCAGAGCTTCTCTGTCCATCTTCTCCCCAGGGCCCAGTGCATCCATCCAGGCAGCTCATTTTGGACACCTGTGGCAGTATCACCCTGCTCACGTAGCTTCCAGCTGCTGTCCTTCCATAAAGACTGGTGCACAGCAGTCTCTTGCTACTCCCGCTGGCAGCACCCGTGTGCCTGTCAAAGCACTAGACTGAGCACAGGGCTTTAGCAGTTCCTAGCTGGAAGGGCTGTGTATAAAAATAGAGATGAAAGCATAATTTCAGAGTGTCAGGCTGTATTGAGTAATCACCCGATGGAAGACTTGGATATGAAGTAGGCATATATGACTTAATTCTACCTTTGTGTCCTGCACTGGTTTTTTATGCTATTGCTATTTAATTGCTCACATTATGCCTGTCCAATAATACCATTTAGCATTAATAATACTCAGTGTCATATCTTCAAAGTGCTTTACAAGCTAATTATGGAATGCATCATCTAAGTGAAAACAAGCACCTTGGGCTGGGACCTGTGCTTGTGTTTGACAAACGTGGCACGTGCCTGCAGTGCTGTGTACGCCGGAGCGAGGAGCTGCGTGATTCACGGTAAGGTTGGGCCAGCGAGAAGAGCATGGAGCGATAATGCAGGACGGTGTTGTCCAGGGCACAAAAGGTCAAGACTCCATGAGACTTTTTCTGATGAATTTGATGTCATGTGGAGGAGTCTCAAAGTGATCAAGAGGGGTTTTGAAATAATTCTTCAAGTAACAGAGCTTGGGTTTGATACTGCATCTTCTTCTCTTCTTAGTTAAATCCAAGACTGAAATCTGGCAGCCAAAAGTAGTTAAGACAGTCAGAAATGCCTGTTTCACTTCGAGGATATGTGTTAGAGTAGCCACAACACAGAAGTCAGGAAATTACAGCCTAGGCTGAATGCAGCCCTTTGCCTTCAGCTGTGTCCATGGAGTATCAAAGACAACTGTGCCACTGTACAAACACTAACTAATCCTCAACACAACAAGTGAAAAAGTACACAAAGAGCACTCACGGGCTGATTTGTTGCAAGGACAGCATGAACTGGAGCAGGTGTTTGTCAAGGCAAGGCAGTCAAGTTGTAACCAAGCAGCTTGGACTGATCACAAGTCATCATGTTCTTGGGCTCCAGCTGAAATAGCACTTAAAAAAGGTGCAGGATTCACTTTTGCCTGAAAAAGTTTCCTTACAGAAAATCAGGGCTCCAAATCAGGCAACGGTTATTCAGACGCATCTGTGGATATAAAGAGAAGCCTGATTAAGTAGGTACATTTGGCTTTGCAGCTTTCAAATACAGGACCTCGCTTGTTTCTACTTAAGCTGGTTGATGTTTTATGAGCACAGATTGAGGAGAAGCCCAATGTATTGACACTGGCAGGAAGTGACTTTTAGAAAGTTACATTTTGTTTGTATATCCAGCTGACCTCTGGGTGTGTTAAGCAGATTTCAATCTCAGTGTTTGTTTCTTCTCACTTTGTGAAATATACAGCCAAAAGCAAACCAGTATCTAATGGAACAACTCTCATTCCTTCATCTGCAGATCTTTGACAACACAAAAGCATTTTATTTCTTTGTATCATCTGTGACCTCAGATTTTCCCAGACCAGAATGTGCTTCTTATCAATACACAAGTTTTCTTAGTCACTTCCAAAACAAATCTTCACTCAAAGCACACGGACAGATACAGCCTTTGCCTGGCTGTTTCCAAAAGCGACGGGAGGGAAAACAACAGGAAGCCCCAAGTAAGAAAACGAAGCCTGGCGAGGACAGGAGTGCGTGGGGAGCAGGGGACCGTCCCCTTGCTCTCGCTGGGGCACCCCACGGAACACGCACAGCCGCGGGGACACCCGGGTGTTCCGGCGGGGAACTGCAAAGCGAAGGCAGCTCCCGCCCCGGGCAGACACCACACGCGTGTCCCCCCAGCTGCGGGGGACAGAGACCGCTCCGGGAGGGCCCCCCGCCCCCGGCACGCCGGGCCCTCCCGCCGCGGCGGGGGGAGGCGGAGCGCCGGCCGGGCC
>VWYH01002623.1:0-12860 GCA_013399365.1 Pampusana beccarii | reverse complement strand
CGGCCCCAGCCGCCCCGACCCCCGGCCCCGCGGGTGCCGCCGCCCCGCCCGGCCCCGCTCCCCTCCGCTCCGCCGCGCCGGTACCTGCCGCTCTTTGTTCCCCGCCGCCTTTGTTCCCTCGGTGCCGGCTTCACCTTCGGCACCGCCCGCGGTCCCCGCGGGACGCCGCTGCACAGGGGGGCGCGTTGAGACTCCTCTCCGGGAGCGGGTTCCCCCACTCTCGCAGCCGTTTTGCCGGGGAAAAGGTGAAAACACAACTGCGGGGCAGCGGCGGGAGTTCGCTCGGCGGGGCGGGGGCGGCACGGCCGGCGGCGGGAGCCGCGTTTTGTGGGAACTGCCGCCCCCGCCGGGCCCTGCCCGCCCCGCAGCGGTGTCCGGCCCGCAGCGCTGCCGGCGCTTTCCCCGGCTGGTGGCCGGAGGCGCCTTGTGCTGAGGCGGGGGCGAGAGACCCCAGGGAGAGGGAGCGCACGGGGGGTGCGTGCAGGTAGACGGCGAGGGTTTTGCGAGGGTGCGTGCGTTATCACTTAGAAAGTCGCTATCTCTTGGGTTGTGTGTTTGGAAACTGATGGGGCGTACTTATTCAGGCAAAGTTCTCGGGAAAGGGAGTAACTACTTTCCTGCGATGGCCGCGGGAGGTGCAGGTATTTCTTCAGTGTCTGTGTTATCACTGCCAGGTCGCTGCCGCTGCCCTGGACAAAACATTGCCTGCTGAGGGCTCGCACTTTCTGTGCTTCCCATGGGCTCCTTTCTCACCCCTGCCCTGTGTGCTATCCTCCCTCCTGCCTTCCCTCCCTCCCACCTTTCAAGGACACCTGCCAGCCTCTGATTTCCACTCAAGGCTGTTATTACAGATCTGTGTTACTGTGGCCCATGGGATGCAGCACGTGGGGTGTCTGTAACTTGGTGCTGACTTTGTGTCAGGTGCTGTGTGTGCATGGATTTAAGGGAGGGCTCTCTGTCCTCCTTCCATCTCAGTCCTCTCTGTCCCCCCAAAATGGAGTAATTTTTCTTCTCTTTTTTGCCTGAGAGCTGCTGGAGGAATTGGGAGATAGAGCAGGTGCATGCGACTTGGGTTATTCAAAATGCATGGAAAAAAACTTTGAGCAAGTTTGAGAGTTTCTCGCAATCTTTGTCAGGTCAGTGACTGTGTATTCCTCATGCCTCTGCTTCCCTCTTTCAGGATGCCTTGTGTCCTGTCTCTTCTATCCCCGCTCTTTCCATCATTCTCTCTTTTCCTCCGTCTGAGCTTTCAAGCTTTCAGCATGATCTCCCATCACAAGACAGACAGACAAAGACGTATGTGCCACGTGCAGGATCTTGGCTGGTTATTGCGACTGTTGGCCAAGCTGACAAAACCGTAGCTTGGGGGGTGCGTCTGTTTATACCTCTGGTTGAAATGCAAAACCTGCAGAAGGGACACACGTGGCCTCTGGCGCCTGGGTAGCTGAGTCATGGGCTTCGGCCGCTTCTGGGGTGGTTTTATGGCTCTGACAAGGAGCACGGTGGTGGCTGCTAACGCTGCCCACAGGCACACGCACAGCCACCTCGCCTTGAAATCAGGGCAGCCTAAATAATTGATTTCCAAAGCAGAATGCGGCATGTCGTAGCAGGAGGGGACGGGGTGGTGTGGAGTGAGCGTGAGGTGACAGGGGAGCAGCGGCCCTGGCACCTGCTGGTGAGGGCGATGGGGGCGAGATGAAGCAGAGAGGGATGGGCAGTGACACAGGGGTGTGACAAAATAAACAGCAATGACCACAAGGAGTGGGTCGCCCTGTACTGATGTGTACCATGGCAGTGTTTTGACCCCCCTGGTGCGAGATGCTGTACAAACATGTATTCAGAAGTGTACAAATGTATGTTCATCCCTTCTTCATGATGAAGGGTAGTGAATGATAATTGCCTTTTTAATGTGGTTATCTATAAAAGCATATAGTAAAGTTCCTTTATTTAAACAGTTCTCTGCAAATAACCTCAGGAAACTCTATTATGAGGGCTGTTAATATCATAACTTATTAAGAATTAAACATGATGGTTTAAGAGGAGTAAAGGAAATATTCTTCTCATAATCTGATCAAAAGTTTGTTAAAATAAATTAGATATTTATTGGTGTCAGTAGCATTTGGCCAGTCCCGTAGTGTGCAAGCTATTTTTCACTTATTTGTCAGGCAAAGATTTTAACCATAGACACAATGAAGTAATTCAAGAAGTGGCATGCATTACTCGCTAATGATCTAATAGGTTGAAAATGCTTTATCTCCCTAGTTGTTAATTTTAAGTTTTATGATATAAGGGAAAATAACAAAAGAAAAAATTGTTACTTTTGTTCCTTTGCAGTTTTTGCCTGGGTTTTATGTTATTTCTTCTGATAGGTTTTTGGGCGAAGTTGCTTCTTGTTTCAGGAGAAAAATGCTTTGTTTCAGGGGAAAAATGGGCCACAGTTTAGCCCTTTTACTGAGTTCATTATATGCATCGTAAAACCCCTTTACCAGTAATTAATTCCATAAAGAGTGAGTTCAGCTCCTCTCAGTTTTCTTGCCGTCTGAATATAGAAATGAATTAAAGAGGAAATCCCAAAGAGAGAATGAAGAAGCACAGCTTGGAGGATCAGGTATAAAGAGCCTCATTCATTTTGGTTTATCTGTAGTACAGGGATATGCCCTTACTCCATGAATCATCTCCTGACATCTGTTTGCAGCGCTGTTTTCTTAGCAACTGGGGCTCTGTTTTGGATCTGGACTCTCAATGGCCGGGTTTGTATGGAGAGATGCGGAGAGACGATCCAAGCTCTTGCTAGCGAAGCTCTGCCTTTCAGCCCATTTCCCCAATTTATTTTCTTCCCCGGGGCACAATAATTACTGGTTTTAAAAGTCTACCAGCTGAGATGCTTTCTCTGTGTATGTGCAGAGAGATGCTTATCTGTTGCTTGCCACAACTGAAGTGTTTCCCCAACATGATCTGGCAGCGTGGGAGAGCACCCCTCGGGTTGCGATGGGTTGCGTTGTTTCTCATGGTGAAGGAATGAGCCGTGTGTGCTACCACGCTCGCCCCAGCTTTCCCGCGGTTTATTTTGAACCGTCGCGGGACTTTTAGATGTGGGAGAGGACGCGGTCTTGGTATGCAGGAAATGTAGGCAGTGGTGGCAACAATCCACTCCTAGCAACGTGCCTGTTTGAACAAGTAGTTGGATTAGGTGGTGGGATTATACGTGTGGAGCACTGTATGAGTAACGCTTCGGGACTGGATCCATAAACTGTGATTAAGGAGAAGGTGACATTTCATATACCTCTCGCTTAATCTTCCTTTGCCTGAATTTCATCCCTGGCCAGTGTGGGTGGAAGACTCTTGGAACTGAGACAGGTGGCCACGGAGCCACTGGAAGTTCAGGTTGATCTGATTTTTGCCGGCTGTGCTCAGTGGAGGGGATTGGCATCCAGCTTGGGACTGGGTGAGTTTTTTACTTCAGCTAGGTGGCTGGCTTGGTCTGGAGCACAAATACATGTAATATGTCTGGGAATACAAGTGGTATATCCATGCTAAGGGACAGGTTATGATCACCTCAATCCCTTCCATGCAGACGTGCAGCTTCCCCAGAAGGAGCGGGAGATTGTACCTATTGGGCTATGAATCAAGAAAGATGGTGTATATTACCCCATAGGACATGGATTTGACTGCCTACCTTTCCTGGACTGACTCGTGTCCTGTGGAGCACAGCAAGTGGTCGCTGTGAAGGATGAACGTATTTTGGCTTCGGATAATGTTGAGAGGAGAAAGACCCCCCCAATGTCTTCAGTGTTTTGTCTGTGAGGGATTGCGAAGTAGAGATGGAAAGGCTAAACACAGTGTCTCTGAATCCTGGCCAGCTTCTTCAACCTTCATGGTTTGCTCACAAGTCCCATTGTTGTCGAGGATACGAAGAAGACAACCTTTATAGATCACCTAAATCGCAGTTCACAACAGGAGATGAAGCCAGTCACTTCTGTGGAGATGCTCAAGGGCCAGGACAGGGGCAGAAGAGGGAATGGGGAAAAAACTTCCATTTAACTCATCTGTGCAGACAGGAGGGGAGCACAAAACTGCACTGGGGAAAAGGGCTGGTGCAGAACAGGCTGTTATCTCCCCACAGGAGGGGAAATGGGGCAGAGCTTTGACTCTGGGCTTAACTTCAGTCTCTGGTCTCTTGTAGGGAGGCATGTTTGCTTTTGGACCTTCCTGCAGCCTGCTGATAACTCCCTACACAATGCAGCCGCACAGATTGGCTCGAGAGGTTTTTAAGGAACTGCTGACCCTGATACAAGCAATACTGTTTGTGGCTAGGGATGGGGAAGAAGAGAAAAGAATGGTATTAGTTACTTGAACTTTAAGACTCAGGCTGCAAGTTCTATCGAAGGAAATGACAATTAAGGTGGAAAACAAAGCCCTTGTAATTACTTTCATGGAAGTGTAGGGAGGAGGGAGAAATGTGGGTTTCACAGGAAAAAGTTTTGCTTTCTGTATCATTTGACCTGTTGGTTGCCAGGGGAAAGACAAGAACTTGGTGAATGATGGAGCGAAACAGTGAGGCAGAGAGAGGGGAATGAATACGCTGCAGAACACGTCTTGTTGGTCTGCGGAGAATGGCCTGTGTACAACTGGCCACGAAATGGTTGTCAGGACGCTTCAGAAATGGGTTCGGTTCAGTTTGCATTGATGATACTTCTTGGTTTTTGCTGTTACTAACGACCTAAATGATGCTGAGAGAGAAATGAAAGCTGCCCCACCAGAGGCGCGTCCTGCTTTTGGAGGCTCTCATATAGTGAACAACGTGGAGCTTTGGTTGTAGGCGTATCTGATGAAAGCTTCAAGTTCAACAACTAAATGAAGCTCTTCTAGCAAAGCCAAGCCCTTTCGGTGAAGGTGGTTGCACGTTGTCTGGTTACAAGATGTTTATGAGGGTTAGAATCACAGAGCACTTGCACAATGTGTCTCTGGCAGAGATACTCTGCTTCACTTACATGTAAACCAATGGAGGTGCTTCTTTGCTCTCTTCCTTTCCCCCAATTTAAAAGGGTGAGATTCATCTTGCCAAACCACAGCATAACTATCTGTGTGAGAGACAGTTGTCCAGACTCCTTTCATAGTCACTACAGAGAAGCAAACACTTCTGGGCCATGATTCATCTACATTGCTTTGGACATCTAAAAATACATTGGACAAACTGCCCTAAAAGTGCCTGTTTCTCTCCATTGTGCCTGTTTCTCTCCATTGTGTCTGCAGAGTTCAAACAATGAACGCGCTCGGAGGCATCTCTCTCGTAGCTGTTTAATGTCAGGAGAGCTGAATCTCGGCCAAAGTGTCTCATGTCTCAGCAGAGATTCTAGGAGGGCTCCTAGTGTCCTCATTTCTGCCAGGCTCGGCGTCCGTGTAGGTTGCGCGGTGGAAGGCGGCGTGCCTGGAGGGCTTTGCACAAAAGCAGACAGCAATGTCCAGGTCAAAGCCTTCCTCCTCCCCTGGTCAGTCATTGCATTCAGAAAAGCTTTGGGCTGGACCCACGGCGCCGGACAATCTTCTGCTATAAATAAGAGGCCGAAGGGGATTTGCGCGGTGGCTTTTTCAAGGTCGCACATCAGGTTAGCGGCAGAGGTGGAAGCAATGAGGATGACCGCGGTCCTGCCCCGGCTCCTTGCAGCTGCCGTGCAATCTGCTGCTGTCCCGGGGGCGACACTGGCTGCCTGGCTTTTGGTGGCGGATGGCACCCGGTAGGTACTCATTTCCTTTTTGTGGAAACTTTTTGCAGTATTTAACAGTCTGTCAGTCATCCTCCTTTCCCTGTCCTTTCTCTTGCAAAAATCCAGAGTTGAGGCGTATAGCTGATTTATTGTGTATCCACTGGTCTGGTGTGGATGGTTGTGTGTGTGCTCTCAATCGCAAATGGCTAAACCTGAGAGTAAACATGCTACAGTTCAGGCTTGCAGTGGCCTCGGACAGCGTGTGTGATGGTTCGGTGCTGTTCAGATGATGTGTGGAAACTCTTTAGGCAGACATACTTAGACCTTGCAATGCGTATCTAAATGCAAATTGTTTTGGAGCCACACAGGGAGCTGTGACCTGGCCTACCCCGAAGTGTCGCTGCCACTGCTGTTATTGAGCAGAATGGAAAGAAGAAATCACAAGCTCTTCTGGAAAAAGCCTCACTACCTGTGTAGGTAGGCCAGGGAGGTTAAGGATAAAATTCCTCCTATGTGAAGAAGTAGTTTGTAGCAGAAAGACTTCTTTTACTGAATGAGCTGAGTTTCTAGGGGGAGAATCTGTTGAAGGAATTTGCTTGTATAGCAGAGATATGAAGTACAGGCAAGTACTGAGTGTTAAACAGATCCTGTGCGCTTCTGATTTCAGACAAATACCACAGTGTTCTCCTATCTTTTTTTGCTATGTAAGAAATAATATGATAGCAGTGAAATAGAAAGAATGTCTTGTCTAAGCCAGGATTTGATTCCTGAAGTTCTGCTTAGGGGGTCTGTGGTGAACTCCTAGAGGTGAAACAAATTGCAATTTGATCCCAGAGAGAACAACTGGGGAGAGGAGGGAAAGAGCAAACTATTAAATAAGAGCTGGGAGAAAAGCCAGCCTCCAGAAATAAACATAGAAGATCAGTTCCAGGTATTTCCTAGTATTGTCATCCTGCTTCGTCAACCTCTTAGACTGTAACAAGTGGTTTCACAGTTAGCACACTGGAAGGTTTAAGGTTGTTTGTTTGTTTTTAAATAAAAAAAAAGGTATCTGTTAGATTGTTTGCAGTGTTGTTTCTTACGCAGGACTGGGTGGGATGTTGGTGATGAAATACCCCTGGGATGGTGAAAGCAGAGCTTGTTGTTGTAAGAGGGAGGTAACAGCAGAGCCGGCTTTGTTTTGGGGGAGTGAAAAATCTGGATTTTCTTCCCAGTTATGTGCCCAGGGCACCTCAGTAGTTTCTACGGGGGAGGAAGCAGATACTTGTGCAATGTAGGTATGAGCAAACACTGCTCCTGCAGAGCAGTTGTGCCTTACTGCGTCTGTAGGTAGACTTGTAGCGGCTTTAAGGATAACATTTGTGAGCGAAAGCTTCACCTTTGAAAATCTTGGAGGTTACTCCGAACATGTTTCTTCTTGCAAAGATTCTCCAAAAAGCCAGTCCAGGAGTTTACTGTACCGAAAGCCAGTGCGTGGATTGTAAGGAAATTGAGGCACATCCTGTTCCAAGGACTCGCGTCGGCGCTCACGACAGCTCAGTGCCAGAGTTTTGTCTGGGATGGTGACTCCGAGAGACACGTCTGTGTGCAGAAACACGCCAGGGTGGGCTGGGGCTGGCTTGGGTGGCCAGATGTGGCTCGTGGCTCCTCTCACCTGCTGGGCCGTGGTCCTGCCGCGGCTGCCGGGCCCTGGGGAGGATGGTACAGCCGCTCTGCTTACGCAACACGCGCTCGCTGTTGCTTGACTGAACTTGTCTATAAGTAACTTTTGTGTTAGTAATATTGCTGCCTCTCAGCGAGGGAGATGTGCGGGGCTCACGGCCATTCGTTCTGTTTTGGCTCCGTTGCAAGAAATCCTGATTTTCACCAAAAGCAGCCGGGACAGCTCTGTGATTCAGGCACTGATGAGGAGACTCTGTCGTCCTGCATGTGCAGAAAGGGAATGCATGAAATAAGTAAGGCATCCTTTGGTCTGGGTTATTTCTAATTTGGAGTCCTTGGCTTTGCAATTGCAACTGTATTTTTTTTTTTTTTTTTTTACATTAGATAGTGGGAACAGTTTATTCTAGCAGGTTATGTGTAGCACCAAGTTTATTGTCTTGGCTTGTCTATGTGCAGTTTGGCTGTTTGGTTCTCTCTGGCAATAGTACTGGTAAGAATAACAGTGTTTGGCCTGGTTTTCATTGCACACAAAAAGTTATTCTGCAGGCTTGAAAACTATGCTATGAATCAGAGATTTAGGTTTGTGTGTGTGTTTTCTTTTTTTCCTAAAGCAACTAATTATTTGAAAGCAAAAAGAAAGATGTTTTATTTGTCTTAAGCAGTAAACAAAAGTGCTTTACTTTGCAGAGCAGGGCAGAGGCTCTGCTGAGTTGCCCCAGCAAAATGCCGGTTTTCTCCCACAGCGGAGGGTCCTATATGTACTATATGTACTTTAAAAATCCCCTCACTTTTTGGAGAGACAGCCCTTCCAGGTCAGAGCAGAGGTGTGCTAGGGGAAGAGTAGTGGTTTGCGTTGCTGTACCCTCAACGGGACATGCTTGAGAGAGCAGCTGATGAATTCACAGCTGTCAGGGTAGGACCTATCATTTAAATTGTAATTTGCCCTTCAAATTTTGGCAAGCTTCGTTTGCCGTTTGCTTCACAAATCTCTCTTTTGTGTTCTCCTTCTGCCTGCGTAAAACAGCAAGCGCTGCCAGAGACAGCAGAGAAGAGGAATCTACTGCAAGTAGCTATGTTTAGTGATCAAAACAAGTTTGTGATCTTTACAGGAATACTGCCAAAGCACATAGGTTTAATATGAGACATGCCCTTTCTCTTTTGGTTCCCCAATACACATTGCATTTCACTTTCCTCCCCTTTCCTGACACCATCAGTGGCTCTGTCTGCGGAGATCTGTTGTGCAAACATTGCACTGCCGCTTCCAGTGATTTTTGCTCTGTAAAAATGAGTCCCCGCTGTAGTGAAAACTCCTGCATTTAGATCACTGCTATCCCTAGCTTTCCCTTTTCTTAATTTCCTGAAAGAGCAGATAGCTGCTCTTCAGGAAGATATTTCTCAACAAGAACAGCCTTATGATTTAATTGAGAAACTCCAGGCCTTTTATTGCCTAGGTGAGCTTCACTCAATAGAATAACGTTTGCTAACCATCTGACTGTTTCCTTTATTTGGGGAAAAAGGGAATTAGGAAGGCAGTGGAAAGGAAACATTTGTATTCCTTCAAAGGCAGAATATTACTAGGAGCCTGATTCTCATTAGTATAATATCATTAATACAAAGCAGGTGTAATTTTTATATACTGCTGTTTCAAATACCTTTTACACCATATAAAGTGGCTCCAGTGATAATGGCTGTGAGTCTCTATTGAAACAGCAGCGGAAGCATTTCAGTTGTACTCCAGGGGAAAGAAAGAAACATTTGTAAATAAAAGAATGAACTTGCAATAGTTCTTGCTTGGTTAAACAGGTAGTGTTGTCCAGTTTGTCCTGCTCGGGCAGTCCCCTGCGTGAGAGTTAAGCTGGCTCTGATTGCAGGCGATTCCCTCCCCCTTCCCTTCTCAATTGTAAAACCTGACTCTGGGCCAGGAACCGCTGAGGAAGGGCTATGATAAGCCGTGCTCAGCCCTTTGCTTTCGTGATGGCAACTACATGCCTGAAGGACAAAGGTCTGTCTGTGCCCGACAGCACTGGGATTGCTGTGGCCACGCTGCCTTTGCCTTTGCCAAAAGGTGGCCAGGCAGAGTGTGGCTGTGCTTGGCTACCATCCTCACCTGAGCCCAGGTAGCCAGGGAAAGGGGGTCAGACTGGGGAAGCTTTTGTGTGATAATGGAGAAGGACTCATAGGAGTGAAACAACAGGAATTGTTCATCTCGTTGCCCGCTTTCCTGGTGAACCGAGCAGGGAGGGAGAGGTCGTGTTTATGCGCTGGATGTGATACCAAGGTGCAGCACAGATCTTGAGCCAACGTGTTCTTCTCGTGTTGTTTTTATGATAACCCTTCCCGGCAGCCCCATTATCTGCGGGAAGCGGCCTTGGGGCTGCGGCACTGCTGGTGTGCCGGCGGCAGGGAGGTTGCGAACGACTCCTGCTTTGGAAAAGCTTTTTCCATTCTGGCCCAGTGGCGATGCACTGTACAAATGACATGGCTTTTTGCACAAAATCAGAGCCTTCTGAGCATTGCGCAGGTAGGTTTGGGCTGGGACGTGCTTATGGGTTATGTGCTTTGGATATTGAATTGTTGTCCAAACCCCTGACTTCGCTGGAGTAATGAAATCACGATCGTATTTTTCGCTTTCTGCATAGGAGTGTATCCGGGGGTGACCAAGGGGCATGGATGGCATCAGCCTTCTGAGCCTCCAGGTGTTCATTGCTCTCCCTTTTTACATTAACAACTGTGATTTTGAGTTCTGAGCAGTTCTTGTTTGTTTTTTTTTTTTAACGATGTGGGAAAACTTGGAAAACAGTTGAAAACGGAATGTTTTCTCCGACTTCCGTAAGTATGCTTCAGCACCGCATTTCCACTTGGGAGTAGGTAAATGTGAGACAGGCTCTTATTCTGAGGGCAAACAAATGTATCGTGGATCTCCACTGGTCAGCTTTTGTCACTGCGTGAACAAGGCATAGCTCTGTTAATAAAAGCATTTGTGTTTTTGTGTGTGAAAACCAGCATGGAGTTAGTGCAGTTTTCAAACTGTAATTGTACCAGGATGACTGATATATTACCACCCACCCCCCGCCAAGAAAAAAGTAAAAGGTCAAGAAAGACACTTTCCTAACCACATTTTTAAATTGATTAATGCAATGAGGAGATCCATTGTGCTTCTGTAACAGGAAGTATTACTGATGTGTAAATCAAAGACAAACCAGCAACATTTGCTGGCCTTAAAAAGCACTGTGTCTTTTGTATACTCATATGCTTGTGCTGGCATGTTTTCAAAAATTATAAATAGATCACTGGGAAGTCCCTGGATAACAAAACTGTACTGCTGTGGCTTGTCATAAATAAACTAATAAGAGATGTCTTGGTCTTGCAGCTCTTACTCTTTGGAGGGGTCCTTACTTGTGCATATAGTTTCAGTGTGTCAGTTCACGTAAGGCGAGACTATTTGTGTGGCAGTGGGGTGTTGTAGCTTTGTGTCCATCTCCGCATCTCTTGCAGATCTAATGCTCACTGGGCTTGGTTCTTTCTGAGCAGAGTTGTTCAGCCTTTTCCAGACTTTTCCCTTTTCCATTCCTTCATCTCTAGCTATTGATAGCTTAGGAAGACTCAAGGCCAGACTTGTTTCAGCAATATCTCAGGCAGTGCAGTGTCTCTAATGCCACACACTCTAATACCACTTATTAAAGGACTGGCTGATACCTGTCTGACTGTGGTAAGGTATTATGTAGGATCAGAAGGCTATAGCCTCTTTTTCCTATCACCTTCAAAGTGATGGAAACCTAATGGAAGCCCTTCCTCCAGGAAAGTGCAGAGAACATGCCATTATTACTTACTGGATGATGGCAAATATCTTTTTTCTGCTGGACAGAGAGAAGTTGTCAGCTTCTCAAGTGGGAGAAGTCAAGGTAGATCTGTCAATGGTGCTGCGCTGATTTTTTCTACTGAGGATCTGGCTCTGAAGGGGAGGAGATCAGTACGTTTGCTGTGTGATCCCATTCCAGTTGTGGACCTGTATATATATATGCGCATCACTCACAGAGCAAGGTTGGCAAGCATTTTAAATGTGGAAGGGATGAACTGCAATCTGGAGTAGAACCTTAAGAAAAGCGAGTATTTTAGTGTAAAGATCTTAGAAAATTCATACTTTAAACAGACCTTCCTCCCCACCCCTCTCACTGGGTGAAAAAAATGGTGAAACTGTTGTAAATGAAGTGTTGAGGAGAAATCGTGGCCATCAAACTTCAGTGCTGTGTGAACTACTCTGAATTAACAAAGGCATGAGTACATTGGAAGTGAGGGGAAAAGAAAGTACTGTAAAAAAGCAAAAACCCAAATGATGTAAGGGATTTTCTGTGACAATTCTTTAGGTCATATTATCATGATTTGAATCCAAATGATTTGCCTTTAGGGAGGCTGTGACAGATTTACAGAAAAACAGTTTACCAAAAGAAGGTGGCTTAGTAGGATAGTACTTTGCAAGGCTCAAGACTTGTACTTCTGGATGTTTCTGCTTCTCTCTGAATGTGTAATAAACGGATATCTCTGTTAATAACCAAGAAGGAAAAGAGTCTTCAGTCAGTCTGCATTGTGGAGCTCTACTTCCTTTGGACTAGTTCACCAAAGATAAAAATCTGCCATTTCTGTTCACGGCGTTGGCTCGACTGAACACATGAGTAATAATAATCTGTTGCTAGGAACAGACTTCAGTTTACATGTAGAGGCCTCTATGGAGGGAAAGTCTTTTGAATCCCTGAGTGGGTCATAAATAATCAGTGGCACTTCAAAGGAGGAAAAGTAAAAACAAGCGGTTGGAGATGCCATGCAAAGATGTCTGTAATTCCTATTGCAACACCAGTGGAAACCATGTAGCCAACATAATTGGGAAAATATGGGGCATGTGTCTACAGAGGCAAAACCAACGAAGCAGGGATTTACTAACAGTGGGTTATAATATTCAGCCGCCTCTTACTGGGCTTGTTTGGAAGGTGTCTGTTGTTTTCAGCTTTAAGGAGTGCACACCTGAGCTAATTTCATGCCGTATGATTTTTCAAGGTGTGCTGCTGGGGGGGGCTCTGGGGGTACATCTGTGCAGCACGGCGTGGGGGAACGCAGGAGCTGGCTGTGAACTCCCAGCCTGCAAATGGGCTTACCTGGAACAGTAGGGAAATCACACCGAGTACTTTACTTTGCTTCCTAATTAGTGTGGACAGCTGTTTTATAGAAGTGACCTTACGTAATGAAATACACATTTCCATTTTAACTGTACTTGCATACTGTATTACTGCTGATTTTTTTTTCACACAATGAAGTCTTACCGTGCTTGGTACTTGGAACAGCTGAAAGACAAAGTTTGTAAACCACCCCGATCCAAACTGTAACATTAAGGCTATGAAATCCTTGTTAATGAATCCTCCAAATCCATCTGAAACTTTTTCTCCCTCCTTTCTTCTGAGACAAGAACGTCCTTATAAAGACTTTCAGGATTGTAAAACAGAA
>VWYH01002620.1:67539-81987 GCA_013399365.1 Pampusana beccarii | reverse complement strand
AATGGGGGGCTGGGAAGGTCCCTCCAACCCCAACCCCCCTGTGATTTCTGAGCAAAACCTCGCTCTTGTCCTTGCAGCCGCGGCCCCCGTTTCCCTGGCCGTTTGACTTCGGTCAGTGACAGTTCTTGGTCCCCGCGGGTGCCGCCGGGAGGTGTTGGAGCAGCAGGAGCACGCTGGCTGTGACCAGACCCGGGTGCAGGACGAGCTGTGAGCCCTGGGGACACCGCCAGCTCCTGTTGTGCCTGGGGAGCGGGGACAGGCGCCCCCGAGCGCCCGAGGGTCTCCTGCCCAGACCGGGACCCAGGTCATGGTTTGGGGACTGGAATGGAGCTGAATTTGTGCAACACGAGGCTGCCCCAGGGGAAGCTGCTCAAACCACCTTTTTTCTCCCTGTCTTCAGTTTCTCACACTCAGAACAGGTTTTCCTGACTTCCCCAGGTGAATGCACGCGACCGCAGCCTCGCTGCACCCTCCCGTGTGCAAACACCGAGAATCAGCCTGGTTTGCAGCCTCCTCGTGTTCAAGACGAGTGGTTTGGCTCCTCAGCCCCAAGACGATTTCCACTCCAACCCATTTCCGCAGGTTTCTCCTGAACCTGCGCCGCGTTTCCGAAGCCCTTTGTGGGGCGTTTCCAAAGCCCTTTGTGGGGCGTTTCCGCCCGGATCGTGACTTCCCGGCCGCACAGAGCTCAGAGCGGCTCCAGCCGCGCTCAGGCCCAGCCGGACACACGGACGCGGGCCTGGGAACACGCAGCTCCCGCCAGTGGCGGGTTGGGATCCACGTGGTTCTTCCCCCAGCAGGGCGGCTCCTGTTAGTTTTGAACTAAGGGTCCGTCCAGCCCTATTTAATATTTTAAATCAATTAGCAGACATATCTGGAAATCTATTCACTTCCTAACCTACTTACTTTGTGATTTGCTGATACATTTTTAATGAGAGTGTTATGCAATTGCTGAATAAAACGCCTCCCAGAAGTTAATTGGCCAGGATCTATTTTGCATTAAAGCCGGGCTGAAGCGTCAATTCCCATTACCAGCCGTCAGAGCTTCATTGACGACCCGTGCTGGGGATTTTTCTGCATCTGTACGTGGGATCAGAACAAAACCAGCTCACTGCCAGTGAGCCCGAATGGCCCCAGAGCCGTTGAGGCACTGTCATCAATACAAACGGGGCCTGTCTGACGATAGGGGTTTGGTCCCCAGCGCCTCGTGTCGCCGCTTCAGCGAACGAGAATGTTTATCGGAGACACCTCCCGTGCAGTTTTCAAATACTCATAATTTCTGAAAGCAGAAGGAGCCGTTTATGTCAAACCACCGAAGACGACAAGGTTCCTCGCGCAGCTGAGCCCAGCTCCCAGCAAACCCCCTAACCACGTTCGCCCTGGTGAAACTTTGCCTCACAATCCGGCACAGCGGAAACAGTGGCGTTTTCCCCTTGAGTGTCTCTGCTGATTTGAAGATCCCTCAGAGCCGACACAGCCCCGGTGGAAACACCCAGAAGTGGGTGCACTGCAGGGCTATGGGGGGATCAGACAGTGTAACCGGTATTTCCAGGAGCACTTCGGGAATACCAGCAGAGCAGCTCTATCTCCGCGAGGTCGGTGCCCGGTCCCCCTCAGCTCTCAGGCTGACAGGAGGAGGAGGAACAGGTTTCTGGATCGTGTTGCTGCTGGTTGGGCGGTGAAGCTGCCGCCTCGTCAAACACAGTGACGCTAATGAAGGGAAGGATCAGATTTAATTAGCAGTGATGCCACTCGTTCCCCTCCCTCTCCTCTCGCTGCTCTGGGAGGTGGTTCAGCTCAGGGAACCATCAGAAAAGGGCCTGGAGTGCAGAAAAGCCGTTTTCTGCCCCAGAACTCGCTGGGAGGGAGATGGAGGGTGGTGAGACCCCTGCTCCGCTGGGCACTGCTCCGGGACCATCCCGGTGCTGCTCCGGGACCGTCCCGGTGCTGCTCTGGGACCGTCCCGGTGCTGCTCCAGGATCATTTCGGTGCTGCTCCCGTTGTTGTTCCTCCAGCAGCATCTGAGCAAGCGGGAGCAGCCGGGTCCATCTCTCTGCTCCGGGGCAGATCAAACCCTCCTGCAGACCCTGACGGGCTCAGGCAGGAGCTGGTGGTGGATCCGTGATGAACACCGGATCCCGAGAGCGCTGGGGACCCTGCGGCAGCAGGACAGGGACCTGCTGGAGGTCGTCTGGCTGTTCAGCAAAGTCGTCAATAATCAGCATTTCACTCAGCTCTGCTGGGTGAATAATCAGCATTTCACCCAGCTCTGCTGGGTGCAAAGGGGGTGACAGCGGTGCCCTCGGCCAAGGTCCCGCAGGACAGGGGCTCCTGCGTGATGATGCAGCCCCGGCAGGAACATCAGCTCCAGAGATCTGCTGGGATCCTGCACCCCCAGCCTGGTTATCCTGTGAAACCCCCCTTGGGGATCCTGCACCCCGGATCAGGGATCCTGCTCCTCCTCCCCCAGCCCTGGCCCCAACCCCCACCATCCTTCAGACTTCAGCAGAGAAACCGGCACCAAAACCCCCGTGCTGGGCACTGGGGAGGCCAAACCGCGAATCCTGGGGTCAGTTCTGGGCCCCTCACACCAAGAAAGGCCTTGAGGTGCTGGAGCGAGTGGAGAGAAGGGAACGGAGCTGGGGAAGGGGCTGGAGCACAAGTGAGATGGGAGCGGCTGAGGGAGCTGGGGGGAGACTGAAAACTGACCCAGGGCTCAAAATCCTCCTGATCAGTGGGTGCCAACAAAAACATCTCGGTGGGAAGGACCCACAGGATCCTGGGTTCTTTGCTGTACTTAAAAGGGGCTGATGAGAAAGATGGGACAGACTTTTGAGCAGGGCCTGTTGTGATAGGACAAGGGGTGATGGTTTTAAACTAAAGGAGGGAGATTCAGGCTGGACAT
Source organism: Pampusana beccarii (assembly GCA_013399365.1). Lineage (NCBI taxonomy): Eukaryota > Metazoa > Chordata > Aves > Columbiformes > Columbidae > Pampusana > Pampusana beccarii. The sequence continues at coordinate 79,082 of VWYH01002620.1, read as the reverse complement.
GAGAAGAAATTGTTGTGCTGAGGGTGGTGAGAGCCTGGCCCAGGTTCCCAGAGAGGTGGTGGCTGAACCATCCCTGGAGACATCCCAGGCCAGGCTGGACGGGGCTCTGAGCAACCTGAGCTGGTGGAGATGTCCCTGTCATGGCAGGGGGGGAATGGGGGGGCTGGGAAGGTCCTTCAACCCACACTGTTCTGAGATTCACTCTGTGGGACCAACCAGACAGGGGCTGTACAGGTAACATCTCCCGCCCACCAGAGCATAAGCGCTTTGCCCAAATCCCACCCAGATCAACCAGGACAGCCCTGCATGCGGCAGCACGAACCAGCAGCTCCGACCCAAACACAAGACATTTGAGAGCTCGACGCTTGTTAGTGGGGAATCATTGCCAGGGACTCGCTGCCAGAGCTGGCTCGGGGGGAGGTGACGCTGCCAGCTGGACCAGATGGGTTTAGAACACCCAATTTTGGTTGTTCCGCCTCTGTTCCTCACCACACACCCCTCCCGCTGCTCCAGGACCACATCACTCGCTCCCTGGCACAGCGTCCCTCCCTTCCCCTTTTCCCCCAAACGTGGGTGTTCCCACTTCGGGCTCACTGCCCCAGAACAGCAGCTCAACGCTGGAACCACAAACAGCACCTCTATAAAATCCTGCAGAAAAGGCTGTTTTTTTCAGCATTAATTTCCATTTCCTGGGTCACCAACCTGTGACAATGTACTTGGACACCTTGTGTGTGAAACCACCACAGGGCAGATTCCTCTTTAAATACATATTTAAACTCCCAGCGAAATTATCTTTGAAACCACCTTGGCCTGTTGCTGCTAAGAGGCTTCAGGTTCTGACCCAAACTGTGCCGGGACCTCCCATCAGCTGCTGGGAGGGCAAGACAATGAACCGGGACTTGTTGCTGCACTGGGAATCTCTGAAAACTCTGCAAAGTGACCAAAAGCCATCAGTGTGCGTCCCCTTTTGGGTTTTTACTGTGCCCCAGTTCCCACACATTAAAAAAGGCCCGTACCAAACATGCAGAGTGGGCGCTGCTGCACCTGGTCCTGCTCCTGGCAGCACCAGATCCTGCGCCAGCTCTGTGAACAGGACCTGGGCACACGCTCCCCCCGTCCTGCACCCTAACTCCTCATTTCTGAACAGAAAACCTGGAGGATCAGGTCTGTGTCTGTGTAAATGTCACATTTTCCTCCAGAGCTGCGCTCCTCCCACCCCTTCCCGTACCGCGATGAGCTCACACATGCCACTGTATCTACTGCGGGTTACACACGGCGGGTGCGTTTTTACAAAAGTTTTATTCGTCCTGTGGATCTTCCATTTGCTGCTTTTAAAACTTCTGGAACTGCTTCTTGGTGCCCGCAGCCTTGGTGACCTTGAGGACATTGAAGCGGACGGTCTTGCTGAGGGGCCGGCACTCCCCCACGGTGACGATGTCGCCGATCTGCACGTCCCTGCAACGACACCCCCGCACTCCAGCGTCCGCAGCCGTTTGTGCCGCGGCACAGCTGTTCGCGTCGCGCGGTGCTACCGAGACGGACCTCACGTGTGCAAAGTGTCACACGAGGTGCTATTTTCAGAGCCACGAAGGTGAATGTGCCGCAGGGTCCGTCACCCCACGCCGAGCTCGGGACTCGAGGCTCAGCAGCAGCTTTTTGAGAGTGGGATGAGCTGAGCGTGAAGCGAACTGGAGAGCTCCCCTGCCAGACACGCTGGCTCAAAGCGCTTCTTAACCCACATGAGCTGGGCTGCGATGCTAGTCCTGGCTTTTCTGGCAAGATGCACTGCAAAAAACGGCTTAGGAAACAAAAACCCGCCGCCCTTTGAACCTGCTGCCTTCTGCCTCAGCGTTTGCTCAGAAACACCGATTTTTGTATCGTTTCTCCCCCGCCGCGGTTCAGCAGGTGCCATGGGCACTGTCAGCAGCCCCCGCGCAGCCGGGGCTCTGCAGACCATCGTGAGACTGGACATCACCACCGCGACGGGACAGGCGGCGATGAGCCGCACGGGACATGCCAACCCGGCGCTCGCTGCGCTTTCGGCACTAAAGCCAAGCTCAGCAGTGTAAAGTATCTATCCAAACACACGTATGAGGTATTCAGAGCACTGTCCCCCCGTCTCCGCGGGGTACGCACCTGAAGCAGGGGGAGAGGTGCACGGACATGTTCTTGTGGCGCTTCTCGAAGCGGTTGTACTTGCGGATGTAGTGCAGGTAGTCGCGGCGGATGACGATGGTGCGCTGCATCTTCATCTTGGTCACCACACCTGGGGACAAAGCGGGGGGACGCGACAGCGATGAGGACAAGGAAACACACACTGAGCAGTGGCAAACCTGGCTGGAGATTTGGGGTGTAACTCACGAAGAACAGGGATTTGAAGGAGCGATCCAAGGGGACTGGCAGGGACAAGGGGTACCTGACACGTCAGGGCAGTAGCACCTTTGGTTCCACTAATTTCTCCTTTTCCACCCCAAAAATCAGCCCCACCACACCCTGAGGGACACTCTGGGACCCTGTTCTACCAGGTGAACGAGCTCTACTACTGCCAGGCTACAGCGCGCCAATTTCTACTACCAAACAAATTATTTCTCATCTTTTTTGAAGGTTTCTAAGCACACTGCGACCCCTTCGCTAGAACCAATGTTCCCTGCATTATCTGCCGCTGTATCGCATCAACATCTGCACCCGCCCAGCACATCTAGAAGGAGCGCTGCCGGCAGCTGGTCCTGTCGCCGGGCATCAGCGAAGCCGTGTGGCAATGTCGTCAGAGCCTTCACCGCGGGCTCGGCAGACCATCGTGAGACAAACCATCATCTGCGGCTGCAGGACCAGCGCGGCGCTCGGGATCGTGGCTTTATTGTCACCCCCACAACTCACCCGAGAGGATCCGGCCCCGGATGGAGACGTTACCGGTGAAGGGACATTTCTTGTCAATGTAGGTGCCCTCGATCGCCTGCAGAGAGAAACCATCAGGATGCGAGGGAATGGCAGAAGATGTGCAGGGGGGTCAGTGGGACATTCAGAAAAGGTTCTGCACCCAGAGGGGCTGCACACTGAACAGGCTCCAGGGAGGGGGCACGGCCCAACCTGACAGTGGTCAAGAAGAGACTGGACAGCGTGCTCAGACACACAGGTTGAGCTGTGGGGTGTCCTGTGCAGGGACAGGAGCTGGACTCCATCATCCTGTGGGTCCTTCCAGCTCAGGACATTCTGCGGTTCTATGACTCAAATCCTGGGGTCAGTTTTGGGCCCCTGAGTGTAGGAAACTATTAGTGTAGGAGCAAATTCCCAGCAGAACCCTGTTGTGTTTTCAGCTTCCTGCACCCAAACGTTGTGGCAGATACTCTACAAACCCAAGGTCTATATAGCAATAAATAACGCACTTCTGAGGATTCCTCTCCCTGCTCTCCAGGCAAAGAAACAACAACTCACTGGTGCGCAGCCTCTTCCAGCGTTTTACAACCCTCCAGATCTCACACTGAAATAAACGGGAATTATCTTTCCTTACTCTCCTTTATACTACTCATGAGTAAACGCTGGATTAATAAAATGGCATATTATATTCTGTTCCTCTCCAAACAATTATTAACCTTTGTATAACACTTTGTATATCCAGAAAAAAAGATATACCTAAACTCCTTATTTACACTACTTTCGTTAAACGTTCGTTACAAAGCACCAGGACAATAGGCAATGGCCTCAGGACAGGGCATTCTGTGACTGTCAGCATCCAGACAGACAAACAGCTCAGGCAACACCGAAACTCAAAGGAGCTGCAGCTACAAGTGGAGCTTATTGCAGCCTTTCTTTACTTAAAAGGGGCTCAAAATCCTTCTGATCTGTGGGCAGCAACAAAAACATCTCGGTGTGAAGACCCACAGGATCCTGGGTTCTTTTCTGTGATTAAAAGGGGCCGAGAAGATGGGGACAGACTTTTGAGCAGGGCCTGTTGTGACAGGACAAGGGGCGGTTGTTTTAAACCAAAGGATGGAGATTCAGGCTGGACATGAGTAAGGAATTGTTGGCCCTGAGGGCGGTGAGAGCCTGGGAAGGTCCCTCCACCCCAAACCACTCTGTGAACCTCTTACCTCCTTGGGAGTCTTGAATCCCAGCCCAATATTTCTGTAGTAACGGGGCAACTTCTCCTTGCCGCCCTCCCCCAGCAGCACCCGCTTCTTATTCTGGAAGATGGTGGGCTGCTTCTGGTAGGCCCGCTCGGTCTGTAGAGGGGGGAGAGAAGGGAATGTTATCAGAAAGTGAAGGACTCGNGGGCGTGGGGGAGGCGGCCCGGCCCGGCGAGGGCGGTTTTGGGGGGGTCCCGATAATCGCGGCCTAAACCCCGCGCAGCGCCCACCTGCGTGTCCGCCATCTTGGATCGCAGGGCGGAAAAGGAAGTGGGGGCCGCGCGCGGCGCCGCTTATCCCGAGGGGCGGGGCCAAGGGCAGTGGAAGCGGCTCCGGCGGGCGCGCGTCACTTCCTGCGCCGCGCTGAGGAGAAGGGGGAAGATGGGGGCTGAGGGTTGAGATGTTTGGTGAAGATTCAATAAAGATTAAGAGTAGTGTTCATAAGCGGCACATCTCCGTCTGTCCAACCCTGCAGGGATGGTGACTCCAGCACTGCCCTGGGCAGCCTGTTCCAATGCCCCACAGCCCTTTGGGGAAGAAATTGTTCCCAGATCCAACCTCAACCTCCCCTGGCGCAACTTGAGGCCGTTTCCTCTGCTCCTGGCGCTTGTTCCTGGGGAGCAGAGCCCGACCCCCCTGGCTCCAAGCTCCTTTCAGGCAGTTCAGAGATCAGAAGGTCTCCCCTCAGCTCCTGTTCTCCAGCTGAAGCCCCAGCTCCCTCAGCCGCTCCCATCACACTTGTGCTCCAGCCCCTTCCCCAGCTCCGTTCCCTTCTCTCCACTCGCTCCAGCACCTCAAGGCCTTTCTTGGCCTGAGTGTGAGGAACATTTAATGAAGGAAAAATGTTTTTACAAAACTGGGCACCTGGTGCCTGATCCCAGTCGGGGGGAAGGACCGAGAGACATCAGACTATGAATCCTTAATGGAAAACAGAGTCTCTTTGAACTAACCCCAGAATGCACACTGATACCTGTATTTTAAAAGGCCATCTAGAGGGAAGATTAACCAAAGAGCCAGGAACCCATATTCTAAATAAATCAGAAAGGGGAGGGGGTTGTTAGAATTAGAAGAATGAGACAGGTAAACTGAGGCAGGGTGGGGTGGTCTGTAAACCCTGCAGTACTAACCACCGGGAACAGGGCAGGGAATTTGCAGCTGGGATTTGGGAGTATACCAGCAGGGGTTTTGCCCTGTTCCGTGTCCCTGCCTTTGTGTACAGCACCCGGCCTGGCAAAATCACTGATAAAATCTGCTTTGCTGGGAGATCCTGCCGGGGCCTGTTCTGTTGGCAGGGTGATCGTTTCCTACACTGAGGGGCCCAAAACTGACCCCAGGATTTGAGTAATAGAATCACAGATTATATAATATAAACAGTAGTGTGTTTGGGACTAAGAAGTAAAAAGGCAGCTTAACAGGGCGAAGTAGTGTAAATAAGGAGTTTAGGTATATCTTTTTTCCTGGATATACAAGGTGTTATACAAAGGTTAATAATTATTTGGAGAGGAACGGAGTAGTATAAAGGAGAGTAAGGAAAGATAATTCCCGTTTATTTCAGTGTGAGATCTGGAGGGTTGTAAAGCGCTGGAAGAGGCTGCGCACCAGTGAGTTGTTGTTTCTTTGCCTGGAGAGCAGGGAGAGGAATCCTCAGAAGTGCATTATTTATTGCTATATAGACCTTGGGTTTGTAGAGTATCTGCCACAACGTTTGGGTGCAGGAAGCTGAAAACACAACAGGGTTCTGCTGGGAATTTGCTCCTCGTCCCAAGCTGTGAGGGACAAAAAAAGACACCTGCACCGACACGCGGGGACCCAAAAACGTTCAGGTCTTACTAATGCAGCCCCGCGTGGTGTTCCCTGTATTTATCGTTCAGGTGAAGGACTCGGGAGATGATGAACAGGATCTTCTACCTGGGGGAACCTGAAATTCTTCAGGAGCTGGAAGAGCAGCTCCCTTGGGATTCTCCATCAAGGGAGATCTCGAGAGCAGCCCTGGCTGGGCTGGATTTTCCTGAGCCGGGTTTTTCTGAGCCGGGTTTTTCTGAGCCCGGTTTTCCTGAGCTGGGTTTTTCTGCCTGCCCCAGCTGTGAGGACAGGCACTGACAAGGACTCTCTGGACGTACCCGCTCTGCTTGACCTCCAGAAAATGGGGCACCCTCCGGGTGGATCCCTCTGTACCTGGACAAGAGTTTGTGTTTCTTCAAGGTGTTTTTCAGAGCCTGTTAGTGATATTACTGGAGTTGGGCCCAAATGAGTATTTTTGGTGATTTTGGCATCCTGACCAGTTTATCACATGCAGCCGAGTACCTCAGAAAAGGCGGTAAATTTATCTTTACTCAGGTTTACATAAAGGCAGCAGTATAATTCAACATTATTGCGATGCAAATAGACATACATTGAACCGACAGCATATGGTGCCTTGTTTACTGCGTGTCATATCGTTAATGAGTGCGTTTGGGATTAAAGGGAGAATTAAGGGCTTTTTAGAGCTCTTGTGCTAAAAGGCGTTTTGTTCTCTGTTAGTCATCGTCCTCCTCGTTAGGGGCTGAGCGCAGGGGGAAGCTTTGCAGCTGAAAGCGGGGTAATTTCTGGCCGTGAAGTGTTGACTCGTGCGGATGGTGATCGACGGTTCCAGCGCAGAAACGAGGGCTGATGGGGAATGGGTTCGTCACAACGAGCAGCTCGTTCTCCGTGCGGGGCCGGAGCACCGCGCTGAGGCGTTTGGGATGGTGGGAGTCTATGGGGGCTCGTGGAGGGGCTGGGGAGGTTCGAGGAGGAAAAATGGGGCTTCAGTGGCTGAAGGAATATTTATAACTTTTATAAATGTATAACATTTATAATTTCTGGTCACTGGGATGTTGATCTTTTTGTGTCTAAGTGCCTGTGTCAGCTCTTGCGCTGGTCACAGCAGTGTCAGGGTTTGAGCAGTCGGTAGGAAAAGCTCAAGGATTTTTATATCCATTGTCTTCAAAGTCCTTTCAAACTCTCAGGGGGAAAGCAGCATGAAATGGAGATACGTAACTAGATTATTTTGAAAATTACCATTCTTTTCCCCAAGTTATCCATAAGCTCATGAATAAATAAAGAAAAAAACATTTCTTTACTCATCTCTGACACTAAAAATGAAACTGAGTCATCTATGGCCTTTAACTTGTAGCGAATTTTCAAGAGCAGGGGAATGAAAAATGAGAGCAATCTTTTTCAGATGGGCAAACCCTGTGGGTGTTTGGCGGCTGCTCAGGTGAAGCCGCTGCTGGGGAAGGGTCTCGTTGTTGGGGGGCGGAGGCGTCTGGTGGGGCAGAACGAGCGGCCAAGGTGGGTGCCAGACCCCCGAGCTTCATCCTGATGGTGCAGAACAAAGCAAAAGGGAATTTCAGACAGTGACTTAATCAGGAGTCCCTGGTTAACCCCTCATTAATTATTGGCAGCGCACAGCGCTGCGGCTTTGCAGGAGGACACGCGTTGCGGTGGGCTGCTGGAGAGCGAAGAAAGGCTCTTCCGTCGCAAGGTGCCGTCCAGACCGGGAGATGAGGAGTCGCTGGTGCCCCGGGTCCCACCGGGACACGTCCCCTGATCCTGCAGCAGCCTCGGCTTGAGGCTAAATAAACATTTCTGCCCGTGGCCTCAGCAGGAAACACTCGAGAACGTTGTGTGGGTCGGAGGAGGAAACAGCAGAGGTGAAGCACAGACGTTGTCTGCAGAGAGGGAGGTTTTCCTCTGGGCTTTGTCTGGCTGCATCAGATACCACGGAGCCTTTGTCGTGAGGAAATGTGCAAAATCCATACTGCGTTTCAGAGGAAACTCAAGGAACCTTCAGTAGCTTCAGAGACTGAGCCCAGAAAAGGGTGACGTCCTGTCAGGATGTTTCTTCTTGCAGCTGCAGAGAAAGTGCTGAATTATTTCAAAATGATACAGGAAGGAACCAGAAAACTCTGCTCTTGTTCTACGACCAGCAGTGTTAGGTTACGAAGAGAGATTATGGAACTGCTTTCACTGATGTTTTTAAAAATAGACTGGTAGCTACTGAACGTGGCCTGTTTGGGCAGCTTGGTCCTTTCCCAGTGTGCAGGGTTGGCCTTGGTGGTATCTTGAAGTCACAGAATCACAGATGGTTTGTGTTGAAGGGACCTTCCCAGCCCCCCCAGTGCCCCCCTGCCATGACAGGGACATCTCCACCAGCTCAGGCTGCTCAGAGCCCCGTCCAGCCTGGCCTGGGCTGTCTCCCGGGATGGTTCAGCCACCACCTCTCTGGGAGCCCGGGATGTCAGCTCTGCAGGGACACGGGTCCTGCGGACACTGCTTCCCGGCCCCGGCCGTGGTGGGATCTGCTCCAGGAGCGGGCTCGCCCTCAGCCCGGCTCACCCGACGGCACAGCTAGGCCTGGATTAGTTAGTCTGGTGTCTCAATCCCGGCAATGCTGCAGATAGCAGGGATGGGACACCGGGGTCTAACTGCGCAGAGATGAATTGACACTGTCGTTCCTTTTTACTCCTGCTTAATTAGGTCCTTGTTCGCTGTGTCCTGGGCCATTCCCATCACCTGTCTGCCATGCGTGACGTGATCCATTCTTTTAGCCATACACTGAGCCCTCCCAGGTGCCAAACGTTCATAGCGTGGTGTGCTCAACGTGTTTTGCATTTTAATTGTTTGGTTAGATGCTGAACTATCTGCACATCCTCCTTACAGTGCCACAGATAGCTCATTTAGGCCTTTGTGGATACTTATTCAGTATTTATTTAGTATTAACTGTCCAGTCACCTTCATCATCTCATTGTAACACTGTTTTTCTCCAGCCAGGCCTGTGCTTTCTAAGAGGTGAGCAATGTGCCCTGTGGCCAGTGGTACCGGGGGTGCATTGAGAAGAGTGTGGGCAGCAGGGCAGGGAGGTTGTTCCTCCTGCTCTGCTCTGCCCTGGTGAGGCCGCATCTGCAGAACTGGGCCCAGTGCTGGGCTCCCCAGTTCAAGAAGGACAAGGAATCACTGGAGAGAGTCCAGGGGGGGACACGGAGATGCTGAGGGGTCTGGAGCATCTTTGTGATGAGGAGAGACTGGGAGAGCTGGGGCTGTTGAGCTGGAGCAGAGAAGCTGAGCGGGATGTGCTCAATGGGATCAATATCTCAGGGTGGTGTCAGGATGGACCAGACTCTGTTCAGTGGGGCCCAACGCCAGGGTGAGGGGCACCGGGCACAGACTGAAACACAGGAGGGTCCATGTGAACATGAGGAGAAACTTGTGTGCTGGGAGGTGCCAGAGCCTGGCCCAGGCTGCCCAGAGCGGGTGTGGAGTCTCCTTCTGGGAGCCATTCAAACCCACCTGGGATCCTGTGGGATCTGCTCTGGGACCCTGTGAGCAGGGCTGGGCTGGGGAACTACAGAGGCACAGCACAGCCAGCCTGTGGTTCTGAGGAGAACCGGGGATGCCTCACCAGTCCACCCAACGTTGTACAGGAGGCCGCAGCCTCCCTGGTGTGATGGACACACTGGACATCCTGACCAAACTCACGGTGTTTTGGTTCAGGCTCCAGAGGAGGTGAAGGGCTGAGCTGTAGCTGGGCTAAGAACTTCTCTTGTTCCAGGCTGTTCTCTGAAAACTGCAAAGGAGCAGAGTGACACCGTGAGCATCAACGCGTATGAGCTTGGAACACCCATCATGCGATTAACATGTGAAAAGAGGGTGGCTTTTCCAAGAGTCATTTATTGAGGAGCGAAGAGAGTTGTGGGTACGAGGAGTCTCACACACGCCTTCTCCATTGCATGTAATTTGACTATGAGCCAACCTCTTTATTCCATAAACATGACATTCCATAAATGTGATCCTTCTTGGAGCTCGGCAGCCTGGCTGGATGGTTGTGATCTCCCTTCAGCTGGGACGCTGGTCAACAGCAGCTGAACATGAGCCAGAGTGTGGCCAACAGGCCACAGCATCCTGGCTGGGACCAGCACTGGTGTGGCCAGCAGGCCCAGGGCAGTGACCGAACCTGTGCTGGGCCTGGGGAGGAAAAACCGCGAATCCTGGGGGCAGTTTTGGGCCTCTCACTACAGGGCAGCCCTTGAGGTGCTGGAGCGAGTGAAGAGAAGGGAACGGAGCTGGGGAAGGGGCTGGAGCACAAGTGTGATGGGAGCGGCTGAGGGAGCTGGGGGGTTTCTCATCGCACCCAAAACCACTCTGGGGGAGCTGGTTCCACAGTCTGGTCCCCGTGCTGACCAGGAAGCAAAACCTGAGATGGTTCAGTGCTGTCAGACAGAAAGAAATGGCTTTTATCAGTGCAGAGAGGTGCTGTTTTGGGCTGGGTCTTGTTCATCAAGGGAGGGCCGGCGCCTCTGGGGGAGTTTTGCAGAAGGGGAGCTGGGGATGCTGCACATGCAGGGCACGGGGAAGCGGAGCGAGTGGGAAGGGATTGCAGCCCCGGCTGGTGCTGCCCTGGGGACTTCCCTGTCCTGCTGCTGTGTCCTTGTCCTGGCCAAGGGACAGGGCGACCGAGCTGCAGCTGGTGCCCGCAGTGCTGGCTGTCACATCGAACACAGTTAACCAGCTCACCATCCCTAGGGGTGCAGCTCTCCCGAGGGGTCGAAAAGGCAGCAGGTTCCCATGTTTTGAATGCCCATCTCTCGGTGCAACGCCCCAACCAGCCCCATGGCACAAACTTTATTTTTTTTACTAAAAACCTGGCTCAGGGCATCATTTTGCCCTGTCCTGTGTTCCAGCTCCTGCCTCACAACCTGCCCCTTTTCCCACCCATCCTGGCTGGGCCCCCTGTGCCCAGAGCAGGGGAATCTCCCGTGGATGGCAAAGTGCTGAGAAACACTTCTCGGAGTCCAGTGCTGACTTTTGGTTAGCCGGCTGACTGGGGGAATCCCAGTTTGATCCAAACTTCCCCAAGGAAACCAGTGAGGACCTCCAAGCCAGCTGGGGAATCTTCTGCACCATCGCTCGTTGTCCTGATGTGTCAGGTCCTGTGTCCTGTTCTTTATCTGCCGATGCACTTTGCTCTGTTTTCCAGTGTGAATGTGTGACTGTCCCTGTGGCTCCCGCAGGGTTAGCTGGGGAGTTACAGACTGTCATTAAGCACCAAAGACCTGGTGAAGTTAATGGTAATCATGTGAACTTAGCTTAAACTTGGAGGCTTCTGCAAATAGAATCACAGAATCATTTTGGTTGGAAGAGACCCTCAAGGTCATTGAGTCAAACCGTAACCTAACTCCAGCACTTACCCATGTCCCTAAGAACCTCGTGTAAAGTACAACCTCGTCTTGAAGTACAGCAAGGGAAAGTGTAGGGTCCTACATCTGGGCAGGAACAACCCCAGGCTCCAGTATAGGTTGGGGAATGATCTGTTAGAGAGCAGTGTAGGGGAAAGGGACCTGGGGCCCTGGGGACAGCAGGGTGGCCATGAGCCAGCACTGGGCCCTTGTGGCCAGGAGG
>VWYH01002620.1:51412-67190 GCA_013399365.1 Pampusana beccarii | reverse complement strand
CCTTCTGTGTGACCTCAGCTGGGTGTTCCTGCTCCGGGGGGTTGCACTGGATGGGCTTTCGAGGTCCCTTCCAACCCTGATGTTCTGGGATTCTGTGATAATGTAAACGCCTTTTAAACCCCTCCAGGGATGGTGACTCCACCACTGCCCTGGGCAGCCTGTTCCAATGCCCAACAACCCATTCCATTAAGAATTTTTTCCTAATATCCAATCTGAACATGCCCTGGTGGAACTTGAGGCCATTTCCTCTTAGTCCAAGTCTAAAGTATAGCTAAAGGCTCAAACGCTATCAGCTCCAGCCCATTGTAAAAGGCTGGTGGCTCACGCAGCCCTGAGCAGGGGGACAGCCTGAGTTCGCGTGCACATATCGCAAAACATTTATTTTCCCAAGCCAGGCAATTTTCTGTTTGCCCTGAGTCCTGTCTCTTGACCTCAGATAGACTCCAGGTCCTTCCTCTGCTCAATACTCTCTGGGATTTTGAAACCCAGCAGATTTAAAAGTTAATTTGCAGTGGCACTCGCTCCGCAATGTGCTGAAGTCCTGCAGAGAGGAGGCACGATGTGTTCTTCAGAGGATTTGCAGCCCGGGCACAAAGACACAGTTAAGTAGGGCAACAGCAGCTGAGCAATCAGCAAAACATGCTTATATATTATTTATACAAACCCGCAGTCCAGCTGAGGCTGCAGACTCTGTATTAGCGAGGCCTTTGAAGGACACGTGTGGAAAGCTCCGGGCAGCCTGCACGTGGTGGCGGCTCTGGACTGGGCTTTCCCAGGTCACACTGACGTCTTGACATGAGAGCATCCAGAAGACACGTCCAGAGGAGAGTCTCTCTCCAGCAAAGGTGCTCGAGGTCCTGTGACAGATTTCTTTTGTCCTCACACCACAGGCAGATGGTTGGGCATTGGTGGTCGTTGGGAACTGCTGGTGGGAACTGGTGATAGTTGGGTGCTGGTAATGGTTGAGAACTGGTGGTGGTTGGGAACTGGTGATGGTTGGGAAGTGGCGGTGTTTGGGAACTGGCGGTGGTTGGGAACTGGTGATGGTTGACTGCTGGTGATGGTTGGGAACTGGTGATGGTTGGGAACTGGTGGTGGTTGGGAACTGGTGGTGGTTGGGAACTGGCGGTGGTTGGGAACTGGCGGTGGTTGGGCTGGCACAGGCCAGTTCCACCGCAGCCGTGTGCTGGCTGCAGGAGTGTGGATGGCATTGCTTCTGCATGACAGCCTGTTCACCAAAATGGGCACTGGTGTGACAATTAATATCAATTACTGTATTAGCAACATTGCTCTGACAAACATTGCAGTCCCCATCCTGGCTGTTGCTGCAAGATGGATTCGTATCTCAGAGGAAAGTGCATTGCCAGGTGATCGTAGAATGGTTTGGGTAGAAGGGACCTTCCCAGCCCCCCCATTCCCCCCTGCCATGACAGGGACATCTCCACCAGCTCAGGTTGCTCAGAGCCCCGTCCAGCCTGGCCTGGGATGTCTCCAGGGATGGTTCAGCCACCACCTCTCTGGGAACCTGGGCCAGGCTCTCACCACCCTCAGCACAACAATTTCTTCTTCATGTCTGGCCTGAATCTCCCTCCTTCAGTTTAAACTACCACCCCTTGTCCTATCACAACAGGCCCTGCTCAAAAGTCTGTCCCCATCTTTCTCATCGGCCCCTTTTCAGTCCGGAAAGGCCGCACTAAGGTCTCCCGGAGCTTCTCTTCTCCAGCTGAACAGCCCAGCTCTCTCAGCCTGTCCCACAGCAGAGCTGTTCCAGCCTCGGGTCATTTCTGTGCTCCTCTGGCCCTTTCCAGCAGGTCTGTTCCATGGTTGTGAATGGAAGACGTCTGGAGCGAGGACAAGAACAGTCACAGCGAAGATGAATGTGGATTTTCTGGCTGATGACAAAAGGGATCGCGCAACGTCCGGGCTGGGGCTGCCGGGTGGGGTGAATGCGGTGGGGTCAGGAAGGTGCTGTGAGAAGCAAACCCCACTAATAGCAGAGCGGGTTGAGGAAACGTCTCGTGGTGAGGGGTGAACACGAGCCCGTTGCTCAGAGATGCTTCGCGCTGCTGTGTTCCCTGCACGTGGCTCGTGGTCCCGGCCAAGGCTGCTGCCCCTCACAGGCATCGGCCTGAAGGGACGGGCTGGAGAGGCCACGCGAGGGGAAGCAAACGTGAAATGAGCAGGAGGTGGGAAAGCAGGAGGGTGCTCGAGCGTTTACTGGGCTTGATGTTGGCGTGTTGGGTCTGGTACTGGGTCTGGTTTGGTCCTACTGAAAGCTCTGCTCCTCTTCCTGGTTTCCCAGGCTGGACTATCTGTCAGCAGTGGTGGGGTTTGGGAGCACAGGAGCACCGATTGCAGAGGAGATGGAACATGTCCAGTGCTGGGCTGCCCAGTGAAGAAGGACAAGGAATCACTGGAGAGAGTCCAGGGAGGGACACGGAGATGCTGAGGGGTCTGGAGCATCTTTGTGATGAGGAAAGGCTGAGAGAGCTGGGGCTGTTGAGCTGGAGCAGAGAAGCTGAGCGGGATGTGCTCAATGGATCAATATCTCAGGGTGGTGTCAGGATGGACCANGTGCCCCTGTGAGCAGGGCTGGGCTGGGCAGACACAGAGGCACAGCACAGCCAGCCCGGGTGCTGGGATTCTGTGGTTTTGTAGTTCTTTGTTTCTGTGGCTCTATGGCTCTGTGATTCTGTGGTTCTGTGGTCTGTGGGTGGATGTGCTCTCCCAGGCTCCCCCAGAACCATCAGCCGTGGTCTGCTCTCCCCCTTCTCCTTTCAGCATTGTCATGGTCCACCAGCTGCCATTCGTTGCAGTTTGTTTTCTGATGAGACCTCGCTTCAGCACATCCATTCGGTTTCCTGTGGATGTGCCTCGGGCCAGCTGCCCGTGGATCTTCCCAGGGGCTGCAGAGCGTGGCCCGGGGTGCTGCGATCATCTGTTTGTCTGCTGGGTGCTTCACGTCAGTGTGGACACAGGCAGCAAAGAGACGTTTGTCCGGAAGGCTTAGGAAATTAGGGGCTGTCTGGAGATCTTCAGAGGAAGAAATTGCGTCTCCCTGGAAGTTTCCTGAAGGTCTTAAAAAAGAAGCTGCTGTTTGTGCCAACAGCCCAACAATCCAATTTCAAATTCATAAAGCTTTGCTCGGAAGTTATTTGTGTTTACCTCGAACTCAGGTACCAAGTACTACAGAAACAACGTATTGCACATTTATTGTTCTTCCTTAACGAAGGAGGCCCCGGGCAGATCGATGTCCAAAGTTGGGGCAGCACAGAGGGGCAAGAGCCAGGGACAAGCACCAAATACACGTGTGGGGGGAATCAATGGCTTCTCTTGTAGAGAAAGCTCAGACGTTCAGACTGTTTCCAATACGTAACTTGGCTTCTGTCTCGTAGTTTCACACAGGATTCTGTTCTTCTTGGGGAGCCCTAAAATGTGGTATTTCTCTTTCTCACCAAATAATTGTAAGCCATAGATCTAGAGCTATAGATCCTCAGAGAAGATGTTGAGATGTGTCACGACTGAGCAGGTGTGAGCTGGATGTGCTCTGCCTTCTCGGTGGTTATATCGCTATTAACGAAAACACGTTGATAGCTTTTTATATACATTCTTATTTTCCCTGTAGACATTTCTCCTACTGCTGTACAAATCATTGTGGCCAATCTAGATGTGCAGGACCTACTGCTCTCCCTGGGGTCTGGGTGGGCTTTGGGAGATGATGAGAACTGTATTGACACCTTAACATTTTTGATGGCAGTATTGGTCAACCTTGGTTGCTCGCTGGGTTGACAGTTTGGGTTGTCCGGAGAGGTCGAGGTGTCTCCATCCTTGAGGCGTCTCAGGCACTGCTGGGAGGTGGTCCTGGACTCTGGGCGGCCCATATGGGCTCTGGGTGGCCCATCCTGACCAGATGGACTCCAGAGGTCCCTGCTGGCCTCAGCTGTTCTGTGCGCCTGTGAACTTTGCAGTTCTCCTCAACAAAGATGATTTTGGAATTGCCAAACCTCCTTCCTGCCCTGCCGAGGCCCGACGTTGCATCCCATGTGCCCCCTTCAGAGCTCCTCTGCTGAGCTGCTGACCCATGGGCCACCCCACGGCAGCCCCTCTGACACCTCCCCAGCTGCTCCTGCAACCTCCACCCGCTCCCACCACCTCCATCTGCTCCCACCACCTCTCAGCCGCTCCGACCTCCAGCGAGGGTGATGCTGCCTGAAGATCAGCCCACCGTGTTTCCTCCACAAACGTCCCCGTTGCTCAGTAGCATGGGGCAGCGCGGGCGCCCCCGACAGCTGGGGGACGCAGGGGACAGCATGCAGCTGCTCGGCAGGAGGGTTTAGTAAATCGGCCACTGGACCGTCACTTGGCTCCCTCCGGGTTTGCTGGGAGCTGTGACTAAGCCGAAGGAGAAGGATAAACTGACGAGCGGTCACAGTGCAGCGCGCAGGGAGCGCCCGAGGAGCCATCGCTCCTTGGCCGGGCGTCATTGCCCGGAGCACGAGCCAGCAGCGAGGGATGGCCCGGCGGCTTTTTCTGCTGCTTTGAATAAAAGATGTTTTTCTGCGCTTACGGAGCACAAGGTGACCCGTCGCAGGCTGCTCCTTCGGGGTGCGCTGGCAGTGACACAGCTGTACGGAAGAGCTCGGGGCTGCATTAAAAAAACACATTTATTATTACTGATGTGAAAGAGCACTTGCCTGCTTGCTGAAACTGGTCTTGAGTTGCCCCAGACTTAACCTCAAACCATTTGAAATCGCACTAATTTGGCTTTCGAATGCTGCTTTGTGGTCCGCTGGAAGGTGAGCGCCGATTCCAACGTTATGGCTGGACAAGACGTTACCCACGCCTGCCCAGCCAAGGCGAGTGGTGCTCACACTGCTTCATCAACCTTCCCTGAAAGATATTCCTCGGTAAAGGCCCCTCGTCAAACTCTGTGTTCAGCTTCTTATATCTGGGGCCACAACTCAAATCCTGGGGCAGTTCTGGGCCCCTCACCCCAAACAAAACCTTGAGGTGCTGGAGCGAGTGGAGAGAAGGGAACGGAGCTGGGGAAGGGGCTGGAGCACAAGTGTGATGGGAGCGGCTGAGGGAGCTGGGGGTTCAGCTGGAGAACAGGAGCTGAGGGGAGACCTTCTGATCTCTGAACTGCCTGAAAGGAGCTTGGAGCCAGGGGGGTCGGGCTCNNNGAACGGGTGGACTCGGTGAGCTTGAGGGGCTTGTTCCCAGGAAAGAACAATCAGCCATTGGAATAATTGCCCCAGTGCAGTGGTGGGTTCCCCAACATTGGACAATTTTAGGATTCAGCTGGACAGGAGCTGGGCCAGCTTGTCTAGACCAGGCTTGTGCCAAGAAAGGCTGGACCAGGTGGTCCTTGTGGCCACTTCCAACCTGGGATTCGGTTGTTCAGTGGCTGGTTCTGAATCTCATTTTGGTCTGTCCCGATGCCCACAAAGGCAGCACTGGCTTCATCCGTCTGCCTCTGGGCTCCCGGTGTTTATGCCCCTGTTCTCCATCCCCCTGGCACGGGACTCTCGGTGTTTCGAGGTGACTCCCCGGAGCTGCGATTCCCGTTCCCGGGCGGGTCCATGGCCGTGTCCGGGGACCCTCCGGATGTCCCGCTGAGCTCCCACCAGCTTGGGGACGTTTTCTCCCCGCACTTTCCTGCCTGTGTGGATGTGGGTCCGGTGCACGATGCCCCGGGGTGGGCAGCGACCCACGGGCTGCTCGGGAAGCCTCGCTCCCCTCCCACGCCTTAATGCCCTGATTTCTTTTTCCTTGGGAGATTACCCAGAGCCTTTATTCCCCAGAGCAATTAGTCCTTCTCCTTTGCTCCTGCGCTTTCCTTAAGAAGATTTATCAGGCTAATGTGCTGGGCCTGTGAATTATCCCAACAAGCCTGTTTTTAACAACTGAATGATAACTTTTATCAGAGAATAGGGGTGTCTGAGCTGGGGGGTGGCCTGACCCATCTCCGAGCCCTGCTGGGAGCCCATCAGCCGTGGCGCGGTGAACAGCTTGAGTTTAGAAGCTTTTCCTCTTAATCCGCTCCCTAAGCCGTGCCGATGACGAGCGCCCGGGCGGGCGGGGATTTGGGGTTTTTCTGGGAAGGGCTCCCCGGCAGCGGGGGAGCGACCGTGTCCCCTCGCTCTGCAGGATGCTGCTCCCCCCTCCAGCCCGGACATTTCACAGCCGTAAAAGACTCTGATTTTTTTTTCCCTCACGCCAAAAGTTCACAGGAACCGCAGCACCGGATGCCGAGCGACCGAACCCCTTCAGGGTTGGGGCTTCTTGTCCTTTTGCCTCTCCCCACATTTCTGAGGAGGAAACCCGGGGATGTCCTGAGCTGGAAGGACCCACGGGGATCATCGAGTGCAGCTCCTGTCCCTGCACAGGACAACCCCCAAACCCACGCCGTGGTGTGTGAATGGCAGGGCAGACCTGCCCGGCACGAGCAGGTTTTTTTATGGCCCTTATGGCCCCTCAGTCGAACCAGACCCTTCGCGGTGTGGAGTGAGCGATGCTTGTGCCACCTCAGATATACAGTAGTGGCAATTTCATTAATTACTTCAGTTCCAGAGAGCACTTAATCACCTTTATCTCTGCATCCAACTTCCTCAAGGTCAGTACTTTTCAGATAAATTTTGGAATTAATTTTCCCACTGGGAAGCTCAATTATTCCGCATTGCACTTGCTTCAGCTGACTAAGAAAACTCCTCGCTCCCTCCCCGCCACTCGCAGCCTTCATGCCATGGAAAGTTAACTTGCCAGCTTCAGGCTGACCACGACGCCTCCGTTTTCAAGTGCAAAGTTTTATGGGTCTGGCAGGCTGCTTGACTTCAAGGTGGGAGCTGCCCCAGGGAGACGGCTGCTGAGGGCCCCACGTGTGTGCAAGGGGGAAAAGTCCCCGTTTTCATCACCCGTGCAGATGGGCAATGAAGCACAAGCTTTTCTAGAGAGGCAAAAACCGTTCTCAGCATCGCTTTGCAGGTTTATTTTGAATAAATAAGCTGTTTGCATTTGCAGGTCAGCCGCAGCTCGCTCAGCGCCGCAGCGCCCCGGCTGCTCGGGCAGCGGCCGCAGTGCAGCCCGTGCGTCCGCGGGGACGTGGGGACCGGCCCTTCAGCTTCTGGGACACCCCCGGCTTCCGGGGCACCCCGAGAGTGGCGCCGACCTGGAGGAGGCATTTGTTGGGTGCTGCTCGAATGTGGGTGGCTCAGCGCGCAACGGGAGAACAGCAGCTTGTGCTGCTGTGGGAGGCTGCTCGGTGATGGTAACATCAAGGTGTATGTGGAATATATATATAAAAAGAATTGTTTTTAATGAGATGTGGTGCATAATGAGGGAGGTGTTTTATCAGCTGAAAGGTCAGTTAACAGACTGGGCTGGTGCCTACATTAATTTTTTTAATCGGACTTTATAAACAGAGCTTGTACAGAATAGAAATATGAACCACAACTGAGGAGTAAAAAAAAACCAAAAAAACCCCAACAACAAATCAAAGTAATAAGCTGCAGTGCAATGGAAGATATTTCCTCTGGCAGCGGGTGTGATTTAATAAACTCAGAGGACGGAGCAGATTGCCACGATTGCAGCCAGGGCGATGGTGCCGTGGCCGCTGTCGCTGGCTCACCGAGCACCTTGAACAACTTCTCCAGCTCCATCTTCAAGCGTTTCATGGGTTTGTCCTTGTGGGTGCCCCCTCGCTGTTCCCCCACTGGAAAACTCCCAGCGGGACCGCCTGTCCTGTCTGTGGGGTGAATCGCGGGATGCTCAGCACCAACATCCCATTGCCTGCGATGTCCCTGGGTGGCACGGGGTTCGGAGTCTTGGATCTGTGGGGTTTGTCTGGTAGAGGAGGGGGAAGGAGATGGCGAGAGTTCCCTGAATGCCAGGGGGGTCAGTGGGACATCCAGAACAGTTCTGCACCCAGAGGGGCTGCACACTGAACAGGCTCCAGGGAGGGGGCACGGCCCAACCTGACTGTGGTCAAGAAGAGACTGGACAAGGTGCTCAGACACAGGGGCGAGCTGTGGGGTGTGCTGTGCAGGGACTGGAGCTGGAACCCATGATCCCTTCCAGCTCAGGACATTCTGTGGTTCTATAATTCGGTGAATCTGCGTTTGCCGTGGGCAGGGGGCTGGGGGCACGATGCTCCCGCAGACCACATGAGCCGTTGTTCCATCGCTGCCTCTGCTCCAGGATGCATTTGGCCGATTTCTCCTCTTCCGTGTCCAAGTTTCTGAGGGTCGGTGTTTGTCAGAGGCAGCGCGGGGATGAAGCCCCCACCAGGACGCTGAATTATTGACCTCGGCCCGAGTGCTTCTGCCAGCTCTCCTCTCCCACACACCAAATGGAAACACACACTAAAAGCTGGGATTGAGGAAAATGAAAAGCCACAAACCGCCAGCGGGGCACCGTCTCCTCTGTCTCAGGGACCAGCACTTTTGCCAAACCAAGATGCTGACTTATTTCTCTTTTCCTAGCACTCCCTACATCAAACCCAAGTGATTTTGTGTAAGGCTGCATTTCAAAGACTTTGAGATGCACACAATGGCCATAAAGCAGCGGTGACATTCCTGCCAGGTCGTGTCATGGTCCCTCCCGTCTCCTGCCACCCCCCCGGTCCTCCGCTGCATTTCAGGGTGGTGGGGGGATTTTTGTGCTCTTGGGGGTGATAGGATCACAGGGACAAACTTGAAAACCTGGATCTCAGAGGAGAGGGAAAAGCATCACTTGTACCTGTTAAGGAAGTTTATATTCCCCAGGTTTCCTGCAGCAGAGACTCAGGTGTGGATTCCAGAAATTCTTCTGAAATAAACAGTTTATTTGCAAGGTGCAGCACAGAGGTGCCTCCTGAAGAGGGACCCTCAGCAGAAAACACTTAGAAAATCCTAGCCCCCAACCCCGGCCTGCACGCCCTGGGAGTCACTCAGGGCCAACTGCGAAATCGGAGTCTGGGGTCTCCCGGTTCTTCATTGATCTCTTCGTTTTCGTCAGGTGGGGCATCAATCAAAGTCCTGACCCCCAGTTGCTATTTTGCACCCACAGCTGGAGAAAGTAAGTTCTGGGTAACAGCCAAAACTTTCTTCTGTTTCTCGTTTTCTGTTAGATGCTGATTGGTTCCTTTACTTATTTCCAGGGACGCAGTGCCCCTATCATTCCTCTGATGACTCTGAGGCCCTTTTTACCTGATGAAGCAGAAAGGTCAAAGGTTCACAGTTAGCAGAAGTTATGATAAGCAAACTTACGCTAAGCGAATTCTATGAAGCAGTTTCTGACCAAGTTCTGTGGGAAGGTCTATGCGATGTCCCCGGCCAAGCGGTCCTGTCCCGGCCACCTGTGCCCCAGCCCCATCTGCTCTGGACACGACATTGGCCACGAGCTGCTCCCCGTGCCGGTGCTCCCCGGTCCAGCAGCACCGCGTCCCCGCTGTGGGGGGCTCTGCTGTGCCCGGTGCCAACCGCAGCCCCACCTGGAATGGGGAAGAAAGTCGCAGTCTCCATGGAGTGCTGCCATCGCTTGCTTTAGTTGCTGGAGGTGACCATTGCCAACGCAGCAGGTATCTGCAGTGGTTTGGAAGTTTGTTTCAGACGAGCATTAGTGCTGACCAGAAAAATTACAGAATCATTTTGGTTGGAAAAGCCCCTCAAGGTCACCAAATCCAACTGNCCCGACCCCCCTGGCTCCAAGCTCCTTTCAGGCAGTTCAGAGATCAGAAGGTCTCCCCTCAGCTCCTGTTCTCCAGCTGAACCCCCAGCTCCCTCACTGCTCCTCAGAGCGGGTCGGCTCTGCAGAGCTGGAGGTGCTGAGGAGGTCCAGCTGCTCCCAGGTGTCCCAGCCCCACCCTGGCAGGGGCAGGTGGGAACGCTCTGGGGTTTGGGGAGGCACCCCCAGGGTTTGAGGAGGGATCCCCAGCGAGGGATGGAGCCGGTGGGACACGAGTTGTGCCAGGACAGCATCTCTGACTTGCTGCAATTACTTCTGATCTGCAAATGTGTGAGCTCCCTCTTCTGCATCCTCTGGGTATTTATGCAGAGGCCACAGTCCAAATTAGCATGAGTTGCCAGTCATAATTTTTGGTAGGCAGGATTCTGGCTTGAATTTTGTGATCCTGGCAGGGACTGCAAGATCGGCAGACACAGAATGGGGAAAATAACATCAGAAGAATTTGAATGCGGGGTGTTCGTTTCTCATTTGGTGTAAATCTGAGCAGGTTTACTTGAAGGCTGAATAATACACATGAAAATATGTGCCAGAGACAATTTCTTTATTGGTACTGCTCCAAAGAAATGACCCAGTTTCCAAAGATGCTTCTGCACAGGTGAAGTTTCCTCCCCTTCCTGTAATAACATGAAATAGAGAAAATTCACAGGAACCATTGCATGTAAGAAGTGTTAAAACGTGAGGATGTCAGGTCTGAAATCAATGTGTGGGAATGGGTCTGAAGATGGAATGGTCTTTGAGAGCTGGAGGCATCTGCCTCCGTCCAGAAGCTCGTGCAGACTTTGGGGTGGAAAACTGAGGGTTTCATCAGCCAGGTTGACTCAGCCTCACATCTGTGTAATTGATCTTTGATGGGTTTGCTCTTTTCCCTTGTCTGGGAGGAACTATGTACCAAATGCATTTAAAAAGATCAAGAATTAATTTATAATTTATTGAAAGTATGCTTTCTTGTGGAGATGCAATGATAGAGGATTTTTTTGGCGTGAAAAATACACTTCTGCCCAGGTTATCAGCACACAGCTTCCACCTGAAAGACGCTGCAGATGTTTTTAAATGAATTATTGGCTTGTGATGCTGACGTCCTCCACAACGGCGAGGCGGGACGGGTGCGCTTCTCCTGGCGTCTGCTGCAGCGTCTTTCCTCAAAGAGCAGGTTAAGTGTGAGTTTTGAAAAACGGCAGCAGAAAAGGTCAAAATGATGTTATCAGGCAGTTTAAATTCATTAAATACAGTTCCCGCCTTTTACCAAGGCAATATTGCTGGTAGTGGAGTGGTGTTAATTAGAAGGCAGATGTGATGAAATTGTTCTGCAGATGACACAATAAAATATATAGATCCAGGCAAAAATGTCAGGAGAGTGACGGAGGCTCATGAATGAACTGGATGCTGTTGGGTGGAATTCAACACTGAGATGTGGCGCGGCGAGCGTGCTGGGTTCAGGGGAGCCTTCCCCTTCGTTGGGATGTGACGATGAGCGTGGTGGAAGGAGAGGACCTGCTGAATTCGGGCCGCGCTCTCCTGGCGCTTTTCTGTAGGTTTTGGTCCGGGTGTTGGGGCTGGAGCACATTGCACGTCGTGGTGCTCCTGGGGCTTCATCAGAAGGGTCGTGGTGAAGACCCGCAAGATGAGGTCATGATGGAAACCTATGAAGAAGATGATGCCCAAGGGCCTCCTAAAGTTGGTGAGATCCACCAGGGTGCTGGTGGACACAGTTTAGAGCAGAGCAGAGGAACAAGCCGTTCCGTGCCAGGCACAGCCTGGAGAAGCTGCTCCATGGCGGCGGGAGGCAGTGACCGCCCAAGGAGGGTCGGCCGGGGGACTCGACCGGTTTCTCCTGGAGAAGCCATCATCTACCAGCTATCAATGCAAATAATTCACCCATCTTCTCTTCAAAGGCCCTGTCCACCCCAAGGGCCCCTTTGGCTGGGACACCCCTTGGTCCCATGGGCTCTGCGCTGCAGTCTCTGCTCTCGGTGTGTTTGCAGAAGCGTCTCGGGCTGGTTTGCACCTCTTGTGTTAATTGCTTGTTCAAGTGTCTTTCAGCCTATCTTGAATTTGCCCACCGGAGCTGGCACCTGTTTTCTTCTCTCGGAGGTGCCTGCAGCATTTTTGGCCATCCCACCCCGTTTATCCGGACCAGCTCCCCTCTGTCCTCCCTTTGGAGGTGACACCTTGGCCACAGCCTTCCAGCACCACACCCCTGTGTGGTCTCCAGGCCGCTGTGAGGATTTCCTCCTCCCGGGATGGAGAATCCAGCTCCTCATGGTTGCTGCTGCGTTTGCTTTTCCCTCCAGCAGCTCCTGGTCACCAAATCCAGATGTTATTCCCAGTTTTGAGCTTCTGAAGAGCTGCTCCATGAGACACCGAGTGTGCCCATGGCCTTGTCCCCGTGTGAGGTCTGCCCGGTGTCCCCCCCGCGCTGGGCAGTTGCTGCTGCAGTTTTACCACTGGGTTTGAATATCAGCCCATGTGTATTTCATTATTTGTTGGGGAATTTAATTTGCTAACTCAATTTAATCTGAAGATCTCCTCAATGTGGAGATGCGCTACGCTGCCAGCATGGGCACCTTCCTTTTTCTGTAGATTTCTTGCTATTGGTGTCCTCATGGCCGTCTGTCCTTTGTTGAGTTTCTAGGACACTTATTACACTCTCAATTAAGGCCGGACTTTGCTGCTCTCATCTCATTTCTTACCTGACGTCGGCGCTGCTGACGCACACGTGTCCCTGGTTTGGTTCCCCTCTCTGCACCTCTCTTGAGTGACTCTCTGTTTTGTTTTTGGCCATTTCCAGCCCTCCACTCGAGGACAGTCAATTTCCCAGCTCCTGAACCTGTGGCGGTTTCTCCCACCAGCACTGGTGTTGCTCCACACTTCGGTGTAAACCTCCCCCCGCGTGACCCTCCTGGTGCTTTCACGGCTTATCTGAAGTCTGCAGTTTCTCTTATCTGAAGTTTCTCTCCGTTCCTGGTGATGGGGAGGTGGCACCGGCTCCTCCTGTCGCGGCACAGACCTTTGGGGGTGCGTGGGACGCGTTGCAGCTCCCGCTGCCGCAGGACCTGGTGTGAGGGAAGGGGAAGGGGAGGCTGGATGAGCTGCACAGAAGGCAGGTGCTCGTTTGGGAAATGTGCAACCGACACAACTCCTTTTTCATACAGCATTTGCCAAAGTTTTCCCATCAGGACGCCTAAAACGAGACAACTGACAAGCGTGGAGGCACCGACACAGGGCGAGCTCGGTGAGGACCTCGTCAGGGCTCCAGTGACCCAGGGTGCCCTGCAAAGGTTCTGGGCTGACCTAGGCCGGTTCCTCCTCCTCCTGCCCGGTGCGGACCACGGGAGGTGGGTCCAGGCGTGAGCAGTGGGGTTGTTGTCACTGCTCTTCATCATTTATACGTGGAAACATCCCAGGGGGCGGCTG
This sequence comes from Pampusana beccarii, assembly GCA_013399365.1. Lineage (NCBI taxonomy): Eukaryota > Metazoa > Chordata > Aves > Columbiformes > Columbidae > Pampusana > Pampusana beccarii. The sequence continues at coordinate 54,053 of VWYH01002620.1, read as the reverse complement.
CTGTTCGTGTGCAGAATGATGTATATGGGGAGCTACCGCAGCCTGGAGCTTCTGTTCTCAAGAAGATGGCAGCAAAATAATCCATCTCTGGTTAATTATCCACCTCTTGATGCAAATCCTACAGAAACCAAACGCCACCAAGGAGCCTGTGGCCTGCCAAGCTCTCTGTCCACAGCCTTGGAAATACATGGACCTGCTGGAGAGGGGCAGGGGAGCCCCAGGAATGACCCGAGGCTGGAACAGCTCTGCTGTGGGACAGGCTGAGAGAGCTGGGTGTTCAGCTGGAGAAGAGAAGCTCCGGGAGACCTTAGTGCGGCCTTTCTGGACTGAAAAGGGGCCGATGAGAAAGATNGGCCAGGCTGGACGGGGCTCTGAGCAACCTGAGCTGGTGGAGATGTCCCTGTCATGGCAGGGGGGGAATGGGGGGGCTGGGAAGGTCCTTCAATACAAACTGTTCTGTGATTCTATGATTCTATGACCCTGCACACAGCTGCTGCCTCCCCAGCACGTCTGGCCATGGCATTGACCCCCCAGGACACCCTCACGGAGCTCGGCAGAGTGACAGGGACCACAGGGACCACGAGGACCACCCCCCGGGGGGGGCAAACCCCAGGCTGAGCGGGTGGCGCTGGGTGTGAATTCGGGGCTGTTCTCCGTCCCGTGTGTGACTCCACGCCGGTGCAGGTCGGCTTCGAGCTGCGGTTTCAGCGCTCGCTGTTTTGCAGGATCCCTCTGCAGTTCCCCGGGATTATTCCTGCTCTGCGCCACCCTCAGCGACGCAGACTGACTGTAAATCAGCAGGGATAATGAAGTAGGAAAAGAACAGTAAGTGTCGGGAGGGGAAAATCAGATAACTGGAGAAAGTGCAAAATGCAAAAATAAATGCAAGCCCCGGAACAATAATGTGCTGTGATTAAGCTGCTTAAAGAAGTGCAAACAAGTTCCAATGAAAATGAAAACAGGTCGCGTGTACAGCCAGCACCAGAAATAGTTACAGCAGAAGCACCTAAAATCAGCGACGTTCTAAACTCTTAGAACAAACTGACAAAATGCAAAAAAAGCAAGTGAATGTTGTGTTGGAGTAAACAAGTTTCAAAATGACAAATTAACTAATGAAAAGAATTGACTATTAAAATCCCTATTTGTGGCGTGGCCCGGCAGTGCCTGCGCTCGCAGGGCTGGTGCAGGTGTCGGCTGCGGCTGTTTGAAACCTGCAGACGGTATTTTCCAGCCAGGGATGGGGCTCCAGAAGGTGCCGGGCTGGAAATGCCCCGGGGCAGCCGTTTGGGGCTGAGCTGCTGCCCGGGCTGTGCCCTGGGTCCACGCAGGTGTCACCAGACCCCGGACACCGAGCACACCGGGGTGAATGTGCGGTTAATAACTCTTCGACTTCGAGTTTTAGCACAGATTTTACAAAAGGCAAGAGGAGAAGAAGCCATCCTGCAGCTATAATTAAATTTTAAATTGAATAATAGCATGCTGGGGTGGTAGGATTCGGTGCTCCCTCATGGGACGGGTTTTTATATAGAAATAGAATAGAATAGAATAGAATAGAATAGAATAGAATAGAATAGAATAGAATAGAATAGAATAGAATAGGATTTCAGTTGGAAAGGACCTACAATGATCATCTTGTCCAGGTATGCCAGACATACTTCACATTCTCTGTTTACTGTTGTGGTTTAACTGAGCGCTGAGGTGAGTGCAACTGAGTCACCATCCCTGGAGGGGCTTAAAAGACGCAGAGATGTGATTCTTAGGAACACAGTTTAGAGGTGGACTCGGCAGTTCTGGGTTAATGGTGGACTCAATGATCTTAAGGGTCTTTTCCCGCCAGAGCAATCCTATGGTTCTATGATTCTGTAACTCCCTGACCAAAAGTTAAAGTGTTTTGTTAAGGGCATTGCCCAATGCCTCTGAAACCCTGACAGCTTTGGTGGCAAAGGCAAAGCCGGGCTCTGCAAAGCTCAGTCCCACCAGACAAAGTGCTCCGTCCTGTGAGCCCGTCGGTCACTGACAGAGCCTGAGCAGCCCCTGATTTTGCGCGTCTGTCTGTGTGTCTGTTCGGAGCAGCTCCGTCGCTGGCCCGGGACGTTGCTTGCCAGCCCCGTCCCGTCGTGTGGCATCACCCCATGGCCAGTGAAAGTCTCCCCCATTCCCCTTTTTCCCCTAATTTCCCAGCCCGTTTGCCTCGCACCCCCAGCCTGCACGTCTCCAGCCTCGTGCGGATGGGTCGTCTCCTGCTCTGGGGTGAAAGGGCAGGGACTGAGGCTTTCACGGGGTCCTCATCCGATCGTACCCAGGGTCATGGATGCGTGTCCTGGTTTTGTAAAAAACAAGTTTCTCTTTTAGTGAATTTCCCTGTCAGCTAAAGCTTTCTCACTAACTGCAGTTTTCCTGGAAGTCGGATACGTGTTTCAGTAGACATAGCAATGGAATGCGAGGTCATTGATAAGGGTGGGTGTGATGCACATCCCGTGAGAGCAGTGAACTGAAACGGGTGATCAAAAGCTGACCAACAAAATATTCCATCCCATTCACATGGTACTTCATATAAAAGTGGGAAATGACAAGGATCTCGTCCGTTTTCCTTGTGGCCGACATTGGGAGAGGACCTTGTGAGTTGTCCCTGCAAACTGAG
>VWYH01002620.1:10533-51262 GCA_013399365.1 Pampusana beccarii | reverse complement strand
ACCCCGCAATCAAACCACGACAATGTGCCAGCATGACCGGTAAGAAAAATGAGCACTTTGGTCTTGAAGGGGGCAGACAGGACCCTGGGACCCTCGGGCTCAGCCCCGTGGGGCAGGAGGAGGGGAGTGAGCTGGGGGGCTGCTGGGGCTGCGAGGGTGGCACAGGGGACCGGAGGTGCTGGGTGCTAAATCTGGGAAGAGGAGCTGTTGCCAAAACGTTCTGGCAAACGATACCTGGTGGGTAGGTAGCTGAGGCTTTAAAAGGGCACAGAAGAGAAATGGAGATAAACACTCTTAAAACAAAACATTGCAGCTCTGATATCATCAGCCCTGTCGCCTCCACGGCGCTGGGGAGCAGGATGGTGCCAGGACCACCAGCATCTCCCGCTCTGAGGAACGGGCACGTGAAAGGGTCTTCTCCAAATGCAGATGTGCTGGGAAATCACCTCTGCTTGGGGGGCGTTGTGGGGGGCTGGGTCGCACAGCAGGGAGACGTGAATATATTCACCTTGTAAGTAGTAATTAAAAAAGGCTGAGGGCTCTGCAAATGCCCAGCGTCAAGCTGAGGTTTCTGCTTTTCTCAGACAGAAATCAGGATTTTTTTTTAAGAATGAGCCTTGGCAGGAAGGTCCACAAGCTGCCAGAGCCCAGCCTGGGCCCTGCGTGGGAACCTGTGGGTGCCATTCGTGCTTCTCTGGGGTACCTCAGCTCCTGCCCATGAACCCCAGGACAGGTTTTATGTCCGTTGTCCCCACAAGCCCCAGGTCAGCCCTGCCCCGCGCCAGCCCCGGGGTCCTGGCTGCGGCCCCATTGGGGACACCTGGCTGAGGTGTCTGTCCCTGTCTGTGCCACACGACACTCACCGGGGTGTCTGTCCCCGTCTGTGCCACATGCCCGTCGTGTCACCGGGACCCCTGGCTGTTTCTCCTTCTTGCAATGGGACAAAGCCACCCTGATCCCACCATTGCCTTCCCCTCCGTGCTGGTGTGGTGCCCAGGGCACAGGGAACCCTTTGGTTCAGTCCTGGAGCCTCATCCTTGTCTGCCCCTGCCTGTCCCTGCCCGTTCCTGCCCGTCCCGTCTCACCCAGGGAGGGTTCCACAGCGGGCAGGCAGCCCCCACCTTCAGCAAGGAGCCCCAGGAGCCCATGGACCCCCAGAAATGGGCTGAGGGGGTCCTGGGGGAGGAATTGCTCTTTATCCAGCCCCTGGGAAGCTGCTGCCCTTGGTCTGATTCTGGCAGGCAGGAAGGGCTTTCGCTTCAGTGCGAGTCGTGTGCCGGTAATTACGTGTAATTCTTTGCCACTTTGTGTGTGCTGTGAAAATATTTGCTGTAGCTGACTCAGCACAAGCTGAGGTGGCATCTCACACGCGGCTGCGTGCCCCCAGACCTTCCCCGCGGGGTTTCCTCTTCGCACCCTCGTCTCGCCGTGGCTGCGCAGACCTCTGCAGCCCCCAGCACCGCAGGAAGGTGCTCTGGACACAGAACGCAAGTCCTGTGCGCGTGGGGGTTCCCACCTCTCGGACAGACACCTCACACCCCTGGAAGGCTGGGGTGAGAAGTTTGTGGAGGCAGAAGAAATCCCACCTTTGTTCTGTGCCTCAGCTTCCCCTCCGCAAACCGGCTGGGAGATTTTGACCCTGGGGACACGGTGATGGTCCAGGAGGAGCTGCTGGGTCCTCCCTGCTGATGGGCAGGAACGTGGCACATGGAGATTTCAAGGGCTTTGGGTGGTGCTTTCTGACTTCAGTGTTGCAGAATATTGGATCAGAGGAAACGGCCTCAAGTTGCACCAGGGGAGGTTGAGGTTGGATCTGGGAACAATTTCTTCCCCAAAGGGCTGTGGGGCATTGGACCAGGCTGCCCAGGGCAGTGCTGGAGTCACCATCCCTGCAGGGATGGACAGACAGATGAGGTTCTCAGGACATGGGGCAGTGCCGGGGTGGGTAACAGTTGGACTCAATGATCTTGAGGGGCTTTTCCAACCCAAATGATTCTGTGATTCTGTGACTGGGCGGCAGTCACCTGGAGCCCTCTTCAAACGAGGCCGGGTACCTTTCTTCCAGGAGCTGGACTGAATCGTGCCTTTTAGAAAAACCTCTCATCCGGGAGGTGCACGGGAGGAACAGCTGTGGGACTTAGATGTCCTTTCTCTACTTAATCTCTGAACTATTAATGAGATCTGCATCCATTCCATTGAAACTGTCAATGGTCAGAAGATCTGGTTCCTCAGGAGCGAAGTCTTTAAACACACCCGACTCTCCCAGGTGAGCTCTGGAGGTGGAACGTGTGGGTGCATGGGAGCAGGCGGGACTGGATGGTGGTACCGAGGGGTGTTGTCCCCTGGAGATGGATGGCTGGGTGAACGCTGGCAGACACCAAGGTGCTGGGACACGTCTCTGTGGGGAGAGGGACATTGCTCAGGTTCCCAAAGTGTCCCAGTCCCCGGCGTGCTCAAATCACAGCGGTGCGGGCAGGGATGTCCCTCTGCCCTCGTTGTCCCCCTCCCGCTGTCACCACGGCGTTCAGCCCCCACCGCCACCCGTCACGGCGTTGTCCTCCGGCAGTTTGGCTCGTGTTCTGGGAGACACTGGTTTGACTCATTTAACCAAAACGAGTGACTCAGCTCCCGGTCCCATCTGTGGTGTCTGCTGGGAGCGGGGGGGTTGGCTCCTTTTCTGGGACACAGTCAGGGACAGACTGAAGTCACTCGTGGGCGCGTTGGTGGATGTGACGAGCCTGCTGAAGTCGGCCCATCAGCACCAGGGCTCTTTTTCAAGAGGGTTGTTGAGGACCAAGAGCAAGATATTAACTCTGGGACTACATCTAGGACACTGTGTGTGCCTGAGGCTTCATTTCACACCAGTCCAAACTACATGCAGGTCCTTGCTGGTTTGTGCTGTGTTGGGGAAGGGGAGGTGATGGAGGGATGGTCCATGGGGCTCTGCGCATCCAGGAGCTGCAACAGCAGCGGTGGAGTTTTGGTGTTGCTGTTGGTGCACAAGCTGGGCAGATAATTCTGCTCTGGTGAGACCCCCCTGCAGTGCTGGTCCAGCTCTGGGTCCCCAGCACAGGACACACAGGGACCTGCTGGAGAGGGGCAGAGGAGCACAGAAATGACCCGAGGCTGGAACAGCTCTGCTGTGGGACAGGCTGAGAGAGCTGGGCTGTTCAGCTGGAGAAGAGAAGCTCCGGGAGACCTTAGTGCGGCCTTTCCGGACTGAAAAGGGGCCGATGAGAAAGATGGGGACAGACTTTTGAGCAGGGCCTGATGTGACAGGACAAGGGGTGATGGTTTAAACTAAAGGGCTCATGGCACGGGTGGCACTGGGGGAGCTGGGAAGGCCCCTTCAACCCAAACCATCCTGTGACTCTGTGATTCATTTCCTTGCGAGCAGCTTGGCAGAATGATTCCAACAAGTGTCCAGCACAAGTCTGGACAAGGGCTCACCCTCAAGCACCTCTGCAGCACGTGGCTGATGGTCTGAGCTCATCCTCCCACCCCACCGTGATGTCCATCCACTGCTTCACTTCCCTCTGTTCCCCACGACGTGTTGTGACGACCCCTCCACTGTGTGCAGCACAAAGAGCCCGGGGGATGTGCCACAGCAAGAGGGGCCGGGCAGCTGGGGAGGGAGAGGATCCGTGTGAGCCAGGAACCGAAAAATCTGCGTCCCAGAAAATACCGGCAAAGAGGAAAACACAGCTTGAAATGCAAGCTAAATACACGCTCAAGATCAAAAACAGGAGGGCAAAGAAAAGTATTTTTCTCAGCAGCCACAAGGTCTAAACACTCCTACATCTTGCATGTTAATGTACCCGTGATCATCGCGCAATGAAAAATACCAGATGGCATTAGATTTGTAAGAAGTTGACAGGGTTTGATGACCCCACCACCTCACCCTGGATGGGCCGATTCAGTGATGGATGGGGATGGACAGCTACAGCTCCCAGACAAGCAGCTATTTCTGATGTGATGAAAGCAAAGCAAAACGTCTCGTTTCTGCTGCGCTCTGCCTGACCCACTAAATTCTGCCAGCACCCGCCTGCAGGATGCTGCCTTTCCAAAATTATGATTTACAGTTTCTTTTGTTTTTCTCGTCTGCACTCTCCCCAGCTCATTTGGGGGATTGGACTAGATGATCTTTTGAGGTCCCTTCCAATCCCTAACATTCTGTGATTCTGTGAATTTGTGAATTTGTGAACAGATTTGTGTCCACCACCTGTATTCTTAATTGGCAGATTCACATTTAATCACCTGAATCTGGAAGCACCAGAAGACCAGAGCATGCAGCTCCCCTTGGCCATGAGCATCTTCCTGGGACTTGTCGCATAAAAAACTGGGGGGCTGTGGATCCAGGAGGCAAGGGGGAGGATGTATGGTCTGTAACAGAACTGGGGGTGAGTTTTGGGATCTGATGGAGGCGGTGGGTGCAGCACTGGGATGGAGAACTCATGCTCAACGTTCTAGAAACAGGAAGGTGCAGGTGCATGTTTTAGGCAGGTCCCAGCTCCTGAGGTGGACACAGAATCATGGAATCAACGGCCTGGGTTGGAGGGACCTCCCCATCCCCCCATTCCCCCCCTGCCATGACAGGGACATCTCCACCAGCTCAGGTTGCTCAGAGCCCCGTCCAGCCTGGCCTGGGGTGTCTCCAGGGATGGTTCAGCCACCACCTCTCTGGGAACCTGGGCCAGGCTCTCACCACCCTCAGAGACAACAATTTCCATTGCGATCCAGTGGGTCACTTGGCTGCTGCTTCCCGGTTCAAGGGTTTGTGAAATGCTCCCTGGGGCAAAACGGGACAGACACAGAGAAGCTGCCCCAGGGCAGAGGGAAATCCTGGGAAAACTCATTTCCACGTCTCTGGACAGTCAGTAGTGCCGCAGGACGCAGTTACAGAGCCGGGAGCACCTGGAACAGCGAGGGCTGGGGATGGAACACGTGCCATCAGGGCAGGCTGGGGGCTGGGGGGATGCTCGATCCTTCCCCCTGTGGCTCACGTTGCTCTGCAGCCACTGTTTGCTGTTTGCTGTTCCTGCCCCTGTCAGGAGCCCCTCAACTACAAGCATCCTTTGTGTGGGTGACCCCTGGTCCCCTCAGAGCCTGGACACGAGGGTCACAGGCTGGAGACTGCCCACATCTCTGTGTCACCAACCTCTTTGGTTTTCACCCCATAAGTGATGGGGCTTAGCACGGGGGTGCAGCCATAGAGATGTGGTGGGGACGCTGTGACCACAAACCAGTGAGTGAAAAAGGAGAAAACACCGGTGTTCCTACGACGTGTAGAACATCAGAGTGATGCTGCGGTGGGACGTGCTGGTGCTGGTCACCCAGAGATGGGCTGGAAGACCCTGACACTCAGTCTGCGAGAGACGGTGACACCCCCGCTGGCAGCAGGGCCTCTGTCGCACCCAGTGACACGTCCACTCGCACGGGCCAGCCCAGCGACACCCAACGCTCGCAGCAGGAATGAGCGATAATGCGGCTCCTGCAGCCGCTTCCGAGGCAGAACAAGGAGGAGAGGATGGTGCGAGGCTGCTGGCGAAGCTGCCAGCTCTGTCTCCGTGGGATCGAGCGGTCAGTGAAGTCATGAGCAACGTCCCAATCAAACACCGTGGGCAGCAAATCGCTGGCTCGGCAACAAAAGTGAAATAAACAAGAAGCACCTGGGCAAGGCAGGCGCCGAAAGAAACGTCCCTGGCCCTGGAAAACGGCCGATGTCCTGGGCAGCGGGGAGGTCGATACCCGCAACCCTGCTACTGCTGATGCAGAAAGGAAAAGCTACATTGGCTTGGGATGCTCCGCTGTCTTGGTGTGATAAAGAACAAGATGAAGTTGCCCAGGTGCTTTTTGTTCATTTTATTTTTGTTGCCAAGTCACAATTCCACTGGAAAATAAAGGGACAGAGGCCCAGAGGTGAGATCTCTCTGTGCCTGGGAGTCCAACAAGGATGGATGTTCTGGGTTAGAAGCTGGTGTGACTGACACCTGCCATGGGGGTCTTTGATTTTCTACTTAAAACCACCTGAAAAATAAAGTGCAGCATAAGATAAACCACTAATCCCAGCAGAGCTCAGCAGTGCTCACTGGGGGTGAGCTCCTCTCTGCTGGACCCAATGTGAGTTTTGATGTTCACACCAGAAGCCCGTTGTGATGTGAAGCATCAAGGGGGACCCTGAAGAGCTGGACCCTGGACTGATTTCATAAGTCAGCTTTTCTGCCCATCGGTCCTGACAGTGATGAAGGATGAGGAAGATGAAAGCTTCTGAATCCATTCCAGGTTATAGAATCATAGAATCATGGAATCATTTTGGTTGGAAAAGCCCCTCAAGATCACTGAGTCCACCCGTTCCCCACCCCAGCACTGCCCCATGTCCTGAGAACCTCATCTGTCTGTCCAACCCCCCAGGGATGGTGACTCCAGCACTGCCCTGGGCAGCCTGTTCCAATGCCCCACAGCCCTTTGGGGAAGAAATTGTTCCCACATCCAACCTCAACCTCCCCTGGTGCACCTTGAGGCCATTTCTTTGATTCTATCATTCCAGCTTTGGAGGACGCCAGGTTGAGCTGCAGCACCATGGCACCGGCCCAGCCCACGGAGAAGAGACGGAGACCAGAACGTGACCTCCTCAGTGCTGAGGGATGATTTTGCCGTTTTCCTGGAATCAGTTTGGACAACGACAATGGAAAACTGGTTGCTAAAATTAACTGTGTGGAAGGAATACTTTGTCCATATAAATGGATTCAGGCCTTTGTGTTGCCAGATATCAGAACAAAGAGCAGGAGGATCAGCCTGCAGGAGGCAATGAGCCGTGGCCGGAGATTTCGGCTGCTGTTCTCATTTAAAAGGCTGGTAAATCCCTGTTGCTTTTGAAGGTGTCAGTGCCTGTGTGCTTTTATTGAACTCGAGCCTTGCTGAGGGTGGCTCAGCAATTATGATGATGCTGTTAATAATAATTACTTCCTATCTTAGGATGCATATTTTGTCCTTATTCTTAAGTATTTTTTGTTTTGGTCAGAAAATGAATTCTCTCATTTAGAGATGCTTAAACGCCCGGTTTTTGTGCTGGAGCTGGTGCTGAGCAGCTTCCTTGGCTTTGCTGCTGGACTCCATGGTCTGTGCAGGACGGGGCACATCGCTGCTCGGGTCTGCTCAGTCCGAGCCTCGGGCTGGTGCCACTTTGGGCTTTGCTGCTTCCAGGTCTCCACTTTCTCCATCAGGTTTACACTTAACAAATCGCCCGGCTGTGATTCATCATCGCGGGTCATGCGCAGCATCCCTCCGTTTTCCAGCTGAATCTGCCTTGGCTTCCTTGTGTCTCGCCACGAAGGGGGACAGGATCAGTAAGTGAATTATTTCTGGAGCCTGCCTTCCCCTTTCCAGTATTTCTGACAGAAACAGCCACCTGTGTTACCTGAGCAACATGAGCCCTTTGCTCCTGCTTCTGTTCCAATAAAAGATGTATTTTATTCCAGGTGTGGGTGATCTATTAGGAGCTTTCTCTATGGCATTCTCAAATGTTCCCAGGCTGTGTTTGCCCTGCATGTTCAGTCCCGCTTCAGGCAAACATTTTCACTGTGAACACGACGTGCTGCTCGCGACGAGCCGGGAGGAGCCTCCCGACCTTGTCCGTGCCCCTGTCACCACCGCGGAGGGGAAACAGCTGGACATGGAGCGAACTCGCGGGAGTGATCCGGTGCCCTCTCGTCTCGATGAGACACGAACGACTCCGTTCTCGTGAAGCTACGCGGCTCACGCGTGCCCTCGGTGCCGGCTGGGAGCAGCGCCCGCTGTGCCGCGTCCCGCGGGTGTCACCGCGGTGCTCCGGCCGCAGCGAAGAGCCCGCGCGCTGCAGCCCGAGCGCTGGGCAGCGCTGAAGTGTGGTGGGGAAATTCTAATTGTAACTGCTCAGCGGCGGTGATTTGTGACCGAGGAATGGTCCGGCGTGGAGGGCAAGGAGGGGTTAAACCGGCTGGAAGTGGGGTTCCAGAGACAGGAGGAGTCCTCGCAGGGGAGGGAGGTTTCCCTGGGTGTGAGACAGGAGCAGCCTCAGCACCATCCTTGCTGAGTTTTTCTTTTATATTTAAGCACAAACGTTCTTCCTCATTAAGTTTTTCTTTTACATTTAAGCACGAATGTGTGTTTAATTCTTCTTGAGAAGTACAATAAAAATTCTCTAAGCGATACCGACATGAAATCCAACAGACCGCGTATCGTGATTTTAACCTGATTTTCAGTTTTGTCGAACTGATTTTCAGTTTGGTGAAGTTCCTCTCGGGGAAGGCGATCTCTGCAGAAGCACCGGAGCCTGCTGCTGGCTCTGTCACCCGGTACCACCGCCCAGCATCAGCCTGTGACAACAGCCCGTCCTCCGCGCTGGCGCCGGGAAAAGAAAACACTGGGGAAGCGAGCAAGGGAAGTCCTGCAGATTTGTGGGGAGTTTCAGCTCCAAGTTTGTGTCTGGGCAGACTTCAGCATCCTCCTCTTCCTCCTCTGAGACGTCCCCCTGGGGCTGCGGTTGAGTTCGTCTCCTGGGTGATGGGAAGACACGAGGATTTAAAGGGATTTAAAGCAGGGAGCTGGACACATCGCTGCCGTGACCCGGGTTTTTTCCCAGTGCCCTTCACCCAGCAGGGAGGAGATGGGGCACTGGTGGGGGCCAGGCTGGACTCGGGCTGCCCTGCACAGGTGGGGAAACTGAGGCACAGGGCTGCACAGCGCTGCTTTGCAAATGCCACCAAGGCCCAGCCCTCCCGCGTGTCCCCTCAGCTGGTCCTGTGGTGGCTTGGACCTTGCGTGGGGACATTTGGGGGTCAGGGGGAGAGTCACCCCCCTTTATCTGCAGGGGGTCCCCAGAGCCTGACCCTGGTGGCAGATGGGGAGGGCAGGGTGGCCACGGCTGGAGGGACACCCGCCCGGCGCAGGGGACGGTGTCACCGCACGAGGTGCTGGATGAACAATGAAGTTTTGCCTCATCTGCCACATTCACCCAACCTCTTGCCAACCCACGGCCACTTCTTCAAGCACCTCGACGACTCTTTGCAGGGAAAACGCTTCCACAGCCAGCAGGATGCAGAAAATGCCTTCCAAGAGTTGGTCGAATCCTGAAGCACAGATTTTTATGCTACAGGAACAAACTAACTTACGTCTCATTGGCAAAAATGTGTTGATTGTAATGGTTCCTACTTTGATCAATAAAGATGTGTTTGAGCTGAGTCATAATGATTTAAAATTCACAGTCCAAAACTGCAATTTCTTTTGCACCAACCTAATAAATGCGTTGTGGCAATTTGTGAGTGGAGAGGTCAAGAATAAAGCTGAATTTTTGCTGGTAGCGATCCTGCCCTCCAGCCCAATGTTCTCTGGCTTTGCTGTGCGATATCCACCTCGTCCAGGTTCAGCTCTCTCAGAGGGAAGATGGTCCAGGAGCAAAAATAACAACTCTTGAGCATCGGTGCTGCTGTTTCTCCGCATCTGTGTTCTCTTGACCTCGGGGATGTGCAGTGTTTGCCACTGAGCTATTATGAGCTGTGAGCATCATGTTCTGCCTCCCCGTGCTCTTCTCCCTGGGAGAAAACACTTAAAGGTTAAATATACACTGGCCATGGCTCGGTGGGGTTCTGCAGGTGGAAAGAAACACAAAACAAACATTGTGTATTTGGGCAAGAACCCAAATTCTGTTTTGCCTGCTGGGATGGCAGAGCCCAGACCCGGCCTTGGCGCAGGAGGCAGGAGGGTGCCCTAGGGCCTGTTTTCTGGTGCAAATTTTTCCCCTTCCCTGCAAAAGAAGCAGAATAAAAACACGTAAAACCAAGTTGGTTGATACAGAGTTCAGCTCAGTGTGCCTCTGATCTCTTTATGGGCATTTTTTAGTGTTCTGGTTTTGGAGATGAAAGTCAGGAGAAGAACAAAGCCCAGCGCTGACATGAAGAGCTGAACTGCAAAGGCAAGTTTCGGGAGAGCTGTTTTCTGCTGAAATCTGCTCAGATGCCATTTCTGTGGAAACCAAACAACTCCTGCCCTGCTCACTTCTGAGCTCTGCCTGGCCTCAGTACCCTGGTACCTCGGTACCCCATCTCCACCTGGTTTTACTTCTTTCAGCATCCCTGTTAGAGACCGGGGTGCAGGTGGGGGATGTGGGGCACAGGATTGCCAAACTCAGGGGATTGCCAAACTCAGGAGATTGCCAAACTCACAGGATTTCCAGGCTCACGGGATTTCCAGACTCAGGGGATTTCCAGATTCACCGTGTCAGCAGGATATGAGGTTCCCGTGGAAAGCTGGTGTGAACCAGCCCAGAGCTGGGCCATCTTCGATGCTCCATCAGCTGGTGCTGCTCTCGCGGTGGCATGGAGCTCAGCTCCGGTCGTCCCCCCTGCTCTGTGTGGCCGTGATGCCTCAGAGCTGGGCATGATCTGCTGCTGCTATGTAAAATAAGCAGGAAAATGGACTTTTCACAATCGTTTGGCATGTGCCCAAGCCAGGGAAGCTGCACTCCTGAGGGCAGTGCCCCAAGGGTTTTGGGTGCTGCACTGCCCTGCTGGCTCATGTTTTCAATGTGGCAAGTGGGCAGGGCTGCCTGGCCGCAGCAGGGACACAGAATCATAGAATCATTTTGGTTGGAAGAGACCGTCAGGATCTTTGAGTCCAGCCATAACGTATCCTGGGCTGGCCAGAGACGTGTGCTTGGACACTGTGCTGCTGCGAGCAGCCCCGTCCATGGGATGTGGGGAGCATCCTACACCAGCGCAAAGGTTCCTCTGTCTGGTAGCAAAGCGTGTGGCCAAGGATGTGCTTGGCTTCCCAAGTGGAGGGGGATGAGAACTTCAAAACCACAAGCATCAGCCCAGAGGAGCTTTCCTTAGCTGGGGCTGAGCCACAGCAAAGCAGGACGAGTCTGACCCAGGCCAGGTGTTGGGTTTTCTGTACTCAGGATGCATCGAGGAGGGAGGAGGAACGTCCCTTCCTTGCATGTTGCAGGTGAAATAAATAAAAATGATTAAAACCCCCTTGGAAACTACGGTGCAGCCGGCTGCGTTGGTGTGACTGCCTGGGCTGCGGCGGATCCAGCTGAGCTCAGCCTGGGAAAGCGGGCAGGTGAGGCTGCCCGGACCAGCGCGGCAGCCCGGACGGTGCCGAGCCCGCCCCGCCCGCGCTGTCACTGTCACCGCTGCCACCGCGGTGATGGGCGGCTCGGCTGCTCTTTGCACTGAGATGGGGCAGAGCGAGGAGGTGACAACGTGCTGTCACCGAGTGCGCTCCGGCGGGGGGAGGGAGGGAGGGACGGGGTTGTTCCCACAGGACACAGCGCTGCTTTCCTGACTCCTTTCAAACCTCTTTTCCCCTCACAGCATCTCTGCTTTCTACGTGCAGACCCGGTCAGTGCCCTGGTGCTCCTGTGCGGGATTCGTGCTCCCTTGGGTGGCCGCAGACCGAGACCCCACAGACACACCCGGGTTTTGCACCAGAGGTCTCTCCAGGGAGGGCTGGCCCGTCTGGTTAAACCATGTGCAGACCTTTCACATTGAATGCACACACACGTGTGAGTGGGAGACACCCGGTTCGGTAGAGGCACACGGTGCAGCAGCACAGACACCAGCAGAAGGGCTTTGGCGGTGCTCGAGTGCCTCTGAAATCTTTGTTAAAGTCAGAGCTTGCTCAGCTGTGGTGTAAATGTGAGTGATCGGAGAGGACGATGAGTCCCTGCGAGGGGCTGCGTCAGGACACACCCCGGGAGCGCAGGCTGCCGTCCCCGCTCTGCGCTGGGACGCGGAGCTTCCTCTGCCCTCCCCTCCTGGTCCTGCTCCACGGCACCCCGGAGGGTGCTGGACCCTCCCAGTGCCCCCAGCACCGGCTGTGACCCCCGGGCAGGGGCTGCGACCCCCAGGCAGGGGCTGCGACTCCCAGGAAAGGGCTGTGACCCCCAGGAAAGGGCTGCGACCCCCAGGAAAGGGCTGCCGGGGGCCGGCGATGCCGCAGCGGCTGCAGGGCCACAGGACCGCGGCATTTCTTGCCTGGCAGAGACCTCTGCAGTTGGCTCTCAGAACGCTCGGCGTTTCTCCGGTCCTGTGTGAGGCTGCGTCCCCATCTCGTCTCTTCTGTGCAGGCTGCAGCACCGAGATGAGCTTTCCAGGCTCGTTGCTCAGTGAGCCACATGCTCCCGTCCTCAGACCTGCCCCAGAGAAGTCCCTGTGCATGCCCCTCTGCTCCTCCCGGTGACAGCCGCTGTTCCTGGGGTGCCATCCTTGCTCCCAGACCCCCCTTCAGCCCCAGTGATGCTGGGTGCTGGGGCATCCTCCAAGGGCACATGGTGCGTCCCCCAAGGAGGGGTCCTGCCCCCCGAATACTCCCGATGCCTGTGCTGGTGTGGGGGGGATGCAGCCTGGGGCTGGGGGCTGCTCTGAGTGTCTCCTGGGGACACCCGGTCACTCAGTCCAGGGTGGCCACGGCACAGGGTGCAAGGGGCATCGGCCACAGAGGGGGCAGCTGGAAACTGGCCCGTAGTGAGAAGTGTCCCAGGGCTGGAGGGAACCAGAGCTCCTTGTTTAAGCCCCGTGTTGGCAGCGCAGCAGCAGCACATCCTCCATTTGCCGTGTGGCTCCTGCTCTCTGCTCAGACACCGCGCTGGCGGGGCTGGGATGTCCTTACAGGCTGCAGAGGGAATTGCTGCCCACCTGGAGGAAACCCAGCTTCTGTCTTGGATGGATAGCTTAGCATAATTCAAATTCCTCCTTAAAATGAGAAACGAGGGGAGTCTAAATGATGCATTTTGAAATGCACAGTGCGTAAGAAGAGAGACAAAAGAGGTGTTTCTAATTCTTTGCATGGCTCCCGTTGAAAATTCCCATGACTACTGTGTGTGTTATGATCCCCTGTTGAAGAGCTATTGCCCCCCCAGGATCTCTGCAAGCCCAGGGCCTCCCATTCCAGCCCCTCTCTTACCCCAGGAGCCGGGGGCAGCCGTTCCCTGGCTCTGGGGGACGGGGAGATGTGACCCAGGGGAAAGTGCCCTGGAGGGGTGACAAACAGGACACATCCATTTCCTGCCATGGAGATTCCCACTAAAGATAAGAAGATTCTAAAGGTGAAACTATTGTCGCGATGTCACAGGGAGCGTTGGAGCGCGGGCAGCCACTGGCTCCGCCAGTCCTGCTTTGTACAGACGTTTTGCAAAGCCGACCGGGTCACAACTCACCCCAGCCTTAGAGCAGCTGACGACCTGTTTACCAGCTCTGTGTGCCAGGGGAGCTGCGAGCGGGAGGGAGGAAAACAACATCCTCACGTTTTAAACAGCCCAGGGTCTCAAACGCTCCCGTCTCCCTCCGCAGGGCGAAGTTCTGGCCGCACCAGAAGGGGAGGGGATGAGTTGGGAGTTTGCTCAGAATCTCCCAGATTTGGGAGGGATGCAGGAGATTTCACCCCAGACCCACCCACATCGCAGCAGCAGCAATCCCAGGGCAGCGCTGTCTGTGCTCAGCGGGAGCATCATCCCCCAGCTCCTGTATCTCACCATCTGCGTGCTGCCCTTCGGGTAAAGAGTGTCAGGAAATACTCAGTTTGCAGACCAGGCTGCTGGTGCAAACCTGTGGTGGGCGAGGGATGCGGCCCCCAGGTTCCCCTCCCCGCGCTCCCCGTGCCCCATCGCCTGGCTGCGTCTGCACAGCCCTGGGACAGAGCCAGCGGGCATTCAGAGTGGGGGCTCAGACCTTGATTTCCACAAATGGCAAGGCAGACCCCTGCCCACCAACCCCCTTTGATTTGCCCATTGCTTCTGCCTCATTTTGGCTGAAAAATGTGTCTGATCCCTCCAGGACTAACAAGCCAGGCCTTGCAGACAAGGCTCCTGTTCCAGCCCATGGCGAGGAATGAAACCGGGCAGAGGCACCGGGCAGAGGCACCGGGCAGAGGCAGGACCGAGTACCCGAATGCTGCCCGTGTGTGTGACTGTGCAGCGATGGGGAGGCAGCACTGAGCCTCGTGCTGCCCGGGCTGGGTGGGGGGATGCTGGGGGTGATGGACCTGGGCTCTGGGATGGTTCACGTGCATCCCCCCATTCGTCTCTGCTGTCCCCTTGTCCCCTTGCTGGCTGCTGGGGCGGTTGCAGCCCCGTGCACCCCCATGGCTGCGCACGTCTGTCCAGAAGGGCACCTGCAAGCACCAAGGGGAGACAGAAGCTCTACAAAATAAATCCTGGGCTTTGCTGCTGGGAGCTTAGCGTGCTCAGAACACGTTTGGAGAGCACTGGCCGGAGGCCAAAGCTCATCCCGAATTGAAGGGCTGCGGACTAAGCCGATATTGATCTGGAGGACGTTCCTGCAGCAGGTACGGTAGAGTGGAGCCTGTCTCTGCTCTGCGTCCATCGCCCAGCAGCCCTCGGTGCAGCCCCGTGGCCACCAGCTGAGCCTGCTGGGCTCGTACAGGAGCCGTAGCTGCCTGCGATGGCTCACGTTGCACATGGGGAGGTTTAGATTGGATTTTAGGAAAAAATTCTTCATGGAAAGGATTGTCAGGCATTGGAACATGGCTTAGTGCTAGAGTCAGGTTATGGTTGGACTCGATGATCCTGAAGGTCTCTTCCAGCTGAAATGATTCTATGATTCTATGATCTGGAGCTTTATTCAGCGCCTTGCAGCAGGAGTGGGGCCCCGGGCACCCCCAGGGCCACCAGTGGGTTTTGAGTCGTGCTGCAGGGAAGGAGACGGTTGCGTTCGTTTCGCCCGGGTGTTTCCCAGAGCTGCCTTTTGCAGCGAGCATTGCTGGGTGAGCTGTTGCTTCACTTGGCGTCGTGTCCTGGTGTCTCCGGTCGTGTGTCCAGCTGAGCCCGAGCTCTGGGTGCTGGAGGACGTTTTGCTCGGTGCTGAGCGATGCCGACCGACGCAGCGACCGGAG
Organism: Pampusana beccarii; assembly: GCA_013399365.1. Taxonomy (NCBI): domain Eukaryota; kingdom Metazoa; phylum Chordata; class Aves; order Columbiformes; family Columbidae; genus Pampusana; species Pampusana beccarii. The sequence continues at coordinate 36,370 of VWYH01002620.1, read as the reverse complement.
CCCGGCCTTGGCAGCGCTGCGCACCCTGCGCGGGTCTGGTGGCCGCGGGAGCCGCAGAGTCAGGGGTTGTTCATCTCCAGGTTTCTGGAAATGCTTGAAAACGGGGAGCCGGGAGCTGCGTTGCCCAGGTGCGTTTTCCCCTGGTTGCAGATTTGCGCCAGTGATGCGCGTGTGGGAAAGCGCGTAAACTGTGAACCTGCCGTGTCATGGACACAGAAATATCCTGAAATGCCGGAGTTGGTGTTACTGGAGGGGTTGGGGCCCAGGAGCCCTCCTGGGGACCCCCTGAGTGCGGGGAGTGAGGAATTTGGGGTGCAGCAGCCTCGCGCCCCCCCGTGCAGCCGCCCATCTCTGTGCTGCCGTGCGGGACATCTGTCCGTCTGTCTCCAGGTCACTGGGCTGTGATCAGGAACCCCCTCATGGGAGAAAAACTACTTTTTGTGGCTTCTTTTCAAACTCCTCTGTTGTTTTAGACCCTGCAATTCCTGCTGGGCAGAATAATTTAACAATTAGATTAAGAACAGAGTGAAAAAACCACATTGATTTGGTGTTATGGAGGCTGAAGGCAGCTGCAGTGAAGCGTTGCAGCCCAGGGTGCAGCTCAGCTGAGACCTTCCTGCTGTCCTAGTGACACGGGGCTGGAGGAAAAGAAAAATCAGTTTAAGGGAGTGAGAAGAGGTTTTGTACTCTCTCATGCCATCATTTGCCACGCCAGATATCAGAGAAATAACGGGAACACTGGGAACTCCTAGTATTTCATTTGAAATAATTTTACATGGCAGGGAAAATGCATGCAGATTACTCTGTAAAATTACCGTTGCGCTTGATTGGAAATACTTTAACTACTAAAACATTTTGGAGAGCTGAAATAAGAGTTTCAGCTACTAAAATGTGTTGAAGAGCCCCATAGTTTCTGGAATAAGTATAATTCCCATTTACTGCTGGCAAGATTACCCTTTGGTCTTTAAAACTGTGATGTATTTAAATATGCAACAAAGGATGTAATTCAGAGTACCATTTTTCTCAGGAAAAGCTTGGAAAGTGAGCACAACCTTCTTCCATATATGCACGTGAGCATTTGAGACAGATTAAACTCACTTAACTTAAAACAGCTTTTCCTGAACCACTCATTTCAGGCACAGCGGATGAAAATGAGCACTTTGAGGTGCAATTCATCCTCTCCTGCAGACAGCGGCTTTGTTCCAACTGTGCCCAATTTCCCTGCTGGCTGCTGGGGATGAGCTGGTTCAGATGCTGGTGAATCCTCCGGGCTGTGTCCAGCTGTGTGTTGTGCTGACGCTGCTGTTCCCCAGATGTTTATACCGCTGCCATCACCGCTGCAGGTGGGGGAAACCCTGCATTGTCCCAGGTTGGCCAGAGAGGTGATGGCTGAACCATCCCTGCAGACATCCCAGGCCAGGCTGGACGGGGCTCTGAGCAACCTGAGCTGGTGGAGATGTCCCTGTCATGGCAGGGGGGGAATGGGGGAGATTTGAAGGTCCCTTCCAGCCCAAACCAGCCTGAATGTGAATGAAAGGATGAGAGGAAACGGCCTCAAGTTGCACCAGGGGAGGTTGAGGTTGGATCTGGGAACAATTTCTTCCCCAAAGGGCTGTGGGGCATTGGAACAGGCTGCCCAGGGCAGTGCTGGAGTCACCATCCCTGGAGGGTTGGACAGACAGATGAGGTTCTCAGGACATGGGGCAGGGACAGGGGTGGGGAACGGGTGGAGTTGATGAGCTTGAGGGGCTTTTCCAACCAAAAGGATTCCATGATTCTGTGATTCTATGGTTGAAGGTGTCCCTGCTCACGGCAGGGTGGTGGACCAGCTGAGCTGTGAAGGTCCCTTCAACCCCAACCATTCTGTGGTTCTATGATCTCCAAGAGGTGATGCTCTTTGGGCCGCAGACCCTGCCGCCTGTGCTGCCGCGGTGCTGCCAGACTCCCAGGTCACCCACGTGCTTTCGGTGAGTGGGTTCACCAGGCTGCATCCCGACAGAATCAGATAACACTGACAAAGAGAAGCAGCGAGGGGCTGGCATGGAGGACTTGCCTCTCTGCCCTTCCTGTGCCTGGCTGGGGAGCCAAACCCCACTTTCCAGGGTGGAGACCTCTGACCCGTGCTTGTCTCTGTTTTCAGTTTTATGCCATTCCTGATCAGCGTTTGCCTCACCTGGTTTTTCAATCCCCAGAGGCAGACTCCGGTCTGTCTGGAAGCTGCTCGCCTCTGAATTTAATTTCCTGATGCTTTCCCAGTGTCTGATCCCAGTAATAAACGCTGTTCTTTGTTTCTGGCCTCCCCCAGCATCGGCAGCACCCCTGCCTGTTCACAGTCATCTGTCACACACTCACAGGCTGTTGTCACAGCTCCTCCTTTCTAGACAACAAATAATCTCAGGATTTGATAAAGAAGGGCTTTCCAGGCACCTGAGGTGGATAGGGACATAGAGGATGAGTCAGGATCTTCTCCTTTCTGCCCTTATGTCTTTGGGGTTTGGCAAGAAGAAACCATTTTATACCTGTACCTTTAATATTTTTGAAGTGTCCTCCTGAGACTTGTCAACCCTCATTAGCAGCAGAGACAGAGACAATTTTTGGAAAGACACCTGAATTTTCAGCTTCCTCTTTAATTAGCGTGTGGCTAGAGAGAACCCCACCTTTTCTTAGAAGTACTGTCTGATATGAAATCTATGAAATGCAAATTCCTCCCTGTTTCTAACGGCTGAGGAGCAGAACGGCTCTTCCTCACTCTGAAAGGCTTTGAAACAGCTCTGTTTCGTAGAAACCACGGTGAGAGAAATGAAAAGGAAATTAAAAGTCATATGCTGATAAGATGGACTTTCCATGTGGGTTGGAAAGATTTCCGGCACCTGCAGGTGCCCAGACACGAGGCTTTGTCTGACAGGAGAATGATTATTGGACTGACTGGCAAAAACAGGCGGGTTTTCTGGCACACAAGCCCTCCTTAAGTATTGTCCTGTGTCCTGCGAACACTGAGATATTCAGGGGTGTTGGACCATTCCCACAGAAACTGAGTTTCCTCATCATGCCCTCAAACGCCCCATGGTCCATCATAGGGCAGAACAACAGCATTAATGTACAGGAAAGCCCCAGCTCAACTTCTGCAGGGATGGAGCTCCTGGGATGGACAGACATGTCCTGTCCTGCTGAAGGGATGGACAGACACATCCCATCCTGCTCCTGGGATGGACAGACACGTCCTGTCCTGCCCCTGGGATGGACAGACACATCCCGTCCTGCTCCTGGGATGGACAGACACATCCCGTCACAGGCTGAGAGNTTGTGCTGAGGGTGGTGAGAGCCTGGCCCAGGTTCCCAGAGAGGTGGTGGCTGAACCATCCCTGCAGACATCCCAGGCCAGGCTGGACGGGGCTCTGAGCAACCTGAGCTGGTGGAGATGTCCCTGTCATGGCAGGGGGGGAATGGGGGAGCTGGGGAGGTCCCCCAGACCCGGGGGTGTTGCTGTGTCCTCCCTGCCCATCCCAGCGGGGCTGCAGGGATCCGGCCTCTCTCTGGCAGCAGATGATAAATTGGGAATTACTGCAATAATTCAGAAGCAAATGCACCTTCTGAAGCAAACACATTGACAGGGACTTGGGCAGGACTGAGTGTGATTGATGGTATTAACGGCATAAATGGCATCCAAAAAACTGTCTGGGTGTTTTCCAGGCAGATAAAATCTGGAGCTCCAGGAGCAAGAGCTCAGCACACGATGGGCAGGGCAGCTTGGCAGAGGGAGACGATCCACACTTTATAAAGAATCATAGAATAGTTGGGTTGGAAGGGACCTTTAAAGGTCATCTAGTTCAACCCCCACTGCTAGAAAAACAGAGAGGCATCTTTCTTCTGTGTTGGTTATGTATTATTTCTGAACCTGAGGCAACACAGCACTGAAACAAAACAAGAAATCACTGAATGATGAACATGTAATTGCAGGCCCAGTTATACAGAGTTCATACTCCTCTGTTTCGTTAAAAAAATACAGTTACTTCCAATCATTTTGATTTGGTCCTGGGATGAAAAAAATCATTAATTCATTCCATCCTATGTATTCAGACCTTTGTTTCTGCTGCATTGATGGATCTTCAACATGGTTGCAGGCAAAGAATTTTCAGATAATCTTTTAATTCATTTTTGCTTCTTTGAACAGAGCTATTGCTGTTGTTCTTTTTTTCCCCCCACTGTCGTGTAATTTAAAAATTATTTTGCAGCAGTACATTATAAATTATGCAACTGTGGCGTGTCTGTTTTTCCAGCTGATGCCAGCTCAGACTAGCCGTTCAATCTGGGCAGAAATCTCTGCAGCCTTCTCCGTTTTGCAAGGCAATGGGGGCAGCTTTGTGCTCACAGCCACTTTGTTACTCGTAGATCATTGACCATGGGCTGGAGTCAGGCAGGCGGTGAATCCCCCCCCATGGAGGCACATGGCAGAGTGGGCAAAACTCCGAGGCTGTTTTGGGAGGTTTTATCAGTATAACGAGGCAATTTTCACCCTGTGGGGGATGAAATGCTCGCGGACACCAGCGATGCTGCTCTGGAGCCCACGAGCCCCGTTCGGGCTGTGCCGTCCTGGTTCCCTCCAGAGTCCTCGCCGTGGTCAGGGGACACAGCCAGTCCTCAGGGGACACAGCCAGTCCCCAGGCAGGGACAGAGCGAAAACACTTGCAATGCAAATCACGGAAAAGCAGGAAATACCTTGACTCACCTGGGAGTGTTAACCGGGGTTAATCTTTAACACACCAGCAATTTAAACTTCCACAAGTCGATGGGCTGAGGTTCCTTCTGAGATTTGGGAGGGGGAAGGATCAACACCCCCAGTCCTGGGCAGCACAGACGGGGTTCGTGCTCCTGACACCTCCGCACCCATCGGGGCTGAGGTCCCTCCTTGCTCCTCAGGCTGGCCCCTGGTGAGTCATTTCATATCAAACACTGGGGTTTGGGGCAATGCCTTCTTGTTTGAAATGGATGAAAGGAAGCAAAGCAGCACGTGAGATAAATGTATTTCCATCTCGTGAAGAAATGGAGGTCTTGCTGAACTGCTTTGTAAACCACGTGCGGCCAGGCTGGCATTGGTGCCTGGGAATGTTCCCAGGCTGATTTAATTTACAATTATAGACCTGGCCTATCCTTATTCACTGCTGTTGAATTTCATGGTTTTAAAAGTGGAATCGGATAAACATTTGTGATGAGCTGAAGTTCTCTTCTATGCTGACTGATGTTTTCAGTGGCCTTACGGTTCACAGAGGACAAGAATCCTTCTTCATGGAAACACTTAGAAATGCAAACATGTCTTGCACTCAGATACCTGCAGTTTGCAATACAAATAAAGGGCTGCAAGCAGGTCTGAAGACCACAGGTTTAGCTTTGGTACAAATCAAACTAATTTTCCCATATCCCAGCCCTGGCTTAGGCTTTTTTTAGAGGATTATACCTGGAGAAGGGGCTACAAACAGGGGCAAAATGGGGGGAATCACATGAAAACAGCAGTCCTGCATCGTTCCTTCTCCTCAAAGCCCTTGTCATGGCAAAGGACACACAGAGGACTCTGCACGCTTGACTTATTGGTGTTATTCAAACCTTCAAAAACACCCTGGGGCTGATCCCTTGGTGGGACTGAGCTCTGCGTTCGGGCTGCCCCAGCTCTTTGGGAACTGGGAAAACTGGAGGAGGTTGAGCTCGGAGGATGGACACGTCTCATGCTGGTGGAGCATCTGGGCAGAAATCTGCATTTGGAGGCTCCCTCCAGAGTATTTCCATAACTTGGCTACCCTGATAGCACTTGTTGCCTCGCATTTTGGGCCAGCATTTCTTTGTCCAAAGATCATGCCGTGCAGCCCACCACGTCTTTGCCCTCTTTATGGGGGAGAGGACAATGAATTAACGAAGAAGCAGGGAATTCCCAGGTGAGAGAGTTGCTCCAGGCTGCTCAGAAAGTCTGGGCACGGGCTGAGAGTCCAGCCTGGCTCTCCCTTTTTCCCCTTGGTGTCTGGCAGTGTTTGGGTCTCTGAAACCCCTGTGGGATGGGGAAGAGGCACAAAAAGCACTTTGTGGTGTTTGCAAACAGGTGAACATGTTTATACAGCTGGAAATACAGATGGTAACATCCAGCAGAATTTCAGGGGGGGTCACAACCTTCAGAGGCAGTAGTTGAACACCAGCCACATCCAGGACACTGATCAGTGTTGGTACTGGTACCGTTTTCATTGCTATCTTAATAGTTTGTACAAGGAGCTCTCAGAAATGAACTGGCCACTGATCTGAACAAAGACGTATTATTTCATCTCCCCGAAGAAACACACAGTTCTAACAAAGATACACAGCTTTCCAGGTGCACACAGATACAAAGCCCACCAACAGCGACAAGGCAAGTAATTATGGCTTTTACAAGCCTTCTTATGACAGTCGATAAAGAGGAGCTAGAAAAGGACCTGGTCTGTTTTGCAGTGCAAATGGAGGGACAGAGAAGGTGTTTTTCTTGCAGACAAAGTTTGTAAGGGTTGATAGGAAAGAATGAACAGATTCCATTTTACAGCAAAACACAACCAGTCAAGCCCAGGCCTTCAGAAATGGCTCAGGTTGGAAGGCAGTTGCGTGTAGGATATTGTGTGCACCAATCTGTACAGTTGTAGGTGGTCATGGGCTCACACCAGGCTCACCAGGGGTTATTGATCCCTCGTCTTTCTTGCGCAGAGCAGAATCAGGCTGACGCTGGGCGCTGGAGCACCATGTATGAGCTCAACGAGAGCAGCTTTGATCCCATCACCTTCGTCCTGATGGGCATCCCGGGGATGGAGGAGTCCCACGTCTGGATCTCCGTCCCCTTCTGCCTGATGTACCTCACTGCGGTGTTTAGCAACTCTGTCCTCCTCTTTGTCATCATCACAGACAGGAGCCTCCACGAGCCCATGTACCTGTTCCTTGCTATGCTGGCTGCTTCTGACCTCATGCTTTCGACCACAACGGTGCCCAAAATGCTGGCAATCTTCTGGTTCAGTGCCAGGGAAATTTCCTTCGATGCTTGCGTTACACAGATGTTCTTCACCCATTTCAGCTTCATTGTGGAATCGTCCGTTCTGCTGGCGATGGCGTTTGACCGGTACGTGGCCGTCTGTGACCCACTGCGGTATTCTTCAACCTTAACCCCCTCGGTGATTGGGAAAATAGCTGTGACCGCCATCGTCCGGGGGTTCTGCATCATGTTCCCAACAATATTTCTCCTCAAGCGGCTGCCGTTCTGCGGACACAACGTGATGCCCCACACCTACTGCGAGCACATGGGCATCGCCCGCCTGGCCTGCGCCGACATCAGAGCCAACGTCTGGTACGGGCTGACAACAGCTCTCCTTTCCTCCGGCCTGGACATCGTGCTCATCGCTGTCTCTTACGCTCTGATCCTCAGGACCGTCTTTCGGCTCCCATCCCCAGAGGCTCGTCTCAAAACCCTGAGCACCTGTGGCTCCCACCTCTGCGTGATCCTCATGTTCTATGTGCCCGCCTTCTTCTCCTTTCTCACGCATCGGTTTGGCCATCACATCCCAAGTCACATTCACATCCTCCTGGCCAACCTCTACGTTGTGGTCCCGCCGATGCTCAACCCCATTGTGTATGGGGTGAGGACAAAGCAGATCTGGGAGCGCATCGTCCGCCTCTTCTGCCCCATGGGGCAGTGCCCCTGCCTCAGTGCGGGGAGCCGGTGCTGAGCAACAACAGAGGGGATGGGGACATGGGACAGGATCGGGAAAGCAGCACCAAGCGCTGCTGGAGGGGAGTGGGACATGGGACAGGATCAGGAAAGCAGCACCAAGCGCTGCAGCACTTCTCATCATGGAGAAACAGGTTTGTCCACGAAGTTCAAGAGAAGCTGAGGGCGGTGGGATTTTGGGAAGCATGGGCTTGGGTCAGCAGCGCCTTCATTGCTACTGGTTACTCCTAGAGATGTTGCCCCTGAATGGTCCATCAGCAGAGACTGAGGCAGAGCCCAGCTGAGGAGCACCAAGGCTCTTAGGCTTGCTGACTGACCATCACCTACTGCTGCTGATTTTGTTTGCTGTCCTACAGCTTCGTTCCTGTTTGTTCCTTCACCTGTGATCTCAGTGCCTAGACCATGAACGCCTCTTTGGTCATCAGACTGGAACCAGGTACACGAACCATGGCTGCATGGGCAAAGCGCTGTTCACCACGGCACAGACGATGGTCTGTCCTCCTGTCTCCACGGGTCCAGCTTGCACCGCCGAGGGACCCTGGCACCTCGTTGCTGCTGAAGGTGTTTACATGCTGAAGAGCCCTGGGAGGTCAGGAAAGGCTTTGTGGCCTGTGTTTGAGGGAGACATATCCCTTAAACCACGATGTACAAAGCTGAATTGAAGCCTCTGGAGTGGAGTGCAAAGGGACAGTGGTCTCCTACATCCTACACATCCCACAGGGATGTTTTCTGTCTTTGCAAGAACATGCTGCACTGCTGAGCAGTGCTCAGCGTGAAGTACATTGCACCTCAAGATCCTTTTCTGCCCACACGGCTGGCTAATTACCCACCACTTTGTTGCTGTACATTGATTTATCCTTCAACACCAAACCACTTTTGTCGAACTTTTCCTTTTTCCTCTCGTCGGTGTGTGTACCAGTCGCACCAATAAGATCTTATTCCACCTGAAGTCAGTGTCAAACTGCCCCAGACAACTGTGAGGGGCAGCACTGCTGGAGTGTCCCAGCTGACCACGCATACTCCGAGGAGAAGGGAGCGGAGGCAGCGCTGGAGACCCCAGGGGAAGCTTGCCAGGGTTTCGGGTGTCCTGCTAGGAGGTCACTGTGCTCCGCACCGTGTTCAAGGTGGGTTTTATTGCATCTTCGTGCCAGATGCACCTCCCCCTGCCCTAAAAACACCAGATGCTTCTAGACTGATAGACCACTCTGGTCATGCACACACCCCTTGGTTGACAGACAGGGCCCTTGACCAATGAAAAGCCTTGGTTGAGAGAAGTTTCTGGACCACTACCATAAATGACCACAGCTCAGATTCAACCGTGGTATAAATGAAACTGTTGGAGACCCTGTCGAGTTGTTCTCCTTGCAGCAGTGGGTCTGCAGTGGAGGTGTCTCCTGCTTATGTTGGGATGCCGTCTAAGGAAATTTCTTCGAGGACTGAGACACTTTGCCTTATTGGTAAGCGATTATATCTTCTGGGTACCCTTGAGAGTCCTTGCTTTTCATGAGGGGGAAGATGTGCATTTTGAATCATCACTCTAGAGTTTTGGTAATGCTCTGAGTCTGAATTGGCTGTGTAGTGATTGAATTCTTCATCGGTGTTGGAATCTGTGTTTTGTAATGTTGTCAGAGTGCTGAATAATGTTGGATAAGCCCTGTTTGTAGGTGGTTTTCTGCCAAACAGTTCCAGTTGGAATAAAGTCTGTTTGGAGCTTGTCACTTGCCTAAATTGATTTTTGGGGTGCCTCCACAGCAATCGTTATGATGTGGAGGACTGTGGGGACACAGACACCAGCTGTCAGGATCCGTCTGGTTCCTGCAGCCTGGACTGCAGTGGGAATGGGCTGTTCCCACCAGGCTGGAGCTTCTCAGTCCCATGGAGAAGTCACAGCAACGCTCCCCCCCGCCCAGCTCTCATCTCCAAGACACAAAGGTCGTTTTGCCCAGTGTTCGTGGGCTTGGTGGGCAGCACCCACTCAGACAGGACCAGTCCATCTTCTCATCCTGACAGCAGAGTCCTGGCGGCCATTCTGGCTCAGCTGTGAAACACCGAAGCTTCTGAAACCCATTGCAAAAATTGCTGTGCGAGTTGCTGTTGACCGTGAATAGTTGATGCTCTCGGTGGTGCTCAGGGCTGCAGGAATGGCTGCAGCAGGTGTCGGGACGCGTTCCAGGGAGATCGGGCAGTGTGGTGCAGGGGCAGCTGAGCCCTGCACAGCCCCGGCTTGGCCAACGCGTGGGGTGGAAGAGGCCCCGCTGCCGCCCCTCCGTGAGCTCCTCTGGCTCCGGTGGCTCCTGGGGTTGAGCACTAAGGCACCACTGTGCTTCAGAGCTGCAGCACTGCTTTCCTTTACTCTGTGGGGAGGAACTCTGGGGTGAGGAAGAAAGGAAAGGCACCAGAGCCCAGAGACCTTTCCTTCATCCTTTCATTCTTGTTTTACTGGGTGGGATGCTGAGACAAATGCTTGCTTCTCCTCTCTGCACCACATCTACTGTCAGCTGCATTTCCCTCTCACACACCGCTCTGAGCAAGGGGGCTCTGGACACTTCATGATCCCCTCCTGAGCTCAGGGGCTTCCTCGGGTCTGGCCAGCACAACTGCTGGGGTGGTCATATGCAGGGACAGGAGTTGGGCTTGATGATCCTTGTGGGTCCCTTCCAACTCAGGACATTCTATGATTCCTCATCCAGGCAGCAACCGAAGTCCTGAATGCAGCAATTCATTAGCTCTTTCTGAAGGCTTGTGCTCTGCAGTCCAGATCTCACAGCAACTTCTGGATCTCTGACCTTCCTCAGCTGTGAGAGTCTGGTGTGCTCGTGTCCATAGTCACAAGATGGAGCAGATCATCCAGCTTTTCTGCAGAATGTCCTTTTTTCCCTGAAAAGGGTGGTGGGCACTTGCCAAGCCCACGGCCCGACTGTGCTGCAGAGTTGTTTCAGACCTGCCCGTGGTGGGGAAGCCACCTCCAAGGCAGTGACATGCCTGGGCCTCGGAGGTGCCTCCGGTGCTGCTGACCCTGGAGATGGTGGGGAACGGCTCTCCCTGGCTCTGGGCTCCACAAAAGCCTCGCGCCCTGCACCAGGGCTGGGAACCAGCAGGTCCTGAGGATCCGGTTGGGGCTGATCAAGGCCAATGTCCCTGATTTGAGAGCTGGAGCAAGGGGCACTGACTGGGACCAGGCGTGTTCACAACTGAATGACACAGGAGATGACACTGGTACAGCACCCAAAACCCTGCTGTGCTCCGGTCATCCCAGTAATGCTGCTACAACTTCAAAAGAAAAGGCAAGGGTAGGGATTCAGGATTTCAGATTTAAAAAAATACAAAAGGACTAAACTCTTTAAATTCTTTCTTTTTTTTTTTTTTTTTTTTTTTCTTTTTTTTCCTGATTTCATCAAAGGTGGGAACCCTATGACAGGCACAGGGGAAATGAAAGTCTGTTCATTAAATGCTGTTTGCTTAACAGCAAAGATAACAGAGCTGGTTACAAAAGCTGCTCATATCGTCGGATTTTTTAATGTCCTCAGAAGAGTCGTGTTTGTGTTGGCTTTCTTAACAAAAGCAAGGGTGTTTACACAGAGCGTGGTTTCCGATAGGAGACAGAGCTGTGGGAAAGCAAACGTTTCAGGAGAGCAGGTCGTCATGGGCAGCGCGCGAATCCGTTTGGGCTGGAATAGATGCTGTGAGGTGTTCAGGGGCTGGGGGCCCTGGAGGAGCTGACAGCAGCTGCCGCAGGGGCTACGCGGATCTGCAGGCGGGGGTGGGATGTGGGACAGCTCGTGACTGCAAGAGGCTTGTTTGCCGATTCAGAAGTTCTACTCCAGCCCTGCCTTCTACCTGAGAACACGAACTTGTTGGCAAAGCAACCTGCTGCTGAGGAGTTCTCTCCTGAAAGCCTTTTGGCCAGCTCCAATGACAACTGAGCTGCTGTCTGAACTTGTCAGTATTAAAGAACGATACAGCTCACTGGTGTCTCTGTTACACATTTTAGCTGACACGGTTATTTCTGCCGCCTTCTTCGCCGCTTCCCCACTTTGGCCTCTCCCCAGCGATGAAGTTAAGCACGAGTGTAACTCTGAGCACAAGAGCAGTGCAGCTCAAAGGAACATCTGTGCTCAGAGGTGGCACAAGGCTGAGCACGGTCCTGGAGAGTCCTGTGCCGTCATCATCTTCATCATGGAGCTTGTGGGAGGCAGGATCTCCATGGACAGGTGCTGCACAAGTGCAAAACAGAAGACCTGCACCCAAATTGCTTCTGCTCTGGGTCCCCAGCACAGGACACACATGGACCTGCTGGGGAGGGGCAGAGGAACCCCAGAACTGACCTGAGGCTGGAACAGCTCTGCTGTGGGACAGGCTGAGAGAGCTGGGCTGTTCAGCTGGAGAAGAGAAGCTCTGGGGAGACCTTAGTGCGGCCTTTCCAGACTGAAAAGGGGCCGATGANGAGATGTCCCTGTCATGGCAGGGGGGGAATGGGGGGCTGGGAAGGTCCTTCGACACAAACCATCTGTGATTTTATCATAAATAGCAGAAAATGGGCAGGGAATGGCAGTAACAGACCAGTGCTGACCTGTGTGCTGTGTTACTGCCCTCACCCACAGGCACTTTCCTTGGGGTGATGTTACTCCAGTGACTGGTCCTCAGCGCTCGGGGATCCTCTCTCGGGTGACACGTTCCTGCAGGCTCCCGCATTCTCACCTGCGCTTTAGCAGCCAGCTTGGTTGGGATGGTCTGTGTGTCACTGTGCTGGGTGGGTGCATTGCGTGGGTCCTCCTGCTTCTCCGGGTTTCCAAGAGCAGTTTTATGCAGCTCTTTAATCTTGCTCTGCCCCTTGGATGGTTGTGGTGGCCAGGTCAGGGAGCAAACTGCAGAGGCAAATGTCCCCGAGTCAATGAATCACTAACTTAGCAATTAATGTCCAAAGGGGCATGCATAATGGGTTATTAACCAGCTGATCAGGAAGATTTATATTTATAGTGTAGTTAAAAAATGTTAGCCTAATAACTCACACGAGGTGTGAAACCAGTACTTCCGTACTTTGTATTCTATTTGCCACTTTTGAAAGACACGTATTTATTTTTAACTTGGTTGGTGTGGTAGGTTATTTGTGGGCGTATTTGGATCACCAGGACCCTTTCCTGGGGGAGAAGGAAGGGATTTTACTGAAGTTTATTCATGTCATCCACATAGCACATGCAAAAAGTAACTGAAATCTCAAAAACTTTGGGAGAAAAGTGGAAATCAATGGAGTCACTGTAAGAAACTGTCCTCAGTGGGTGTGTGGGCAGCATATTCATGATAACAGGCACTGAGAGGGTGCCAAGCCTGCGCCTGAAGTGGAGACCGTGCACCAGGTTTGTGCTGAGTCAAGCTCTACGCATTTGCTTTAAAACGAGATGCTCTTGAGCTGTATTTGAACACTTTGTTGAATAGACAGGGACAAGCACGGCTTTCATCATGAACAAAGACGCGAGTGTTCTGAGTTGAAGTACCACATTTCCATTCATTTTTATTGCTTTTTAGAAACAATGGTGCTTTATTAATTGTTCTTCGTCTGCAGAGCTCTGCGAGTAATAAATCAGAGTAGCAAAGCTTAATGATTTCTCTTCATCTTGCCTCCATCACCATAATGTCTTACCAAATGTCAGTTAATTGCTAAAAATCCCCACTGCACAGAGAGGCAGGTAATAAATAGCATGTCCTTGTCAACTGTCCTGCCTGAAAAGAGATGGTAAGTCAGCAGCCAGGATGGAGTTACCGGTGGGTTGGTTTGCTCTCCTGTATCAGAGGTCCCTGCTGTTCCCCAGGGGTCCCTGACAGGTCCCCAAAGGGTTGTGGCAGTTGGGAAGATGCTGATTACGGTTCCTCTGACCGCTCTACATGGTCTGCTCAGGATGTCTGCAGGTCTCCACAGGAGGAACAGTATCCAAATAAGTCCAATGCTCTATTCTAAAATCAGCAATGAGGACAAAATCAGCTAAAAGGTTTATAGCAGCAATGTCTGCTGATCCCTATCTCAGAGCTCCCAAATTCCTCTCCATCATGCTTCACAAAAAGCTGAAACAGGTCCTGATCCCAAAGCACTTTCAGTCGAGGGCGAGGACGAGGGTAAAACTCAGACCTGGGTGACAGGTCCCTGCTCGTCCCAGGCTGGCTCCTGCGCAGCCCTGGGAACCCCTTTGGGATCCAGGGCCGGGCAATGAATCTTGCAGAAGTTACTGTGATTGGGGAGATGGTGAGTGATGAGGTGGTGAGGATTCACCGAGGCTGCTTTGGGGACAGCCTGGAGGTCTGCGGGGCTTGTACAAACCCTACACAATTAGCACAGTCATACGAAATACCCGGGGAAATGAACTGGTGATGTCCCTGATGCTCTTCACCGCCTGCGCTGAGGACGAGCACAACGTCAGTGTCCTGCGATGCCCCAGGGGACTCTCTGCACATGGTATAAACACCCAGGCTCGGGCTGTGTACAAGCAGGGTCCTGCCGCTGGCACAGGAGCGGGTGAGTTTGCTGGGTCGTGGCACTGTGGTTTCAGCTGGGTTTGATGGGGTAGAGATGGGTTAGGAAGATAGGGAGCTGTTGTGTGATTCCACTGCCAGAGACACGTAAACATTTCCCAGCAGCGGTTCTGGCTGCATCATCCAAAGTCCCTGTGTGAGCGTGGCAGGGAGAGCACCGGGCAGTCTGTTTCTCCAGGGGATGAAAGCAGCATCCTCCTCCTGCTTGCTCCTTTCAGACATAGTGCATGTGAAGGGATTTCACTTACAGCGAGAAGGGACTTCTGTTCTTCTAATACGTGAAGTGCACTGGGTGGGAGCTAGGACAGGAGTTTGCCTGTATGTTTTCCATATTCTCTAAAACAGTTGTCCCCAGAGCCAGGGTGTTCAGGGGGTTTCATTATTTATTTTGTGCTGGCTCAATAGCACCTGGCAACCCAGCAGCAGCTCAGAGCTGGTTCAGTTCTCCAGGGTCATAACGCGTAAGGTGGCAGCTCCTGGCACACAGCTGGTTACTCCTCATGACACTGTAGATCCCCCTTTAGACCCTGGACATTTTGATAATGCCCTGCTGCTGGCAGCTTTTGATTTTATCTCTTCGCATATGTGACAAGATAATTTCTGCAGATGCCTGGGCGATTGGGTACCACTGTCTGGGGCTCTTAAAAAGCAGAGCTTTCGGTATCAATGGGGCTCTCCCCTGCCTGTCGCTCCCCTTGCTCTTGGCAGAGTGAGCTCACACGCTGTTACAGAGACAGACCTTTTGTAGGGGTTGATACAGGAAGGCAGTCCTGAGAAGGACAGGACCAAGATCCTTGTGTCTGTTTTCGTAGGCAGCTTTCCAACAGCTCTGAGCCACTGAAGCCGGGTGTCCCAGAGCAGGAGCAGCAATGCACATGCCTTCTTTGTGGCAGCCATGGGAGAGCAAGAGCGTGTCCTTAATATATTTCTAACCCTGGAGATTTATCAGTTGTAGCGTAAATGGTGGTCACATCCATGCATGTCACCCAGAGAAGCGTTTGTGTAATCACCGTTTCAAGAGTGAATCTCCTGTACGTTTTGCTCTAGTTCCCAGCAGCTGCACGCAGAAGACCGTCCTTATTTCAGAGACTCAGCAGAAATGACAGTATCTAGCTGAGATGAGGGGACCTG
Organism: Pampusana beccarii; assembly: GCA_013399365.1. Taxonomy (NCBI): domain Eukaryota; kingdom Metazoa; phylum Chordata; class Aves; order Columbiformes; family Columbidae; genus Pampusana; species Pampusana beccarii. Next base: position 20,994 of record VWYH01002620.1, on the reverse strand, counting down.
AATAGTGGAGAACCCTGATGGAGCAAACTGCAGAATATTTAACACTTCCAGGTAAATTATGGTTCAGAATTTAAAGTGTCTGTGCCCTGATCAATGCTAATCATGAGTTCAGCTGCCTTTTCCATCTCAGGTATGGTTCAGCTGCCCTTAGAGCCTTTCTTCCTACCATTACACAGCTCCTGCAAGCGAGACACGATATGAAGTGTTGCATCAAGCCATGTTGACACCCAACGTGTCGGGATCCCATCCCACATTCTTCATCTTGGTGGGGATACCTGGGATGGAGAAGTTTCACACCTGGATCTCCATCCCCGTCTGCACGATGTACTCTACTGCCCTTCTGGGGAACTCGGTCCTGCTGGTCACCATCGTGAAGGAGCGCAGCCTCCATGAGCCCATGTACATCTTCCTGTGCATGCTGGCAGTGTGCGATCTGCTGTTGTCCACTGCTGCTGTGCCCAAAACCCTCAGTGTCCTCTGGTCTCTGTCCACCCAGATCTCCTTCACTGGCTGCCTGGCACAGATGTTCTCCATCTATTTCATTTTTGTGGCAGAGTCAGCTGTTTTAATGGCAATGGCCTTTGATCGGTACATCGCCATTTGCAACCCCCTGCGATACACGACTGTCCTGACACGCTCCCTCACGGGGAAGGTTGGAGTGGCGGCTTTAATCAGGAGTTTCTGCATCATGTTCCCCGCCATCTTCCTCCTCAAGCGGCTGCCATTCTGTGGGCACAATGTCATGCCCCACACCTACTGCGAGCACATGGGCATCGCCCGCCTGGCCTGCGCCGACATCTCCGTCAACGTCTGGTACGGGGTGGCTGCTGGCTTCCTTTCAGCCGGCTTGGATGCTGCCTCCATTGCCATCTCCTACGTGCTGATCCTCAGGTGCCTCTGGAGGCTGCCGTCCCCACGGGCCTCCCCCAAGGCTCTGCACACCTGCGGTTCCCACCTCTGCGTCATCGCCATGTTTTACACGCCGGCTTTCTTCTCCTTCCTGGCACACCGGTTTGGCCAGCGCGTTCCTCGGCATGTTCTCATCTCCCTGGCCAACCTCTACGTTGTGGTGCCGCCCATGCTCAACCCCATCATCTATGGGGTGAGAACAAGGCAGATCCGGGAGCACGTGGCCCACCTGCTCAGGCTGGGGGGCTTGGGCGGCAGGGCACAACCAGGCAGGCAGGAACGGGCAGCCGGGCTGGTCTGCTGGTGAGAGGGGAGAAACACAGCTCTGAAAAGAGGGAAATGAATGAAAAACAGTGGGAACCTGGCAAACACAGGCCAGATGGGAATGTTTTCAAAATTAGTGTATTCAATAGATGTCAACATCCAGAGAGGCTGGACGGGTTCCCAGATGTACTGATGGGAAACAGCTTGTTGGGCCAGTGGGAGCCAGGCACCAGGGACCACCACTAGTCCCGCGTTGCTGGGGTGCCTTGCATTGTCCTGTTGGGTTTTTGTACAGTCAAGACCTTTGCAAGCAAACATACAGCTTCCGAATTCTTTAGGTGTTATTGAGGGGGCTTATGAAACAGAAAACATTAAAGAAGTACGTATAAAATACGTGCCTGTTATCTCAGTGTGCAAACGTCTGTGTTTGAGCTGGGTATCGTCTCCGTGGGATGGGAGCAGGTGTGGCTGGGCGGGTGGTGCTCCCTGAGGGTGCTCAGGCCTGGGAGCACCGCTGGGTCCCCTCTCTGTTAATGCCCTCTCAGATGGCCGCGAGACACGGAGGTGGTGGGAGCGCTGCTCCTCTGCCCGGCGCTGGGTTTGCACCGCAGCCGGCCATCGTCTGGAGCAGCCCACAGCACGGACAGCGCTCACCAGGACCACGGGTGATCAGGTCCCAGTGTCCCTCCCTGGCTGTGGGCTGAGGGAAGCCTGCAGGCTTTGCTGCCAACAACATGGGTTTGCTTCACTATTGCTGCTTAGGGCTGTGCCCTCAACTCTGCTGCGGGCAAGGATGGGAAGATCTCATGTCTTCAGCTGAGCTGGGCACTTTGGGGCAGGCAGGGAGTCCGTGGTAACAGGAGCCATCCAGGTCCTGTCTTAGCATCTCTGTCTCAGGGCTCCCAGGGGCTGTGCAGAGCCAGCCTGACTGCTGAGCACGAGGAAAACCCCTGATAGCTAATGTCAGATGCGACTGAAGTACAACACATTTGCACAGAGACGTGGCCCTGATCTCACACTGGGTGAAACTGAGCCGACCTCCAGCTCCCCAAACCACCTCTCCTACAGTTTCCAGACAGATCTGTCTTGGGGCAGCCAGCTAGGAAGGAAACTGGGAGCGAATCTTGATATAACATCAGCTGTGGCAATAAAAATGTGACTTTACCTGCCATCAGTACTGCTCTGTCAGGTATCTCAGAGTGTTTTGCAAATATTCCTACTCTTCACTAGTAACACTGGTAAACTGGGCATTAGCCTGTTTTCTGTAGTAGGACCACATCTACTGAAAAAGGGAGGTGTGACCAGCCCATTGCCTAAGGGTGAGGAAGATGGCATGGGTTACTACAGAAATACAGACATGGGCAGTGACATAGCACTTCTGTTGGTGAAAGCTGAGGTAATGGTTTTGAAACCTGCATAGTGGTGCTAGCAAATGCAAGAACCACCCTTTTTGTCTCTCTGCCTCTTGGCTTGAATTTCTAGGCCCCCTTCTGCACCCAGAATGGGCTAGCTCTAGATTTGGGTGCCAACTCCAGCTCGGAGAGGTGCCTACATGCCCTGTGGGAGCCAGGAGGCGTCTCCCCCGGATGGGTCTGCTGCTGCCCTGCTGGGTTTGGACCTCGAGTGGGGACAAAGCCACCAGCCAGCCTGGTGGCACCTGGTGACATGAGTGGTGTCTCGTGCTGGGTGGATCCATAGTGTGGACTGGTCTCGGAGGCTTCGGGACTGAGCTGCTCACCCATGCAGATGGACCATGGGTCTGTGTCCTCCCGTTCCCAATGTCACACCCCAATGAATGGGCAGTTTTACTATGGGGTGCTTCCTCTCTGCCTTGTTTTCAAGAAAAAGGGACCTATTTTGCGTCTGTGAATGGAAGGGAGGGCAGAGGTGACCTCCCAGAGCCCGACAGTGCTGCAGGGTGGGGATGGAAACTGTTCCTGTCCTCGGGACACTCGCCCGCGGCAGCGTTTCTGGTGCATTCCTGATGACTAAATTTTCCTGAATTTTACAGGCACCTCCACCAGCTCCAAAGTCTCCAGTGCACCTCAAACCTCTTTGTATTGTGGTGCACATTTCAATTCAGAACTTGCCTGTGAGTATTTCTGTTCATATTTCTAACTGCCTTTAGGAACTGGACTCAGGCAAGTGGAAATCAGCAGGTGGGGATAATATGGGCCTGAGGGGTCCAGAAGAGCCGGTGGAGGAACCACCAGGCCTGCAAGTCTTCCTCAAGCATCCCCAGGCTTAGCAAAGCTAGTGAAAATAAAGGAAAAAAAGAAATACGTTTTGACATGTGCTAATGTTAAAGAAGAGGAATAGGATTATTGGAGAAATTTGAAACTTGTTAGTTTGACATTAGCTCCAAATAAAATAATGGAAAAATGAATATGAGACTTGATCAATAAGGTGTAGAAAGGGCAAGAACATAATTAATGGCACTCAGTACTTATTTTTGGTATTTAGCTTCTGTAGAATCATGTAGTTTCATTTTCTGATCACTTTCACATTTGAGTGATACAGTTACCTGAAGGCAGCTGTGGGTGTTTTTTTATTTTCACAACATTGTGATATATACCTCATTATAAAAAATAGATAAAGAAATATATAGCAAGTAATGGAGTTTGGCTTTTTGCAAAGCCTTATTTCAGTGATAGCTCCCCACTGAGAGCTGGTTTTCCTTATATTTCTGGAGACATTCAGCAGGGATTGATCGAATGCTGGGCCTGATGCTATATATGATTGTTATCAGTTGTGTAGAAGCAAGTATAAAATCATTGCTAATCAGGTTTTTGGATGATGCAGAGACAGCTAATTTAATAGAGGTGAATGCGAAGTCATAGTGCTAGGGAGGAGGGGTGAAGGCTGTACCAGAGGAGGGGGCTCCAGAGAAGTTCAGGCATCTGAGGGAAGGAGCATTGGGGTGGGGACACTTTGGGTGGTGCGTGGCCAACGTGGGGGTCCTGGTGTCTCCCTGTGGCTGTGCAGAGGTGACGTTGGGCAATGCTGGTCCATGTTCCCCTCAACTTCTCAAATATTTCACCCAGTCCAAAGCCCACGTTTTTGAAAACAGGGTGAGCTGGGAGGTCCCTCAGCACGTGATGCTCTTGGTGGAATGAGGAGGGACCAGGGGAGGCTGGAGCTGTGCTGGTTCCAGGACAGGTCCTGCTCCTTCTCCCAGCACACAGAATGACAGGGTCATAGAATGTCCTGAGTTGCGAGGGACCCACAAGCGTCATCAAGTCCAACTCCTGTCCCTGAGTATGACAACCCCAAAAATTTACACTGGCACATGCCAGTGCTGCCCAGTCCCTGTGAAACACCCCTCCCACTGCTGCAATAACGATGGGGATAAGATGAGGGGGGGAAAATCAGGCACTTCGATCCATCTTAGCTCAGCCGCAATGATGGCTGAGAGTTGTTTCAGTTACTTTTCAATGAAAATGAAAGCAAAGCATCTCACAGATGCTGTGTGGTGTTATGGAGCGGGTGAAGCTGCGTGACAACAGCAGTCCGTTTTGGTGTTAAAGGCCATGGAAAATAAGCCTTTGGTCCTAGGAGCTGCTGGAGGCCGAGACAAACTCATGTGAGTGTCTGCTGAGCAGATTGGAGGCCATCTGGTGACCTCAGGTGAGATGTGGGGTGCTAGCTTGACACTAAGAAGCAGCGTCTTCCCCAGTGGTGAGATATGAAAGGGTGAATTTCCTTTACCTATTTTAGCATTTCTGTCATTAAATATGCTTCTCCTTGTCTGGTGAATCAAGAGGAGCAGAAGCCTGTGTTTTGAGTCATGGACATCTTTGGATCATGAGCACCATCTGGAGAATTTCCTCTACATAAGTGCAATAGAGGAGCCTAAAACATCTGCTCGGTATCACACCTCTCAGTGAACATGTAAGAGGGTAAAAATAATCAGCTGAAATGGGAAAAAAGAGTGTTAATTTTATGTTCCTTCACATCAGGACTTACATTTTGAGATGGGGTGCGGATGAATGGAAGTAAAGTGAGCTGTCCCCTGGGTGTGGGTCCCCCGGGGTCTATGAAAAACCCCATCCCTTGATACAAGAGCAGATTCCCAGAACCTGCACATCGCTGCCTGAGGGCAGAAAACCCTCGTTAGAGGCTGGGGCAGCGAACTGATGAGTTACTTGTGCTGAGTGAGCGAGTTCCTGGGCTTTTAGGAAGGTGTTGTATCAGTGGAAGGGCTGAAATTAAAATTGCCTGCTGTGCCAGGCGGGACGCCTGTGTCACTGCCAAGGTGCAGCGCTGCCTGACTTTGGGTGCTGCCTGGTTAAACTGCATCTGAGCCTGTCCTGGCTTTTCCTCCCGCGGGCGCTGGTGCTTGGACAGACCTGCACATTCAACTGTCAGGCGAGAGCGCGATTAAGCCAGGATCAGATGGGCAGAGCAGGGGGAAACAGCCTCTCCGTGTTCAGGCTCAGAGGAGGATGCCCTGGTACCACCCTGAGTGCATCCACCACTGTGGGAAGGCCGGAGCAGGAACCCCCAGATGAGGTCACACAGAAGGGGTCCAGGCGGGTTTGAATGGCTGCACAGAAGGAGACTCCACAACCTCCCTGGGCAGCCTGGGCCAGGCTCTGGCACCCTCACCATGAGGAAGTTTCTTCTCATATTTAAGTGGAACCTCCTGTGTTCCAGTTTGCACCCATTGCCCCTTGTCCTGTCACTGGTTGTCACCGAGAAGAGCCTGGCTCCATCCTCCTGACACTGCCCCTTTCCATATTGATCCCCATTAATGAGGTCACCCCTCAGTCTCCTCCAAGCTCCAGAGCCCCAGCTCCTCAGCCTTTCCTCACACGGCAGATGCTCCACTCCCTTCAGCATCTTTGTTCTGGTGTGTGCGGTGCTTAACGCAGGTTAGTGTGGAAGGAAACACCTAATCTAAAAACCTGCAGGAGTGAACCTGCTGGCTGTTAAGCACAGGAGAACAGCCTCACTGGTGGTCAGTGGCACGGTGTGTTGGAGCTGCGCTGCCCCGGCTGAAGGCAGAAATGTGCAGCAGCCAATGCTCCCAGAACAGGTCGGTGCAGAGAGGGCTGATCCACAGTTCTGCTCCAGCAAAGCGTGGCTTTGTCTTAGTACAAACCTTCAGCGTGCTCAGCAGGATCCCAAACCCCACAACGTTGTGATCACTGCAGCCACGATATCACTAACCGAGGTATTACCAAGCAGGTTTTCTTGATTTGTAAGTAGCAAGCCCAGCAGTTCCTGGTTGGCACATCTAACTTTTGTGTGAGGAAGCCAACCACTATGTGTTCCAGGAACTCGATGGATGACATGTGAGACCCACATCTGGGTAGCCAGAAGTCACCCATCAGAACCAGGTTGTGTTGCCCCAAAACTTGCCCAAGTGACTCAACCATTGCTTTATCAGCCTTTATCATCTTGGTTTGGAGGTTGGTAGCAGGTGCGTACTGTGAGATCACACTTGGAGATCAGCCCTTGCATCCTGACCCAGAGACACTCGATAGGGCTTCCCCAATCGCCATAGTCGTCTTCTGTACATTCCAGGTTCTGCTGAACACAGAGTGTGACAAGACCTCCTCTTCTTCCCCGCCTGTCCTTATGAAGCAGGTTATAACCATCCATCGTGATCCTACAGTCATATGAGTCATCCCACCCTGTTTCAGTTATTCCTATAGTATCATAACTTTCTGACCGTGCACAGACCCCCAGTTCCTCGTGTTTTTTTCCCCAGGCTGTGTGTGTTTCTATACACACACTTAAGGTGGTTGCTCTCCTGGTTCTCCTCGTGGGAGGCAGCTGAGGAACATCTGTCACTGCTCTGATTGGCCTGGCCTGTTCCCCAGCTGGTTGCAATGTCGTGGGCACTTTAAAGATCTCTAAAAAATACCCATTGCTGGGCTCAGTGCAGGATAAGCCGGTGGCTTTTGGCCTGGCTGACTTGTTTGGAGCTCATACTAATCCGTGGTCTGTTTGAGCCTTAAAATCAGTTGCTAATGAGGAGCAGGTTAATGTGGGTGCCGTGAGGGGGTGGGTTGCTCACAGAGAGAGCGGAGCTGCAGTCCTGCCCTCTGCTTTGTGGTCAGCGTTCTAAATGACAGCAAAAACGTCTGGAGGGGAGGGAGACAGAACAGACATGTTATACAAGCGCTGGAGAAAATACTTGATCTATAAAGGGTGCAAAACATATTAATTTTTAAAGAGCTGTAGAGGCATCTTCAGTGCAGGGTGGAGGTCTCAGGAGGAAACATCTGATGCTGAGGATCATTGTAATGCCCTTGAGAAGGATGAATTTGAATGAACGGAAAATTAAGCCAGACATATTCTGATTAGAAATAAGAGCCTTATTCTGAATAATGAGAATAATTAACTGCTGTGAGGAGCTCATGAGAGCAACAGCAGGTTTTCCAACAGTGACTACACCCATATAGATGTATGCCCATGTGGAGGATGGAAGTTATTTGGTACGAAGTTGTTTTCTCAGTGAAATATTTGGATTCCAGAGTGGTGTAGGACCAAGAAGCCGTCTGCATGCCTGTTTTGGGCTCCAGCTCTACATGGGAGGTGGTCGCAGCCCCAACCTGACAGTGGTCAAGAAGAGACTGGACAAGGTGCTCAGACACAGGGGTGAGCTGTGGGGTGTGCTGTGCAGGGACAGGAGCTGGAACCCGTGATCCTGTGGGTCCCTCCAGCTCAGGACATTCCATGATTCTTTGATTCTAAAATGCCCTAAGTTGTGTCCAGCTGACCTGGAGGCCTCAAAGTGCTCCTCGTCAAATCCTGTTGTGGAAGGACTCTGACCCTGAGAACTGTCACGAGTACCAGAGGGAAAACATTAAAAATAAAGATTTCCTGTATCTTCTAGTATTGGGGTGTATGTATATCTGACATCTGTATAAAGGGATGTAAAATGCTGTTGTTACGCTCTGGCAGTGTTTAAATCCTACTCAAATTACCATGTTCTGTTTTTTGTGTCTGGAGGGAAAGGAGTTAGGGAGGCAAATAGAAGTAGTTCTGGCGAATAACGAGCTGGGTAACCAGGAGCATTTTGGACTCGCAGAATGTCATTCACCGAACAAAGTGGAAGTATTTTAGCAGCGTGTTTGGAGCAATTTCTGCATGGTGACAGAAAATATGGTTAAGGGATCCGGGGCACGAGGAGTGTTCTCCTCTATCCTTCCAGTTGCAGGGAATGATGAGGTAATACACAGGAAAACCCAGCAGATCAATACCTGGCTGTGAGACTGGTGTCACCAGCAGAATTTTGGTTTTGTTTCTTTTTTTTGATCATGAGTCGGTTTACATCACACCAGGCCTGCTGGTGACAAAGGGGACACAGCCCTGAGGGACACCACTTGTCACCAGTGTCCATCCAGACATTGAGCCATTGACCACTGCCCTCTGGATGTGATTATCCAACCAGACCCTCATCCACCGAACAGTCCACCCATCAAATCCATATGTCTGCAATTTAGAGAGAAGGATGTTGTGGGGGACCGTGTCAAAGTCTTTACAGAAGTCCAGGTAGATGACATCTGTAGCCACCGCGGTTGATGCTCTGTTTGTGGGCTCCGGGCAATACCAGAAACTCTGCAGATATTGCAGGCACCAGCTCTGGATCTGGCACATTGCCTGCACTGGTATGAACAGTGTCTGAGGAGGAACAGCAGCACCTAAACATGCTGTAAGTGCTCAACATGGTTCCTGGGACAGTGTCCAATCCTCACAAGCTCCAGAAATCAAATTCCAGGAAGAACTGGAGCTAGTCAGGTTAATGACCATCCTTAGTGGGGAAGGAAGTGTTAGTGTGATTGGGAATCCATCCTTCTGATTTTCATCCCAGATTTCTTCATCTCCTGAGTCATTAGAAGAGAGGCACTGCCCATGCACACGTTAATACAGGCATCAGAAATAAATCTGGGCTGCAAATGGGAAGGAGACTCACCAAACAGCAAAAATAGTGATCAGAATCACCATTGCTGTGTTTAGCACTATTTTTCCCATCACACCTCAGTGAACTGGATGAGAGGGCTGTAGAGTCACCAAGCAGAGAGACTGGTGCCCCATGGAGGGACAAATCTTGGGGTAAGAGAGCATCTGGCATCAGTGCACAGGCACGGGCCTGCGTGCCAGTGCACTCTGTCCAAATAAATAACTGCAGGGGAGCTCTTTGTTGTTGCAAACGAGTGCAGGGGCTCTGGAATTGCTCTTCTCCCGGCATGCTGCCTGGAAACAGAAGCCGTACCATGTCCTGCGGGGAGTTACCATGTGGTGTGATTAGCTGACATGAAATAAGCACTCTGCAACTGGATCAGAAGATCCTTGATTAAAAGAAAAACTTTTGTAGTTTCGAAAACGAACATAGACATCAAATAACCTGAAAGCTATGAAAAAAGGCTAAACAAATTAAGCTGTTCTGGTATGCACCTGGATTTTTGTATTGGCTCCATGAAAGTCGTCTTTGAAATTTGCAGGTGCGGAAATACAGCACCAACCTGGGACTGTGAAAATTTTTTCCGAGCATCACATAAACAAGAAATAAAGCATGGGATGCTAAGACAAATTTACCTCCTTTTGTCTTTGTTTTGAAACAAACATCAACTTTCTCAGCTATGTGAGGGAGAAATTTGTCGTGGTAATGGTACTGTAGTGTGTTTGCTCTGTGCACATAAAATTAAATTTAACGGCATCCACAAGGATGGTGCAAAGTGTATTGAAATTGGCATAGGTTGCATAACCCTTACCTGGGAACTTCTGCACAGGGGCAGTCCTGGGGATAAAACTAAGAAAAGCTCCCAGTGCACTTTGTGGCGGTGTTTCCTGGCTGGAAAGGTGAGAGTGCTCGTGGGCTTGGGCTGAAAAAGGGGGATATTTTGTTCTCGGACAGTTGAGGTGTCAGGAAGGTGGCAGATGTGGAGGCTGCACTGCAAGAGGGGAGGACAACCCTGGTGCCAACACAGACTGGGGATGGAGGGATTTAGAGCAGCCCTGAGGGGAAGGACTTCGGGGTGCTGGGGATGAAAGATTGGCCATGACCCGGCCATGTGCACTGGCAGCCCAGAAGCCAATCGTGTCCTGGGCTGCATCCCCACAGCACGAGCAGCAGGTTTGGGGGGATTCTGCCCCTCTGCCCCGCTCTGGTGAGACCCCCCTGCAGTGCTGGGCCAGCTCTGGGTCCTCAGCACAGGACACACAGGGACCTGCTGGAGAGGGGCAGAGGAGCACAGAAATGACCCGAGGCTGGAACAGCTCTGCTGTGGGACAGGCTGAGAGAGCTGGGCTGTTCAGCTGGAGAAGAGAAGCTCC
>VWYH01002620.1:0-10138 GCA_013399365.1 Pampusana beccarii | reverse complement strand
CAGAGAGGTGGTGGCTGAACCATCCCTGGAGACATCCCAGGCCAGGCTGGACGGGGCTCTAAGCAACCTGAGCTGGTGAAGATGTCCCTGTCATGGCAGGGGGGGACTGGGAAGGTTCTTCAACCCAAACCATTCTGTGATTCTAGGGCTGACCCTGTGCATGGGTGTGCTGGTGGCAAACCCACAGTGGGACCCAAAGACTGGGGGTTGATGTGACAGTTTGAGGTGCTTCGTGTTCCTGCAGCACACCTGGCAGGAGGGGGTGTTCGCTGCAACAGGGGCGCAAGGTCCGGAGCCGGGGGGGTGGGTGCCTGGGAGCTTCGTGGTGGGTTTGGCGACGCTGACCTGCCAGTCACGTGGAATGGAGATGGTCCTGGAGGCCCCTGAGCCTGGGGGTCCCCATGTTGTGGTTCTCCTCGTGTCCCAGGGACTTGGTTGGGGACCATGGAGGCGAGGAAGCCTGAGCTCAGCTCTGAGGGAGGTGTCCCCTCTCCTGGCCCTCGCTGCTTACTCTGACATTGACAGTGATGTCACAGCACAGGGACACTGCATGGCCATTCTATACGGGCAGGAGGCTGCAGTGGGACAAGGAACATGGGGGGACTGCTCGGGTGGTGAGCGAGTGGAGCAGCTGTGCAACATCTGGCTGTTATGTGCACCGCAGAGGGAGGTGCTCCTTGTCCCCGTGTCACTGCTCCCTCCCGGCAGCTGTCACCATAGCAGGGGTAACTGCCACCCCCCTGTTGCCGCTGGCAGCCGTCGCCCTCTGTCACCTCCTGCCAGCACCTCTGCTTTTCAACAGAGCAAAGCGCAGTCCTGGTCTCAGAGTCACCATGCCCAGAAGCAAAGGGGCAGCGGAGACTGGTCAGCCTGTTGTCACCGTGGATTCCTCAAATATCATCAAAGTTACTGTGAAGACCCTCAAACAGAAGGAGCAGTTCGAGGTTGCTCAGAGCAGCACCATCCAGGAGTTTAAGGAAGAAGTTGCCAAACGTTTCAAAGCATCCCCTGATCTGCTGGTCCTGATATTTGCCGGGAAAGTCCTCAAGGATCAAGAGACTTTGAGCCAGCATGGAGTTCACAGTGGGGTCAACATCCACGTTGTCATCAGGGCCCAGCAGAGACCGCAGGATGGCCTGGCAGATCAAGGAATAGCGACTGCCCTGGTGCGACCTCCCAGCCGCAGTAATTCCAACTTATTCTACTTGGGAAGCACAGGTGATCTGCAAAACCCAGGCTTAATCCATCACAACTTGTCTGAGCTGTTGGCTTCCAGCCAGGAAATAGTGGCACAGACCATGGAGGACCTCTTGTCCAGGATCCTCGCTTCAGACCTGGATCTGAACACCATCAACAACAACACATTTCTGCTGGGGTTCCTCCTTGGGGTGACAGGCGTACATCTGCTGGGCCTGGACTCCACAGACGTGTTGGACTTGGTGAGCAGCATTCAAGAAGAAGATGTGCCCCTGCACAGCTTGGTAAGGGAGATGCAGACTGCCTTGGTGCAGGATGTCCTCCACAATGCCGACGTTGTCAGGGACCTCCTCATGTCCAGCCCTCAGATGCAGCAGCTGGCTGAAGAAAATCCTGAGATTGGCCACATTCTCACCCACCCACAGACCATCAGAGAAATGCTGGAGGCCTCCAGCAGCCCGGCCGTAATGCAGGAGGTGATAAGGAACCATGACGTGGCCATGAACAACCTGGAAAGCATCCCTGGAGGGTTCAGCGCTCTGGAGCAGCTGTACAGGGAGGTTCAGGAGCCCATCTTGGATGCTGTGCAGATGGGCAACAGCCCCTTTGCTCCCCAGGACAGTGACCCACCCCTGACTGGAGCCAGGCTACCAGCCCACACCGAAAACCGGAGGCCATTGCCCAACCCTTGGGCTCCGCGGTCCAGCGGGGTCAGTGATAGCGCGGGTGGCTGCGATGGCCAGTTCATCATCAGCAGCACAGGTGACAGTTTCACCTCGCTGAGCTTGGGTCCTGCAGCAGGACCGGTGGTGCCCAACTCGGGGCAGGTTCAGACCATGGTTGAGCAGCTGACAGGAGACCCAGAGCTCATGCACAACCTGGGTAGCGCGTTAACGAACCCCGACAGCCCCGCACAAGTGCTGCTGAACAGCGCTGAGATACCGAGTGATGGAAATTCTCCACTTCAAGACCAGCAGGTACAGCAGCTGCCACCGGAGATGGAGGACGCCGAGATTTCGTCCCTGCTGAGGAACCCACGGGCGCTGCAGGCGTTGCTGCAGATCCAGCTGGGATTACAGACCCTCTCGACAGAGGCACCGGATTTTATATGGAGTTTGGGGGACCCAAGCGTGCAGCTGGATCTGGAAAGCATGGACGACTCGGCACAAAGCAGCGAGTCTGAGGACGATGGAGATGTTGAGTCAGAGGAGGAGGAAGCAGAACATCAGATGGAGATGGATGAGGAGGTGCCACAGGCCAGATTTTGGAGACAAATGGAGCAGCTCAGTGCCATGGGCTTCCAGGACCAGAGTGCAAACTTGAAGGCGCTGATTGATGCAGAAGGAGACGTCAGTGCAGCAGTGGAGATACTGGCCAAAGCACCATCATCGGACAAGATACCATAACTGGTTTGCCCAAATGAACCAGTTACAGTACCTCATCTGTCAATGGTTGTATTTCAGTCTCATCCCACACTAAAAACAGCAGGGTGCATGCTAAGTTGTGTGCTGTAGCGTTCTTTCGTTCACGAGCGTTGATTTCCTCTTGTCTGCAAGGGTTTCTTGCATTCAAAGGCAGTAGACTGAAGAGCTTCCTGTGTCGGGAAGCTGAGGCGGGCCCTGCCCCAGCATGGTGCTGACCCTTTACAGATAGACTCTGTGATCCAGGTCTGTATGTGGGTAAAAAACGTACCAAGAAAATATATTGAAAGTGAAAATATGTGTTTTTACAGATTAGGCACTGATATTCAGAGATGCTGCAGACCAGATGATAAATGAGCTTGGCTCCCATTTGGACTCCAAAACAAACAGCGGCATAGATTACATTTTAATTTTTATTTTATTTTTATTTAATTTTAATTTTAATTTTTTCTAATTTTAATTTTTATTTTCTATTTTAAATCTGGCCTTGCAAGAAGAGAGGCGGGGAGCACCTGAGCCATGTAACTCCTGTCACTGCCGGCATCAGCCTCTCCTCAAGTGAGCAAATGCTGTTATGAAAGTCAATCAGTCACTTCTGCCTCTGCTTCTCCTGTGCGTGTGATGTCAGTGAGGGTTATCGTAACAATCAGTGATGGCTGTAAGTCAGATTTCCATGCGAAATGTATTCACAGTTGGTTTTTACCCACCTATTGTTGCACAGAAGGATTTAATTTCACGCGCCAGTTCAGAGCTTCTCCTGTTAGCAAATCCTAAACCTTTTGTGCTTTGTTCAATGGTCTTGTCCCTTTTTCTTGGCTGTGTGTATGAGGCTGTGAATGCGGTTGTGTCATATGGTTGGACTCGATGTTCTGAAAGGTCTTTTCCAATCTAAATGATTCTGTGATTCCATGGGCAGCTCCATAATGCTCTTCAGAGCCTTGTCTGCAGCACACAAGCTGTGACAACTGATGGGGAGCTCCAGGCATTCAATGTTTCTGCTGCAGACCTGCCCATGGTGTCCCAAACCCCTATTCTGGCCAGCCCTTGTGCCAGGGGAGATGGAGCAGCGGGCGCTGGCTCTGCTCATCTGGACCTTCTTCCCTTCTCCCAGCCCCGCCTGGGCTCAGCGAGCTCAGGATCAGTTCAGACCCCTTTCCTTTGGCCCCTCCGTCCACTTTCCCAACAGTTCCACCACATCCCTCCCTCCCTGCTCCTCACCATCCCCTCTGCCACTGACTCTTCTTGCTGCTCTGGGTTTCCCACTCATTTCTTCTGCAAGCATTTTCTCTCCCATCGTCCTTCCCTGACAATATGTCCAGTGACAGGTTTTCTACCCGTTTCTTTACTCCACCTGCCCCATTTGTGGTTCTTCAGCCATTCTTATGACAAATTCAGACTTTTCGTGTCCTATGTCTCCTTGTTATTCTGCACCTTGTTCCTTTTTCCTCCCCACGCCCTCTTTTTTCCCCTTTCTGGAGGTGATTGGAGGGTTGGTCCTGGGGAGATGGGTTTGCTGTTCGATAGACCGTGTCTGCAAAGTGCCCCTCTCTCCTGGCAGACCCGTGTGCGACCCTGCGGGTGCCAGCAGCCGTGATTTGCCTGCCCTCCTGGGACAAGGCTGATTCCCCGTGGCAGCAGCTGACAGGCTGGTCTTGGTCATGGCCTCTGCTGGCTGATGGACAACAGCCCCAGCCCTGCCCTCTCCCCTCGGCCACAGCGATGTGGTTTATCCGCGGGGCGGTGGTCACGGGTTCGTTGGCCTGAGGACCCTGTCATCTGCACCAGGTCAAGACTTTGCAAACTTCCCCCGTGGTTAAAACTGCCACTGATGCTTCGGGGTAGTGCTGCTGTGAAATGCTGGTGTTTCAAATTCAAGCAGGTTCAAGATTTCAGTTACAAAAAAGCGCTAACATAATTTTCCATATTAAATATTTTTATTTTTTCTTAGATTTTGGTAAACCTGGGAGGAACTCATAAAACATGAAGAAGTCACTGGATGTAGATATTTTTCCCCACAAAAATGACCTCCTGACTTTGCTCAGCTTCTGTATGGGATTTTCGGTGTGACTTGGCAGTTTCTGGAGGGCTGTGTCCCCTCGTGGTCTGTGCAGTAGGGAACACAAGGACCATTTGTGCTTGCGGGACAGCGTGAGCTCTGCCACTGCCCTCACCTCCTTCTCTCT
The DNA here is from genome assembly GCA_013399365.1 of Pampusana beccarii. Classification (NCBI taxonomy): domain Eukaryota; kingdom Metazoa; phylum Chordata; class Aves; order Columbiformes; family Columbidae; genus Pampusana; species Pampusana beccarii. The sequence continues at coordinate 5,337 of VWYH01002620.1, read as the reverse complement.
TCTCCTTGTCTGTGGAGGCAGCTGGGCTGACAAACTTCAGCTGTCGTGTCAGCAAGGTGTCCTTCACCCCTTCACCCCCTCTGCCCCGCTCTGGTGAGACCCCCCTGCAGGGCTGGGCCAGCCCTGGGTCCCCAGCACAGGACACACAGGGACCTGCTGGAGAGGGGCAGGGTAGCACAGAAATGACCCGAGGCTGGAACAGCTCTGCTGTGGGACAGGCTGAGAGAGCTGGGCTGTTCAGCTGGAGAAGAGAAGCTCCGGGANTTCCCAGAGAGGTGGTGGCTGAACCATCCCTGGAGACATCCCAGGCCAGGCTGGACGGGGCTCTGAGCAACCTGAGCTGGTGAAGATGTCCCTGTCATGGCAGGGGGGGAATGGGGGGCTGGGAAGGTCCCTCCAACCCAAACTATTCTCTGGTTCTATGATTCTATGGTTCTATGATTCTATGATACTGTGGTTCTATGATTCTATGAATCCTGGCAGCTGGGCTTTTCCAAAGGTGCCTGGGCAGCTGAAGGTGTGGGTGCAGCACTGGAGCCCGGCAGGCACAGGGTAGCTGGTGTCTCAGATACTCAGCACCCTCCAAATCAGGGACTGGTCCATCCCAGGGCACTGCCAGCTCCTGCACCACAGACCATTGTGAGCCCTCTGGCTGCAGCTGAGCCTGTGACATCCACAGCTGCCTCTGCTTGGGGGCTAATTTGATAATTCAGTCTGTGGAAAACAGTTCCTGCAGAATAATGTGTTTCTGATCCTGAGTATGGTGAGATTCCTGGGGGCTGAGGGGACGGGTGGTCACTGCCTGACCTGGCAACCGGGGGCAGTGGCCTTTTGTTCATCCAGAGAGGGCTCCTGAGCCCCAAAATCTGCCTCCCACCCTGCCCAGAGGAGCCCAGCACACAGATTGCTATGGGGAAACTTCCAAATTCCTTTTATTGCGTTAATCACCAAGAGTGTTATGTATCAAGCTCAATAATCTATTCAAAACATGGATTGCTATTTATACACACGTTCTAAGATATTTGCAAAAGTAATTGCATTGAGTTTGTGTGTCTGGGTGCTCGGCACTTCTGATAAGTCAGGCTGCTTTTTTCAGGACTCGTCAGGTCTGTTTTCCCGAAGCTCGGCTGTGTCTCACCACGACCTGCAGCTACATCACGTCAGCCCAGCCAGGGCCCCGAGGGCAGGAGCTGCGAGGCAGCGCGGGTATAACTGTGGTGACACAGCTGTGCGCCGGGACCTGCCGCGTGCGCAGAGAGCGAGGCGCTCGTCGCGTGTGCGGTGCCGCGGTGGGGCTGGGGGAGTGCGGGGAACACACCGCAGGGCACGTCTCCTCAGCTGGAGGGTGCTTATGGAGCTGCCGGGCTGGCACAGCGCGTCCTCCGTCCCCTGGAACCCAGCAGAGCGGTACCAGCGTCCTCCACACCCCGGCACCGCAGCCCTGCCCGCAGCGCAGCCGGGGCCCTCCGCAGCTCAGGGATACAGTGAGCTGTTTGCATGGTGGATGAGGGGCCAGAAGGGTCTCTAGGGTGGTGAGGGTCTGGCACAGAGATGCCAACTTAACAACGATAATATGAATAGCCTTCTCTTGCTGACCTGTGGGAGCTGCCACTCTCTGATGTTGTTTCTGGGAGATGGGGTTGCTGAACCAGGGATGTCAGCGCAGCACTAGCAGGCAGGATCAAACCACACAGGGGTGGTGTATGGGTCAGCAAAGCCACCGTGGACCACCCTGGCCAGTGCCCACAGCACATCCCACCCCTCGCTCCCGCGGGAGAGCTGCCGGGTGCTCCGGCCACGCCAGAGAAATACCGTATTATTTTCCTTCTCTTGTTAGGAGATACCGAATCACCACTGACACCTTTCTCTCCCACCCTGTTTTTGTTTCCCCAGCCTCTCTCCTGGGGGCTGGTTATTCGTGGGGGAGGCTGCCCCCATGGGTGGGGGGCTCCATCCTCTGCTGCATCCCCAAGCAGAGCCCTCGTGCTGGGGACGTGCGGGGTGACCCAGCGGTGCTCACAGCTGGAGCCGAGTGCAGTGATGCCAGCAGGCTCTGCAGACCTTGTGTGATCCTTAGACAGCTCTGGAGGAATGTGATTGTTTTTCCCCTAGCTTACAGCTGTTAGTTTAAATGAGGATTAAAAGATTTTAGGAAAGAAGAATCCAAGGCGCTGCTCAGAGGTGTATCCTTAGAGCCGTATTTGTATTAAAGCAGATTTACAGGGGCGGTTGGATTATGGAGGAAGGGGTCTGATGCTGAGAGGCTCCTCTGGTGCAGAGCGCCTGTTGCACTGAGATTCCCACCTGCAGGTGCAGTGGATCCTCATTTATTTGCAGTTTAACATTTGTTTCGCAAGAGATGACTAGCTTTTTGTATGACAGCACAGAATGTATATGCTATCAGCATAAATAATATTTTGTCTGTTAATATAACCACATACATTTTAATTTCATGCAATGTTTATACTGAATTGTTTTAAATCATTTACAGAATCAGATAGTTGCTATTTTGACAAATTTTATTTTCATAGACAGTCTATTGTTGTGTTTTGTTTCTGCGGAGCATGCTTCTTGGACTTTCTTGGTTCAGGGTACTTTAGACACGGAATGTGTCTCTCATTGAGCGTGAACAGGGAATCAACTCTGCTGTTTAAAATACGATTGCTTTCTCATGCATGGAGCCAATATTTTGGTATGCAGAAACCTCACAGTTCTGTTTTTCAGTACTTGCATCACTCTCTTATCTCAGCTGTGTTATGGGTAATTCCTATTTTGAGTTTTGATATTTACGAGCTGACTGTTATTGCAGAAGCTGCTGGAAAAAAAGTATTATCCTGTTTTAACTTGGGTGAGTTCAGGTCTGATCCAGCCTCTGGTGCTCCTCAATTTTCTCCTTGGCTGGAGGGGGAGCTCCATCTCACACAGGTTTTCTCCTGACCCGAAGGTCTTTCCAAATGCCCAGTTAAATTTTATTTCTGCTGGATTTGCACTGACAAAGAGGTGCAGAGCAAGTTGAACCGGGTCCCAGAACCAAAGGGAAAGGGAGGGAGAATTTTGGAGATAAGGAGGGGACACGGGCAGCCAACTTCAAACCTAGAGCTGATTTTGTTCTCTAACCTGATGTGAATCGAGGTACCTTAAAACCCCCAGTTATCCCAGTTCCTGGTATCTGAGAACACCTTGTACATCCCTGCAAACACTTGACGTTTCCTCTCCCACTCCTGACTTCTTCCTTCTACTCTGGACTTACAGAACATCAGTTTAAGGTATTTCTGCAGTAAGGGTTGATTCTGTCTCCATTCACTTTGGTCTAAGCTGAAGTACTTGGGAGAAAAATACACTTACATCATGTTAAAATCATGTGAAGAGAAAATTTGGACATTGCTGTTTAAAACATAATAGCAGTTGTAGTACATGCTTCAAGACATTGCTGACCACAGGTCTCCATAGTTTGGGGTGACACCTCTGGCTGTGGCTATGAGCAGATCAGAGAAGGTGATACAAGGCATTTGGTAGGATGGAAGCGCTTAAGCATCTAAAATAACGCTCTGCAGTGTCTTCTGCTGTTGCTTTCAGGTGAAACATGCCACCACACAACCTTACCAGCTTGAGGCCAGCAACATTCCTCCTGGCTGGCATCCCGGGCATGGAGAAGTCGCACATCTGGATCTCCATCCCGTTCTGCTCCATGTATCTGGCTGCCCTGCTGGGGAACGGTGTCCTGTTGTTTGTCATCAGGACAGAGCGGAGCCTCCACCAGCCCATGTACCTCCTCCTCTCCATGCTGGCCGTCGCCGACCTGGTGCTGTCCACCACAACCGTGCCCAAGATGCTGGCCGTGTTCTGGTTCAGCGCGGGGGAGATCTCCTTCGGCGCCTGCCTGACCCAGATGTTCTTCCTGCACTTCACCTTCTCGGCAGAGTCGGTGATCCTGCTGGCCATGGCGTTTGACCGGTTTGTGGCCATCTGTGACCCACTGCGGTACATGGCGGTGCTGACCCCGTCAGTCATCGTCAAAACCGGGCTGTTTGCTTTGCTGAGAAGTTTCTGCATCATTTTCCCGTGTGTATTTCTCCTGAAGCGGCTGCCGTTCTGCGGGCACAACATCATCCCACACACCTACTGCGAGCACATGGGCATCGCCCGCCTGGCCTGCGCCGACATCTCCATCAACATCTTGTACGGCCTTGCAGTGCCTTTTGCAGCAATAGTGGTAGATGTTGTGCTCATCGCTGTCTCCTATGTCTTAATTCTTCTGGCATTATCCAGACTCCCTTCCAGGACTGCCCGTCACAAGGCTTTCAACACCTGTGGCTCTCATGTCTGTGTTATTTTGCTTTTCTATATTCCTGCTTTTTTCACTGTGTTGACGCACCGCTTCGGTCAGGAAATCCCCCACCACGTCCACATTCTCCTGGCCAACCTGTACGTGCTCTTCCCCCCGCTGCTGAACCCCATGGTGTACGGTGTGAGGACACAGCAGATAAAGGAGAAGGTTATGAAAGTGTTCATCTGCCCCAAGAGTCGTTTGCTGCAAGAGTAAGAGCGAGATGGCCCTGTCAGAAGGTGATGAACACCTTGGTGGGACTCCAAATGCTCTCTTTGCACTGTTTCAGGCAACATGCCCAAGTGTTCTGCGAAGTAAAATACAGAACACCCACCAGCTCCTGCATCACTTACCCAAACAGTTTCTAGGAAATGTAAGACAAAATGCAAAATTCAGGGTCTCTAATTGGCTGTAGAGGGAGAGTGATCAAAGAAATAAGAACCTACCCCAGATATGTCGTTTGTGGGAAATCCCCTACAAAGTGGAGGCAAGACGGCTTTCACTGTGACAATGAATCTACATCTCATCTGTTTCCTCTGGAGTCAGGTAAAACATATTTAATGAACTGGTTCTTCTGAATCACAGGTATAATGGAGTTTGTTTTAGGAATTGCTTGTTCATTAAAATTCATAGTATTGAAAAGGTCTCCAAAAGGAATAACACAAAAATAAAAGCAATTGTTTCACATTAGCATGCATGGGGCCTCTTTATTCCTTAACTATGTTATTTGACTATACTTTGAGTAAACTCATGGGTGAAAAACTGTCCCCAAAACAACACCCGAAACTATTTATTTTTACCGAGACACCAGACACCGTTTCTGTGGGTCTTTACCAGATGTTTGCTGCTAAACGGATGTTTTTGCTGAAGTCTAAGCCTCTGGGATGGTTTTAGATGATGCATAAACCTGGGGAGCTCTGTGCTGGGCTCTTATTTTGGGGAACAGCTGTCAGAGCATGGAGTTAGAGGAGGAATGGAATGGGATGGGATAGAATTGTAGAATCACAGAA
>VWYH01002619.1:1603-15548 GCA_013399365.1 Pampusana beccarii | reverse complement strand
TGCCCTACTGAAGTCCAGGGTTGACACCCACCCTTTGGATATTTATAGGCATTTCTAAGGTCCCCTCTCAGCCTTCTGTTCTCCAGGGTGAACAGACCCAGCTCTCTCAGTCTCTCCTCATCAGAAAGATGCTCCACACACCTAATTATCCTTTTCACGTGCCACTGGACTTCCGCCACTAATTCCTTGTCCTTCTTAAAACTGGGACCCCAGAACTGAACAGAGTACTCCAGATGCTGTCTCACCAGGGCGGAGTCTTTAAAATCAAAGAGGCAAACAAAACTTCACCAAAACCCCACCCATTTTTGTTTAAGCTAGAATAAAGTGATGAAATATTTAATATACATTTTATAAAGGTACACTTGTCAGATTCTCCTGAATCTATGCTAGGTCACGGAAAAGATGAGTTGAATAAAAATAATGAGCACTCACACCTCTCTAAAATTCCAATATATTCTGAGTTATTTATTGTCTGATTATGTTGTCTCCACAATCCTTGACAATAAGCTAATAAGTTTTGTATCTGAATAGTCTGATACAAGGCAATACAGATATCTACGTGATGGCTATCTTAAATTTCAGTTTCAGCAGTCCAGAATATCAGTAGACTCATTTACATAACATTATAGAGGTGGAAAGATTTAAGTTTCCTCTGAATTTTAATTGGAATTTACCACATCATTGTTAGAAATGGAACATTGATCTACATTTCATGTTAGAATGTGAATTTCAAGAAAAGTCAACAGTTTCAAGCCAAGATCCTTTGTTATGGTGGAATTTCTGGTGGGAACATGTAAGAAAGGAAACCTTGGCTTTAAAAATATGTGTAAACATTAAATATTATCCTAAAGTACTATTAAAAAAAAAAGAGCTGGAGACTTTACTGTGGTGCAGGGACCACAATTTTCTGTTCTGCTTTACAACTTGTCGTCTAAAGAAGGCATTAACAAATTCTTACTTAGGTCATTAAACTGTGCAGGTAGTCACCTAAAAATATTTTACATCATTGCTGAAGTAATATTCTTCCTGTTTTCTTACAATAGATAATTCCCATTTTCGTTCAAAAAAAGAATCATCATCTGCATAACATTTCACAGCCTTAAGCAAAATAAATTCTGGAAAAGAGTTACAAATTGGTCTTGATTTTCTGCAATTTACATGTGGACTGATTAATATAAGATTAACAAGGCAAACATGCATTTATATCTCTAAACCAATATCTTGCCAGCATACCCTAATGAGACTTGCTCTAATCTTTATCCATTAGTAAAGCCAACGATCTTCCTTACACATCCATGTTCTCTGACTTTATCTTCTCAATGGATAAAAATAATCATGTGCTGCACAAAAAAGTTTGTCTCTCCTCTTGTTCTGAACCAGAACCCTTTGCTCCAGTGTGGCATAACTGTGAGCAAAGAAATAGTGCTGGTGTCAGACTGAAGGCTTTATATTCAAAAGCTACCAATTGCATTACTTTAAAAACTGATGCTTCTGTCCCACTCTGCTTCACTGTGTCCCTGTATTTTCATACAAACATTTATTTTGATCTCTTTTGCTTGGGGGAAAAAAAAAAAGGTTTCTGTAGAGAGGGGGAACATTTTTAATTGCATGATAGGGTCCCAGAAGACAGAAGGAGTCAAAACTTTTTAAAAAGGCTTGGTTTTTCTCATAAATATGTGTGTACAACTATATGTATATATGCTTACCTAGAAAAGTGATCAAATTAGATATCACTGTGGTGGGAAGCATTTGGAAGACTGTTAAATCAGACCAGCATTAAGCTTTAAAATGAAACTTTGCTAGACTACCACATTAACAGCATACTTCGTACTAATAGTTTGTTCTTACATCCTATGAATCATGATCACTACAGCAATGGGTGTTTACTGATCATGTTTTACATCAGCTAGTCCACCACACAACTGAGACCATCTGGTTTACTGATGTGGTCATCAATGGTCTCAAATTTCAAGGCTGAGGCTACTAGGTGCTACAAGGTGTTAATTTCCAACACTGTCACAGGTATCTTATCCCCTTACTCTTCTGTTTTTCTTCCTCATTTTGCCGCTAATTGTTTTCTCTGAGAAAAGCGAAAAAAAAAAAAATTAAAAATTTTCTTCTTCCTGCTTCTGTGGCTATCAGTGAATTGTTTATGGTCAATAATCTTCAAAATGTGCCCATATTTTCACGGTCTTTGCTACTATCTTTCATTTAAACTTTGTATCATAGAATCCTAGAATCATAGGATGGTTAGGGTTTGAAGGAATCTTTAGAGATCACCTAGTCTAACCACCCTGCCACATGCAGGGACACCATTCACTAGATTGGGTTGCTTAAAAAGCCCCATCTGATCTGGCCTTGAACAATTCCAGTGCTGGAATATCCACAACATCTCTGACCACTTGTTCCACTGTCTCACCATCCTTAGCATAAAAACTTTCATCCTAAGGGCCAATCTATATCTACTGTCTTTCAGTTTAAAACTGTTACTCCCTGTCCTGTAACTACAGGGCCTGGTGAAAGGTCTCTTTTTGTCTATTTCATAAGCCTACTTTACATACTCGAATCCTTCAATAAGGTGTCCATGGACCCTTCTGTTCTCGAGGTTGAACAACCTCAATTCTCACAGCTTTTCTTCACAGGAGAGGAGTTCCAGTGCCTTGATCATTTTTGTGGCCCCCTTCTGGACCTACTCTGACAAGTTTATGTCTTTCTTGTAGTGAGGACCCCAGATCTGGATTCAGTATTCCAGGTGGGGTCTCACAGGAGGTGAGTAAAGGGGCAGAATTACTTCCCTTGACTTGCTGGCCATGCTTGTTTTGATGCAGCCCGGGATACAATTGGCCTTCTGGGCTGCAAGTCCATGTTGCTGGCTCACGCCCAGTTTTTCATCCAGTAGTATCCCTAGGCCTTTTTCTGCAGCACTGCTCTTGAGAGTATTGATATCAAGTACTACCCCAGCCCAGGTCCAGGACCTTGCACACGGCCACATCGAACTTCATGAGGTTCTCATGGGCCCGCTCCTCAAGCATGTTATATCAGTAATATTGCTATAATGGTGACTGTTATATCATTTCAAGCTCCTGTTCACCTAGCACGTTCACATAACAAGTCAATTACAAGCCTGACCACGTGGAACTGGGTCCTTGCACAATTAACACAGGGCACAGCTGACATTATACCTGTGACCTATTACTAGAAATGATAACACAACTGTTACTATGCCACTGGGTACAAAAATGCCTACACAGTTATGCTACATTAGTGTACTTAAGACTGGGTTCAAAAAAGAGTAGTCTACTTCATTATGCTTTTACTTTTATGGGTGCAACAAGTCTTTGTTTTTACTTCGTGAGTCACTGCTAGCTAGTACTCCTGATTCAGATATAGGGTGTCCTTTTAGAATGCATGTGACATATTCTTTCAGACAGCAAGCATTCTTATAATCCAGGATAAGAAAACTGATGTGTTACGTTTATTAATATCATACATATGGTGTGTGTATAACAGGAGCTGCAAATTTTATTATGGGATTGAATGAAACAGGTGAGCAGTTCCGAAAGTGAGAGTTTTTCCACCTCCTCTTCTTCACACCACTGAAACATAATTGGGAGATGTGTAGACTAAGGAGAAGAAGAATTGACTGAGATGGCAAGCAGAACTAACAGAAAACAAAAGAAAGAAAAGTGTCATCAGAGAGCACAGTTCTAAGGCTGTTAGCAAGGTTAATGGAGGAATTCAGAAAAGATGACATCATCAGAATGACATAAACTAATAGCTGGGCAGATGGGCAAAATTAGTAGTGTCACAAAGGATAAATATTATCTCAGTCAGCCCAGTTTGTGGCAAGGAATCTCAGAAAATAAACCTACTTTATACTCCAGAATATGTACGGTATTAAGCAACTCTTATTAAGAGATCTTAGGTTACTATGAGATTCGAGTCTTTTTGAAAACTATGATTAATATTTGCATGATCTAAAGGCCTAATGCAATCAAGCACTGTTTGGTAGGAGATAGTACGATATTTATGCTCAAAGATACTAAAATAGGCAATAGAGGCAATACAGAAAAAGTGAAAACTGCAAGCAGCGTAGCTAGTAAAGGTCAGGGCAATAAAATTAAATGCTGGCAGGCTGTAAATTCTGCCTCTATTATGAAAAGTTCTTTCTGTCATTCTCTGAGCCTGCTGCTGGAACATGGAGAGATCTTGGGCACGACTTTTATTCTCAATGAGCACTGTGCTCCTCATTCAAAGGCAAGGAATAAGTTAAGCATCTTTCTCAAATGAGATGGACACATCTGCCTCCTCAAAACTAACCACAGAGAAATGATTGATGAGGCAAACAGGAAGGCATAGTGATATTTTATCTCATTCTATCAGTTTTAAATGCTGCTTTTCTAACTATACACAGCTGGCTGATCAGGAGATATGATTTGAAACTCAGTTTTGACAGATATATATAGCTACAAGAGCACACTAAAGCAAAACTAGTATTCTTCAAACACTAGATATTTTCATTTTAGGATGCAAAGCAAGTAATTGTAAAAAGTGATTTTAATAGTACAATTAAAGCACAGTTTGCTTTTTACAATACACAATCTTTGACAAGAAAGAGCAGGCTAGCTCATGATTCTAGAAAGAAGGTATATCCAAGAGACAATAGCTCATTTAAATGACAGTTTTCAGCCCTCATGCTGTATTTTTTCTCTTTTCCAACACATTCTATTCATCTGCAGTGGTCATAAACTGTAAACAGGAGAAGCAGAGACTGGAAAAGATAAATAATGCACTCTAGGATAAGCCAAGAAAATCTGAAATTGTGTTAAGCAACTTTATTTGGGTGGCTCATGAGAGATGAAGGAAGAGAGTGGGTGTGAAATACAGGGTAGCCTGGAACAGTTTATTTCAGAGATCATTCTAGTGACCTCTGTCTGTACTGGTTGTAATTAAGCCTTCAGCATATTTTTGGAAACCCAACAGCTACCATGTGAAAATTCGTTAACAAAACATTTAAAGTGTAGAGCATGTTGTATAGGTACACTCACTATGCTTCACTACATTAATGGTTTTGGTACCATTACCAAATAGGAAAAAACAAAACCAACAATACAAACCAAAACAAGCAAAAAAAAAAACCCCATATAAAATCAAGACATGTTGTACTGAATTGTTACTGCAACCCTTGACCATTATGAAAACAGCTTTAAACTTTAGGATAGATAGATTTTGCAAGACTGCTAAATGCAAGTTACTATTTAAGCTGCCTCGGAAGTGATATATTTGGTAATCATTTTAACTTTTTTTTCCTTTCAATACTTGGAGGCTTTGTTAGCTGAAAGCTCCATGCTGAAGATTTAACCCTCTATATAACTAATCTTATAGGAGCATTGTTTTTTTTTTTCTTAGGCAAACTTTGTACCAAACAACCACAGAAGTATCATCTACTTTCATTGTTTAATTGAAAGTGGTTCTGAAGGTGTTTGATCCAAAGGGAAATATTTGTACTAATTTGAATAACATTAGGATTAGGTCATGAGAAAACTTTAGGCTTAAGCCTTTCCTTGGTGCTGTGGTTCTCAGTAACAGTTCTTACATCTTACATAGGTCAACAAGGACGATTAGCGGACTGGAGCATCTTTCCTACAAGGAAAGACAGAGAAGACTCCATCTGTTCAGCCTGGAGAAGAGAAGGCTAAGAGGGGATCTTATCAAAGTTTATAAATATCTGAGGAGTGCGTGTCAAGAGGATGGGACAAGACTCTTCAGTGGTGCCCAATGACAATACAAGTAACAACAGGCACAAACTGAAAGCCAGGAAGTTGCATCTGAATATAGGAGAAACTTTTTTACTTTGAGAGTGGCAGAGCACTGGAACAGGCTGCCCAGAGAGGTTGCGGAGTCTCCTTCTCTGGAGACATTCAAAACCCACTGGATATGTTCCTGTTTATTCTGATCTAGGTGAACCTGTTTTATCAGGTGGGTTGGACTAGATGATTTCTAGAGGTCTGTTCCAACCCCAACCATTCTGCGAACAGTCAGCACAGTTTCCTATTATATAGCTAACCTCTGCTTCACTACCTTCAGATACATTTAACCCTATATATTACGCTTTGGGCAGATACACTGCAAACTACAGAAGAAAATATTTAGCTGGCACATGAACTAGGCATCTGAGGTATTTTGGTATGTTTATGTCCTTTTCTGGGCAGTTTTGACAAAATGAAAAGGCAATATCATGACTACAACTTGTGCTAACAGGAGGACTGCAAGACTGAGGAAGTATCTGAGATCATTTCAGTTTATTACGAAAGACCTGTGAAGTGGAAAAAAATACATCTGTCTTCTACTTAAAAAAAATTTAGGCAATGATTTTCTAACATTGCCAGTACTTGCTACATGCACATGATATTCAGCTACTGCCAGATTTGCTCAACAAACTTTAAAAAGTTTAAGATGACGTAAGTCGGTCCAGTTCATAGCACCTCTAGAGCAGTGCAAGTTCACAGAAAGCTGAATTAAAAGAACACTCGTTTGAACTTGTTCTGGTAAAAGAAATCCAAACCTGTTGGCAAGTACACTGAAAACTTCTATTCTACTTTTTTTTTTTTTTTTTTAAATTAACAATATTCCGCATGCAGAAAAGGCAGAAGAAAATAATTCAGACATTATTTTACTTTAGTCTAGGTATTCTAATACAGGAGTAACAACATCATTATAAAATGATATGAATTTGAAAAGCAGCACAATAGAGAACAGGGCAAAAACCAAACAAGCAAACATATACAACCTCTGAACAGCCACTTTCTGTTTTGGTAAATATGGGAGGTTTTGTGTGAATAATAAGAAGCCACAGGCTCTGTATTGGCCTGGTAGTGTAGGGTCTAAGGTCCTGGCTGGACTGACTGTGGCCCTTGTCTTTTTTTAGCTTGCTTAATAAGAGGATGGCAACTTGTTGTTACCCTGTGTCTGCTCCTCATCCTTCCTAAGAAAATCTGAACTGGTAGTCTTAGGACCCAGAGAGTCATTGGAAAGGTGAGTCAAACATAGACTCAAAGTGCAGGAAGTGTGAAGTTTCTGTATGACAATATTAACTGTTATTGATGTGATGTTTATGCTTTACTGAGATAAACTTTGATGATATTTTGCTGTTGAAATATTGGTATGACTAACAGCATACTCTTGATTTCGTGTATACAGTTTATTTCTTTTTGTCGAAACTAGGTTCTTGGTGTAAGAACTTAACTTCTCTATCACAGGGAAAAAAAAAAAGGAAAAAACTACAGTGTTCAATCATTTGTGTTAGCAAGCCACACTTACTCTTGGTTAAATAGTAATTTTGAAATTATGGCCTTTTATGTCTAAGCAATCAGATCACACACCAGCTTTAAAATTATTTAAAATCTTCTACCAGAGCACTGTCATTTTATGGACTTCCCAAGATTCCTGTTTCCCTTTGCAGAATAACATTAAATGATGAGACTATCTAATCCAAAAGTTTAAAAAGTTTAACTGGTGTTTTCCTCTCTTATTTGAATAGTGTACTGAACAGTCAAATAACAACAAAATCAGTAACTTAATCTGTTGTCCTCTAGGTCTTTGGTCTGCAATCACAAAGGCAGAAAAAGAAACAAAAACCCCATTTGACTCTCAGGGGAACAAACTGACCTCTACAAAGCTGCTGCTGCTGCACCTTGACTCTTGCTGATAGTAGAACTAGCTAATCTGTAGTGTGTAATTAGGTGATGTGTCTGAGTCACAACAGTTTGTAAGTACTACAGAATATATTTTGCTTCCTGAGAGGGGCAATGACCTGCAGGTGAGGTGGGTAGAAAAATTAGAGACTCATCTTACACAAACAAAAAGCAATCCTCAAAATGCTGTTCTTTCATTAGATCAAAAGGAGAAAAAAAATGTATGCACAAACAGTTAAAACTGGAGACAAATAATTTCCATTGAGCATATGTAACAGGGAAGTCTGTGGATTTCCCAGTCACAGGCAAGTTTTCATCTGTTACTCCTTCTCAGTAACTGTAGATTATTAACACTGTCTGTTGAGCATAGATGATTGCTGATAAATGGAATGTGTTGTTAACCTGACTGTGGGTTGTACCAGTGCTTGTAACTAATGTGTTCTCAAAACAGCACAGTATGAACACAGCAGGTACAAAGTAAAAGCAATAATAAAAAATTGAACAGGCCTTAAGTGCTCTGATTATTGCTGTGGTCTAGTTTTTATCTCCCCTCTGGAAAGTCTGTTTCTTGAATGTCCTTTGTTAGAAAGTATTGATAGCTATATTAGCCTCATATTTTCTCTCCTGGCAGCAGAATATAAGAATGTGCTGGAAGAGTGAGGAGCATTCTAGGTATTTACAGTCTTCAGGTGATTTTCACTTTTAGATGGGGGAACAAGAAAAAAAAAAAAAAAAAAAAAGAAAAGAAAACTTTTAATTGACAGAAATATAACGGAAAATATTAATCTAATTTGGTGATGTCATTACCTCCTTAAAGGTTCTGATAGGATCTCTGTAATGGATAAGTACTTACCTGTACTTAGAAAGCACAATGGATCAGCTTTTTGTCTTCACTCACATAAAAATATTCACTATGGAAGTACTCTTGCACTGAAGTTTTAGACCAGAAAGAAACCCCTGAGATACTTTACGGAAACAAAAATAGAAGGCTCCAGTACAAGAAATAAAATAAGGGGGATAAAACAACCTCTTGACTGAGAGATACACTGAATAGCATATAGCCGTCTGAGGGAAAGGAGCCAATGGTACTCCATGAAATTCAGTAAGGATGAGAACAAGACCTGTACCATGAAGGCAGAGCACTGCAGGGATGTAGGCTGGGGCCGCTGGGACCAGGCAGCAGCTCTGGGACATGGCAATGGGCCCTGGTGGTCAGTGGCCTGAGAAGATGCCAGCCGTGTACCTAGATAGCAGCTAGGGCAAACTAGGGCAAATCGGGGAGCCATCAGTCAGAGTATAGGGAACTCTTCTTTACCAGTGAGTCATTAGATCACGTTTGGACACTGCACAATGTTGGACCTCCACACCTCAATACAGGTGTGTACATCAACATTATTTTCATATATGGTAGAACTGCATTTTCATCCTCCTGAGGGCAACAGGACACAGCTTTTGAGGAACTGAATTCACAATGTTTTTACAGTTAAGTAGCAGCATGTAGTTTATTCAAACTTTAATCGATGAAACATTAAGCTTTAATGTTACCCTAGGGTTATTTTTCAGTCTCTGGTTTCAAAAGAACATGATACTCAAACAAGCAGCCTTGTCTTGACCAAGCATAATCCTTCTCTCAACTATACAAACATGTAACCATAGGGTATAGAAGTCTGAGCACGCAATGCATGTATTTGTGTGTAAATGCATGTATTTAATAGAGATAGTCATAGATGACCTCTTAGATTCTATTTCCCAGTATATATTTTTTTTAATTAATGTGGAACTTTCTCTTTGAAGCACTCATCTGGAGGTAAGAGAATAATGATAGATGAACTTAAAGAAATTCAGTATTGATAAGACATCCCTTTCTACATAAATATATACTAATTTAGGGAAAATGTTAGTCGGAGATCAAACTTCTCAAGCTGGAATACCAGAAATTCAGTCAACTCGTACAAAGCACAGCAAAAGGTTTTCTTACTGCAGAGCAAGGACCCAAATGAAAAGACTGAAATAAGCATTACAGATTTGGTGACTATACCTTTTCCTTCACATGGCTTCCAGTGCCAATCATGTAGAATGTAACAGTAAAAGGAAAGAAGAGAAAACAGAATTTTAGGCATACAAGGTAAAATGCAAACGAGACGCCTAATGAAAACTTCTGACAAACCTCTTTTAGAACTAGTAGTTCATTCTGCCTCTGCTTACTCTTGGACTTCCTGGACCACATGGCAGCTATGAGATTGCCACAGTGTTCGCAATAATGTCAGAAAGCTATCAGTTAATAATTATTCAGTATATCACAAGACACATGTCTTTAACATCACTAGGGAAAGCCTTAGGTTTTGTATTGGCCTGGCAGTGGAGGGTCTCAGAGCCTGGTGGGGTTGGCCTTGGCCTCTGTCTCATTTTATTTTGCCTTAACAAGCATCTGGTGGTCATTGCCCAATATGTCAGAGATTCAGCTCTGTAAGTGTTATATCTGAACACGATGTGAATCTCCCAGGGAGGCCCAATGTGAACAGCAACTCTCCTAACATCCCCAAACATGGAAGGACATGATTCTCCACCTTCCAGGCTTTGGTTGGGGAACAATGAGAAGGAAGCAGGCTGTGACATGGAAATGAATTTCAGTGTATCTGGGACTGAGAGATACCTCCATAACATACACCAGAGGTCTCCCAGTGAAGATCTCGAAAGGCTGGAACTTGTTGTCACCCTATCCTTCCTCCCTATTCCTTCCACAGGAAGCATGAACTGTTAGCCTTAGGAGAAAGAAAGAATACGCAGAAATAAAGTTCTACTTGAGTAAAAAGCTAGGAGACAACAATGAATCAAGTAGAGCATGTATATATAAACTCACTACTCCAGGAAAAGAAAAAAGTCTACCAAAGTTTACAAGAATCTCATGCCTATGTTGCCTATGTTTAAAATAGAAATTAACTCCTTGTCTGGGCTTAAAAACAAACAAACAAACAAACAAACAAACAAACTCCCCTCCCCAAACAAAGAAACACACACACACACACACACACACAAAAGGAAAATAAAAACCCCCTTATTTGCTACATAAAGCATAGAAATAGAATTTTACCAATTTTTGAAGCTATTTGTATGTATCTGCTGTCAGCTAACTACATAGGTAAAAAGAAACTGTGTGTGTAATTGAACATAATAATTTATTTGGTTTAGGTAGTCAGATGTTTCTTCTATTTCTGTGACTAGATAGATTATTCTCAGTTGCTATCAGAACAGGAAAACCTTTTTCTCAACCCCCATTTATTTAATTTAAATGTTTCAATTTATTTAACAAATGCAATCTTCTATTTGGTATCATAATTTATATTTTAATAACATTAAAATAGCTCATAAAATAGTTGTTTCTTTGTTTTCTTTTTTTTTAAATGATTATTACTCCTACTACTTCAAAGAAGACCCATAAATAAGCAGATGTAGAACTCAGAGAAGCAAGCATATAAAACTTTGTAAGACCTGTTTTCAAAAAAAGTGAGTCTTGAATATCTAAAGTAATCTTACCAAAATGAAGAGGTTTTTCTTTAGCATTTATTAAATCCCGTGAGAATGGTCCATTACAGTTCTAAAAATATCTGAAGCAAACTGATCGCTTAATTGAAGCTTTTTAATTCTCTCTTTTTAAATATTTCTGTCTCCATTGGAAGTCAAAGATATGAAAGGATCAGACAAGGAGGTCTTGGCTGTTTATTTAGCCATATTCCAACCTAACTATAGCAAAGTAGTTTATTTATCAATATGAATGAATATTAAAAACATATAATTGACTTTTCTACTTATTGATATGATGAGAAGTGGTTTCAAATAAACTCTCAAAATTCTGTTCATGAAAATGTGCTTTTAGAGGAGACATCAAAAATAGGAGACATTAAAAAGAAAGCCTACAGGTAGAAAATAAACAAACAATCAGAAACGAAACCAAAACAAATCCCCAACACACTCACAAAACCAAACCAAAATTAAAACAAACAAACAAAAACCTAGCCAAACACCTCCCTGAAAAAAACAAACAAACAAAAAAAAACCACATGCCACATTTTGCCATCTTGTTCCATAACCTTGCTCTAGGTTTCCACAGCTCTGCAAAACATATTGCTGTGTTTGTAAACCTATATCCCCTAGTTCCTATTAGGTACTATTACAATTGTTTGGACTTCAATTATTTATGAAAAACTTCCCCACAAAGCATTTGGCCTTGATGAGGAGAGTCACTTTAATTTCAGCTTGAAGAGTAACCACTCATGTCTGTGTAATTAAAGCAGAGTGTTTCAGTTTAACATCTGTAACACAAGAGAACGCTAAATGTGCCTCTTTCATTAGGGATCAAGAGTAAACTATAGCAATAAAGAGGAAAGCAATTTCAACCATGCTGTTACGGTTTCAGCTGTGCTATTATCATGGACACATAGCATATGGGGCCTATAGCTGCAAGCTCTACAGTACTAGCTAAAAACAGAATGAGTGAGAAACAATACCTGAGCAATAGCTGGTTTGCACTTCTAAGACTGACTACCGCACAGTACTAGACCTCATTTAGAAAGATCTCCCATTTGTTTTATTGCTGGGTTTCACTGTTGTTACCTTTTAACATAACATCTGACAAGTCATCAGTGCTTTCTGTATCTTTAGCACTGTGCATACAGCTATACCAGAACATCTTATTTCCAAGATGTTTCCCTAATTTTAAATTTTAAATATATACATCTATATAAATGCAGAAAAGGTATTAATGAGTACCTGATATAACAAAAAATATTTGCCCTTCCATGCTATGTTGAGATCTTCTGAATGACAAAGCTAAATAGTTTTGTTTTGTTCTTTATGCTGTTGCATGAGTTTGCAGACTATAAAACTCCTGAGGAAAATTTTAAAAAAATTAAAAAACAACACACAAGCAACCAAAACAAAACACCACCACCACCAAAACGAAAATTAAAACCAAAAACGTTGATATTTTTTATCGGGTTCCAAAGGTATGGAGCACCCCTAGCTTGTACAGCATGTGACTATAACACTTCGTAACTGAAACAAAATTTAACAATTATTTCAATACTAATTACTTTAGTAGAACTCATGTAAATTTATAAATGCAATAACCAGAAGAGTAGGCAATTTTATACTCTTTACTGTACATCCAGAAAGCTCAGTGAAATGTATATTATAAGGTTATGAACTTCAGTTTAAACTTTGAGAGTACTTAGACTTGTATGCTATTCCACTGGTGTGAATAGCAGCTATTCAGCTATCGGAACACGAAGACAAGAGAATAATTTTCAGGACAGACCTGTGGTGACTTTTGAGAATGTTGCAAATAGCAGTCCAAATTCTGTTATCAGCAGGCAATACTTCCATTGATATCAACAACAACTTGCCATAGTAAGGATGATTTATTCGAAAGCTTCATTTAGTCAATAAACAAGCTAAAAAGATTTCAAAGAATAAACGGTTCACACTGCGCTTTATAACTTCGGATTTTTTGCCAGAAAATACTTTTTTTTTATTTCTAACATGTTTAATATCTCCAGTTCTGCATTAAAAAAGGCTATGTGACAAAACACACAGTGTAATTGAATGATCATATGCAAACTTACGTCATAACATGGCCAGGGCCATAAGAGTAAAATAAGCTGGCGGAAGTAGAGTTATCTTGCCATATTTTTAAGGAAAAAAAAAAATGAAAGAAAAAGTCTGAGGAATTACATTACTCTTAGAACTTGAAGAATAATTTTGCCAAATTTCTGTGTGAAGTGAAAAAACCCCATATACTCATTTTCAAAAGTTATGATTTTCTAAACAGATAAAACTTAAGGTTTTTTTTAGTTTTAGTTTTGTTGGTGTTTTTGTCATTGGTGGTGGGTTTGGTTTCGGTTTTGATTTGGTTTTGTTCTCATTGTTTTGTGGCGTTTTGTTTGTTTATTTCTTTTTTAATTTTCCACAGGAGTTATATAGTCTACAAACTCATGGAACAGCATAAACAACAAAAAATATTCTATCCAGTTGTAATCATTTCACAGAATGATAGAATGGTAGGGATTGGAAAGGACCTTAAAAGATCATTCAGTCCAATCCCCCTGCCGGAGCAGGAACACCTAGATGAGGTTACACAGGAAGGCGTCCAGGTGGGTTTTGAATGTTTCCAGAGAACAAGATTCCACAACCCCCCTGGGAAGCCTGTTCCGGTGTTCTGTTACCCTCACTGAGAAGAAGTTTCTTCTCAAATT
>VWYH01002618.1:231699-348455 GCA_013399365.1 Pampusana beccarii | reverse complement strand
CATTACTTCTCCTTAGCCCTATTATTTCTTAAATGCTTTGAGAAGTGTCCTAATTTATCTCTAAAAAAGCACTCTACTGGAGAAAATGAAGAGGGGGTGTTATCAAAGCAACACAGAAGCTCTCTGATGCCGAGCCATGAAAGCTTCTGAACACCTTTTAAACCTTTAAAGTATGTGACTAGTCCTGGTGCAACAGCTCATAGTTACAGTGGTAAACTTGTTCTAGGGCTTGTCTATACTTTATAATGGAGTTAAATGCACTATTTGAGATAGCTTGAATATGAAAGTGTTACAAGAATGCTAGCAAAATACACTGGGATCAGAAACAGGAAATTTGCAAAGGCAGAATGTGCTGCTGTAGCTGCTCTGAGCTACCTTGGACAACCTTACATATAGGTTAAGCACGCTTTTAATACCTTGCAGGCTAAGAATTAGAGTGTCAAGCACTTATTTTTTCAAGATATGTCACCTAAAACCACTTGTGGTTGTCCTCTTCCATTCAAGTGTATGCCGTGATACTTGGAAAATATAATTATTTAGGGGTGATGAATCCCCCATGGAAATAATTTGTCAAAATTATAGTACTAAATATCTCTCATTAATATCTATTTAACAAGTTGTATTTTTTTCCAGAGCCTATTGTAAAGAAACCTGAAGAACACGTTGAGATTGCTAGCCTATTTTTGAATTACAAATTGAATCTTATCACAATACCTACAGACATGTAAGTATTCAATGTAGTTTCTACCTTAACATCCTATTGTTAGTCCATTTCACTATGAAAGTGCAAGGGCTTATGTCTACTTGTGTCACGGGGGAAAATTGCTCAGTTCATGTAGTTTAAAGCACATCAGGATCAGAGCACTGTACTGTTTTATTGATGTCACATAATTGGCAATCAGTACATTTAAGATCAATATCAGCAATATAGCAGATAAACCTTTATACTAGACGCTTACAAAATGTTAATGAACACCTACAAACTTCTGAATACCTTCTGTAACTAATCACAGGCATTTCTAACCATGTGCACAGAGAGATACAGATGTAGTTATACGCATCCTGGCATTCCGGTTTACACACACGCCTTCTCCTTTGGGAGTGCAGGTTCTTCTACTTGCACACACCTCCTATTACAGATGCAAGTTGGGATGCTCTAAGCTTTTTATGCTGCTCCCTGCAACCTGCTCATCTACATGCTTGTGAGAAAGCCCCTGGGAATTAGGCATGCACACACCTGCGGGGTGGGTCCCTACTTGTCACCCCCTGTGTGCACAGTCCCCTCGGTGGGTGCACACTTCTCAGGGCATCCAACATCAAAGGGCAGGGAGCTCTGCCAAGCAAAAACACTTGGCCAGTTTCTCTACTCGGTGGGCCCAAAGAGGCAGAATATTCAAGAGTTCACTAGAAATACTCTTTGATACCTTTCAAATTTTTCTTCAACTGCTGGTCTTTTTCAATTCTTGCACACAATAAGGAAGTAATAGGCAGGCCAGTCAGTACTTTCATGGGCATCACATATCTGGCATGGAACAATTAATGTTAATGCTTATTAATAAAACAGGCTGTTTACTGTTGGTTATAGTTGTTACAAGAAGCCTGAGAGTGTAGCTGAAGCAGCTTATGTTCAAAACACAACTTTATATAAATGCATTGTACTAAAGACTATCGGAAGTCCTATAAACCCTTAAAAACTGGGGTCTTTGAACAGGGTGTCTTAGAGAAGTTTCAGAATTTGATGTATACACCACTTCTAATCAATATTCCATATTCAGCATAATACTTGCTCACTGACAAGAAAAGAAGGCTTGACATTAAGTGTATCAGAGCCCTTTTTTTTTTTTTCTTCCTATGGCATAATACATTACCGTCAGGCTTCAGTTTATGATATGAACATTTGGTAGGCAACTGTGAGAATTAGTAATCTCCTTTCTTTTATTCTGACTGAACTTCTGACACAGGAAGCATTAAATGTATCACATACCAAGTAAGGACCAAAAGGTTTATTTTATTTTGGAAGATGTTTATTTTCTGAAGCCCGAGTCCAACAACAGTTTGTAAATTGTTGGAGGTGTGTGTACATTTTTAAGATGTGTACATCTTTTGTTAAGTAGAGTTCTAAGTAAAATGCATAAATACTTGACAGGTTCTCCAATTTGATCATCATGATAGGAGGGCTTGATAACAAACCAGTTAGTTAGTTTGTTTGTTTTTAATAGCTGCCTTTGTCCATGAAAAAAAGGACCTTCGAATATTCTGGGAATATAATTGTTTTGTTGAAACAGTTGCATTTTAGTGGTTAAAAATACATTAAGTTACTTATTTTTTGTTTCCAAGTAGTAGGAGTAGAAATATATAAAAATGCTCTAAGCAATATCCATTAATAGGTTATTAAAAGAATGAGAGAATAATAATTAAGATGTTACAGTATTTGCATGTTAACATATTCTACATTGTTTTTTCATATTTAATAGATTGCTTCATAGTAACTTAGCCCATTTTGTCAAGGACAGTTTATTTAATGCGCTAAGTTTCCATAACAATCAGCTAATTTAATCTCTTGTGACTTAATTAACAGGTAGTAACCAAAAATATATAACAAATATTAACATTTCCTTAAAGTAATAGAGCTGCTGAAGTAAGATAAGGGACTTAGATACACAATTGGGACTGAAACTGTTTTTAATCTCTTTTTAAACGCTAATAAAATCTTTTTAAACATTCAAAGAGAAGATAATTGTGACTGTGTTACTGCTAAAGATCTTGATATTTCATTATCTCAGTCCTTAAGAAGGGGCTTAGGTAACACATGCTTGGATTTTTCTCTGTTCTTTATGGCTGCAATAACACAATTAGGTATTTATGTCTAATTGGTATGTGTGTGATACTGTTTTCATCTTGTTCTCCCAGTTCGCTTAACAAGCAAAGAATTATTTATATTTCAATCAGTTTTTACTTCCGCTTCTACTGAAGCCAGTGACAAAGCTTTCTTTTATTACAGCCAGAAGAGACCTGGCCCAGGTTTCCTTGGTTATTGTGTGTTTTAGCTCTCTGGTAGCTATGGAGACCCATTTTGAGGGAAAAGACAAAAAACTATTGTGATAAAAAACACTTTTCTTTGCCCTGACTCTATTTAAGTAGTGCACATTATGGGTGTTTTTCTTGTCTAGGGGCCATGGAAATTTATTCACTTCTGGTTTTATCATCTAGTTGTCCTCAGCAGACTTGGGATTTGTATTTTTGAGAGTCAGTTAAGAGGACAAAAGTTCATATCTTTTGAGCATAGATTTGTGTGTAATGCCAAGCCAGTAATGATAAGGAATATATATGTATACAGATCTTGTGCTGCCCTATTAAGATGTCAAAATAAAGGAGGCAAAAATTATTTTGAGAAAATTCTGTTAAGAATAGTAGTTATGAAGATTGTCATTTGAAAGTAAATGTACGTATTAAAGTGTTTGAAATTTCTTTGTTATTTAGCCACTTTCCACAGTCTACCATCAAAAAAGGATTTCATTCTGTATCCTGTCTCCCTTCTATTACTGAAAGTGATGAAAATGTAAGTGATACTAATGTGGATATGAATCAAAGTGGAATACATTCAAATGAAGAAGATTATTCTCAGGTAACAATTTTCCTGATATTTTTAACTTGATATTCCAAAGGCTAGTGAAAGGCAAAATAGAACATACCTAATACGTAAATATAGGTTTTCAAAGAGTTTTCGGTAAGCTTTCCCTACCCCCCTGCCCCAGTATTTAAGTAATTTTCCTGCTCTTTGCACTTTATAGTTATATTGATGTGTACCAGTAGGAAATCTTTCCTAATGCTTTTCATTTTAATCTTATTTTTTTATTATTTATTCCTCAGATTTTTAAAAGTGCTATTGCTAACACTATAAAATATTTTGTTTTTTTTCTCTTTAAAATCAATTTGATGAGAGGGTCTTAAGAAGATACTCAGGGATCTTTATAAATAAATGTTTACTTCATGTTACAATTAGTGTATTTCATCTACAGTGAAGGATGTACCAAGGCATGTGGCTACTTGAGAAATGTAAATTTTATAAACTTGTGCCTTAGAAATGGTATCCTCATTTTGTTCTTAATTGAAAGAGTTCAGGCTAGATCTAGAAAAAGAGTTAAGGCTTCGTTGCTGAGTTTGCATGCTCTTAAATTTCAGCAGCTTTGCCTTTGAATGTAATCCTCAGCCATGAATTAAACGCTCAAGCTTCCTGAGCAGAATATTTTATATAGGGAAATAATTTGCAACATAGAGAAATAAAGACTAAAATATTCAAACAAACAAACAGAACTCCACTTAAGTTATTTTATTTACTCAACACCTACAAAAGAAACCAACTTGGCAGTCCCGTTATCTCTTCAGTTTCATCCTTATTGCAGCAAACACTGCTCATAAGAGCATCTGATAGTGTTTCTCTTTCTCACTTTAAGAAAACTGAGGCATAAAGCAGTCTAGGCAATATGCAAATGCTTTCAATGAAGTTACACTCAAAATCTGGATCCATCTCAATAAGCCACTTATACTTTGCAGAAGATGTAGTCTCAACTGGTGTTTACTACAGTTCTCCCCTCTACATTTATTTTCTGTTGCAAGCAAAGAATGAGTACTTCTTCTGAATCTGTTACATTCAATATGAATATAATATAGAAAATAATTTAAAAGAAGCTATAAAATGTATTCACAGATAATGCTGCATAAAGGAAAAACAGCAACAAGGTCCTTATCCACACTATCCTGTAGTAAGGACGACCCAATTATTTTAAAATTTCTACTGTTCTTTTCTGGGACAAACTGATAAATATGCTTGAGGATAACATTTGTGGCATTTAGCTGATGTAGAGTGGCTGCCTGTGGGTTACAAAAGCTGTTTGAAGACATACTGCTAATGATACTATTAGGTATCTTCATGAACAAAGAAGGCATAATTTAGTTTGGTAAATTTTGAAATAAAGGGGAAATAATTTTCTATGTAATTTTTGGAGGGCCTATTTATATGTTTCCTCTTCAGAATATACTGTAATACCATTTTTGTATTTCAGATCTGAAAAGCGATTGTTATAAATTGTTCTATATCTATTGCATGTATAGAAAAACTATGTGTTTGGGTATAGTTATTGGGTATTTATTAGTTTAAAACAAGGTAATTCTGTAGTGAAGGAAAACTCTTTGCAATAGAATATATATTTAGCTATTCTGTATTTTGTGTGTATTTATAAAAATAGTTTAATTAGTACTTCATGACCTTTTCAAAGTCTTTTTAATATTGCAACTTAAGAAAATCATTACAAAATCAGCAAGGTAAAAGGGAGATTTAAGCAGCATCTTACAATATATAATAATTATTGGTTACATGACTTCTGTCTCTCTAGTTGTACAAATATAGATTTCGTTTATTACAAGTTAATAGAAATTTATGTGCTAGAAGCACATAAGTAGTTTGGAACATCACTTTGATTTTCTCCGTTAGTCCTAGAGTATAAAAAACACGTGTTTGTAGAAAGCTGGTCTGTCACAGTCGAGGAGAGGCAAGGGCAAGTATGAAAACATAAGAGAGTGAGACACTGATAAAACCACAGAAGATAACATGAGTTTGACTTAGTCTGAGGGCAACCTGATTCAGCTATGAGGTATAAGAAGTCATTGACAGCTAATTGATTTACACTTGAACCTTACTTTTGCCTCAATTCAATTCTCAGCTGAAAAGTGCTATGGCTATTAATAGCTGCAGTATGTAAGTAGGACTGCATTTGTATGGATTGCAAGAGAAAATAATGTTTTTAACTTGCAGAACAATCTTCTTCATTTTATGTATTGAATCTTTTAATCAAGAAAATTATGTGGATACCTCTGGGAGATTAATTATGGGAGAGCTTTCTTTCCATAGTTTTAAAACTTGGAACGACAACATACATCTACATGTATTTTCTTTTTTAAAATCAATTAGTGATTAAAAAAAAAAAACCTCAAACAAACAAACAAACAAAAGCAGTAAAAGAGAAACTTTGCTATCCCAAACTCTCTAGGTTATGGCTAATTTGTAGAATTTTGTATTGTAGTATACTTAGTATGAATAACATTGTCTCCATTTTAACCTGTGCGATGTCTATTCAGGAGATCTTTGCTTTAAAACCTTTGATGCAGATTCGGTAAATCTTTGGTATGCAGCAGTGTTATGCTTCAAGCTGACTGAAATTCAGCCAGCTGCTGTGCCAGGTCCTCAGCAAGTTTAAACTGGCATATCTCAGTTCGCTACAGTGTAAATGGTACGAAGATACATCACTGAATATCTGATTCACTGTTCCTGAGGTCTGTTGTCACAGAAACAGTGACTAGTGATGAATGAGAGATAAAATGTTAGGAGCTGGAGGTAGCTTCTTCGAAGAATATCAAGTTGAAAGATAGCATTATCCCTTGTGTCTGCCAAGTACTCAGGCCAAGTAATAGAAATGTTTTATTATTATTTTTTTCAAGCTTTTAAAATCCTGGATTTCTCATTCCCTCTGATTTTACAGTTCTGAAAGCTTTGCTGATTTGCACTCAGAAAAAAAATTAGACTATCTATTTTTGGTAGTTAAATTGTTCTTGATCCACACTGTTCTTAAGAAAAGGCAGTTTATGAATGTTTTGATCAAAAACTCCATAAAATACGGCCCAGTTCTTTAATGAAAAGGCTCACTTTTATTCTTCTTCAATAGGAAGGTAAATTTATACATGTAAGATGCATTGAAGTGCATATGAAAGTAGATTTTTGCCTTATTGCATTTGGCTGGGAAAAATTATTTGTGGAATAATGGCTTACTGAATTAGAAAGCTTTCAGAATTTGATTTTTCCTTTCGTTTCTATCTCTTATCCACTTTTGTGGTCAGGAAAAAAGTAAAAAAAAAAATCATCATATGTAAGCTGCACAGTGTCTTGCAGTTTTCTGGAATAGTAATTTTGGCAAACTCTTTTAAGAAAAAGATTATCCTGGAGAAGTGTTTCCTTGTAGCTATGCCATTCAAATGCTACTTGAATGTTCTTCATTGTGATGAATTCTTCAATACATAACTCCAACTCCATTGAGGGTAAAGCGCTCTGCCTTTTGTTTGAGGAAATGCTGAACAAGGCAAGGAAAATCTAATCCAAATGTGTTTACCATCAGAATTTGCAATAGCTACTAGCTTGACCTGATCTTAAGCAGAACACTCGGATTTCTCTTTGTGGCTTCTTCAGTGTCAAGCACCCCAGCAATGGTACTTTCTAGAGCAGAAGGGTTAAAATTGTCGCTCTCAGTGACACAGACACAATACACTTGTTCTTTAATTTTCATTTTTACCTCATTTCTCTTACTTGACTGCCATTCCTTTATATATGCAAGCTCAGTCTTACCTCCTGCTTCACAAATGATATCAGTCTATTTAGTTTGCATGCTCTGTTGCATGCTTTTTTCATATTCCCCATAAATGTTCCAGTTTGTTGTGTGATAGCAAGCTTTTTCTTCTCATTGTAACCCTTCTTATGACATATTTCATAAGCCCAGTGAATTGATACTGAGTCAACAGGAAGGCTAGGTAGAAAAAACGAAATTATATTTTCTTTACAGATTTTATAGTTTTGAAAATTACTTCAATCTGCACAAAATGAAAATTTCCTGCTTATTTTTTCAGAGAAAAAAGTATACATGAGCTATGAGGCACGTGAATTAGAAGAGAGACTCGAGTCTCACTTGAGACACTTGTGGTATAGAGAATCTTTGATAGGCCTACGAGTATCTACTTGCTTATACAGAATGGGCCAGCTCCAACATTAGAGATTGAATAAAACAGAAGCCAAGCTGGTAATCCGGTAGTTTTAATCCATTCCAATACCTCAGTCTGTGCACAACTTTGCAGCTGTTTGTTCTTTTGTACCACTGCCTTTTTTCAAAAGCTACCTCTGTTACCTTCTCCCACATCACAGCTAAAACTAGAGCTGAAATAACTCTCAGGTCAACATCAAACCTAGATATTTAATACAGAGGCAGATCTTAAGAAATAATTTGGTTGTCTTCCTAATTTTGTAGGTAGATTTAAAATAGATTTTTAATCTTAAAAATGTTATATTTGAAGGTTTATTCCTTCACGTGCAATTATATCCAGAGAGTTTAATTCTGGAAGAAGACTGGTGTTTTTTACAGAAAAACTGGTGTGAAAAGTTTTGCCAAACATAATTTCTACAACAGAAAAGGACACTGATTTTATAAAAATATCAGATAGGTTTTAAAACATATTATGTGGTGGATCTGAATAAAATAGTGAGCTAGCTAATGTTAGAAGACTGAACAATACAAATGGACCCTTGAGAGTAACAAGATAGCTATAAATTTATGAATTACCATTATTTAACAATTATGTGTTAACCATCAAAAAATATAATAGGTGATAAACTAGATTTTTAAGTTAACCAGCAAATTTTCCTCACATTTTGCGTTCGGGTTTCCCACTCATTGCACGAAGAACAAGAATCTGTGTGCATCCTTTCATGTTTCACAGTTCAATACAAGTATTTTAAAAATTTCTTTCATTATCAGATACTGTGGCAGCAGAGCCAACCTTTCAGACAACGTGTGTTCATTAGGGAGGAAAAATGCCTTCAGTTTCTCTCTGTGCCAATATCTTAGTTGCTGTAGCTGAGGCAATAGCATATCAGGAGAATTTCATTGATACTCGCAATTACCTCAGAATCAGTGAGGTTTAGGTAGATGGACACATCCCATACTACTAGAGAAGCAGGCAGCTTTCAGCTGTGTTATGTTTGTGCTCCAAAAACTGAGTAAATGAGCCTACAGGAGACTCTACACAGCTGTGGTTAGATTGCTTTCACAGCTCAAACTGGCTTAACATTACTAAGCATCCAGATTTTCCAGGGTATGTTTCTCTTTCTATACTAGAAATTCTATTGAAGCAGTTTTTGAGGATTTTCTGTATCTCTCAAGGTCTTCCTGCTACCAGCTCATAATACCAAATAGGTAGCTGTATAATAAGCTGCCGCATGTTCGTACTAGAGGCATGGATCATGTGTACTGTCCATGAACAGTAAGTCTGGCAGAAAGTGCTAGAGTTGTGGTGCATACATGGCAGCCTCTAAGACTTGTACAATATCTGATACTTTATATACTTTGGACATGCCCAGGATTTCTGATGAGAAACTTAATAAATTGTACAGTTGGCATGTACCTTTTTGATGAATCCAGTGACTCCTATAAGAAATTTGGTGATATTGGAATTTTCCAAGTTGTAGACTCCCATGCAGAAATGTGACAGCACAGTGCATATGTACTTCTGAAGTCACAGTTTAAATGAGAGAGATGGTCCAGGTTTTGCTAGAGATTTTTCAGAGCCAAATATTGAATCGTGAATGTCAATGTCATGCAACAAATGTTACCCTTTTGTTGTACAGAAGTCTGGAAACAGGAACAGTACCTCAGTACATGGGCAATTGCAAAATCCTATTGCGTCCTTTTCAGCTCATTTGCTCTAGAAAAGCAGTAAATTATGCAAAAAAGGCATGTGTAAGACGTAATGTATTTCAGCTACCAAATTGTTCAACCAGCTGTTAACAATTTCAGCAATGCATGTATTTTTCTCTTAATTGCTGCTTATATTAGATCTGTCCCCAACTTTGATTCATGAACATTCCTCAAAAACCTCACAACAGATTTGGAATAGAATTTAGAATTTGTGCCGTGCAAAAATGTGACTTTCAAATTCTCTCAATAACCAATACTGCAGTTAAGTAATAATTATTAAATTATTTGGTACTTCCTACTTTGGGATAGAAGCTCTTAAATCTGTACTTTTTTTCTCTCAACTCTTTCTTTTAGTTATTTCAGAAAAGATCAAACACCTAAAATTTCGAAACAGGTGAGATTCCTGGGCCTCTTCAGGGCCTGTGGAAGTGCTGTAAAATGCTGCAGGAAGACTTTACTGCAGCTAGGAATTAAAGCAGAAAGCCATAAGGCTTTCCTTCGAGGAAACATTCACAGGTCCCTTCATATTGTGTATGCAGGATGGTCTGTAATAGGTTTGAGGCAGAGCTGGAGTAATAGCACAATGACCTTGTGCAATCTTTAGGTACTGCAGTGGCCTGCCACATAGTCTGACTTAAACTCTAAATTATGTCAGTGTGCCCCTCAGAAAATGTTTCTAGATTGTATTTAGAAAGTGTAAAAGCAGCTCCAGTTCAGTATGGCTCCTACAACTCCTCTTTGAGACACAGGACAGAAAATCACTGTGTGTGTCCAGACGCCGGCCAGCTCAATGCTACCAGTTTCAGCGTTAGTGCCTTTGACACACATAAAGCTGGGTGTATGTGAGGAGTTTTGGTGGGAGGGAGGATGAAAAATTTTGTTAAAGGGAGACCTGGGATGAAAAGAAGCTTGCAAAATTGTTCACAGTAGCCTTTCTAGGCTTTAATAGTTATCTTTGCAAAGGTGAAGCTAGTCCACATTAATGGTACCACATTCAAATAGGAAATAAGCTGGGAACTGTGAAAACTCTTTGTCCTGTTTGCCCTCCCTCAGAAGAAAAAACAACAAAAAAAGTGGAAGCGAGCCTTGTGCAGAGTATGTCATATTGCAGTTAAGAGGGCAGTCAGAAGGAAGGATGACTGGGCACATATTTTTAACAGTATCAAAGATATTAATCTCTCAAAGAATAGGACCCTGTCTTTGCAAATCTAATGAGCAGACTTTCTGAAAGGCTGGCTAACTTGATTTCAACTTTAAACATAAGTGGATATTGCATTCATGTTAGTTCAGCAGCTTTAGCTTGGAAATGGGATTGACCAGGATAAAGTTGTTTGCCAAAAACATTAGAAAAGAGCAGGCTACTTTTTATTTATGCAGCTGATAGAAAACAAAAGATGCTGTAGCAAGCAGGCACTCTGTTGCCAGTGACAGTTTTATACAGTCACACAGCAAGAAATGTTTGTTGGAAAAGGAGCCCTCCATGTATTTTCCAAGAATGGAAACAGAATGGAAAAGAACAGAGTTGGTTCTAGAAGAAGACTAATTAGTTCTTAGAATAGAACTTTATTTTATTGTCAAATATACAAGCAATATCAAAGAACATTTTGTTAATAGCAGAGGAGTAGGCAGGTGGAACAGCTTTTTTTCCCAGACTCCAGATCGCATGTAATTCTCTGGAAAAACATCAGTCTTTCTATTGGTAATGTATATGTAGGTATTATGGTATTACGGGGATATTTTTTTTTTTTAATTTTTTAAATATAGTACAGTGATAACTTACTAGTTTGTTTCTCCATGTCAGGAAGAACTGTCCCAAACCCAGATATTTTCTTTGACAAAATAGTATAAGCTTATAACTACTATTGTTGGTTTTTGTTTTTCACCATATAGGAGACCACCCCCTTTCAGCAGCAAAATGCAGAGAGACCCAGTAAAGGTAAGTGTATTTGAAGTTTATATGCAGGCTTCTGCCGTTCCCATGTTGTTTGCCCTCGGTGTATATATATCAACAGTGTTATTTATAGGTGTTGGTTTTACACAAAAAGATTTCAACAAACTGGTAGTAGCATGTATAATTACATAGAGTAAAATCTTCAGATTGGTATTAAAAAAATCTCTAATTTACAATAGTGCTTTGAAAAAAATAACATTTCTCGTAAGTTATTCTCCAGTAAAATATACTGAGCTTTGTACACAGAGCTCTTTTTCTAATCAGTCTGAATTATACTTTTTTTTTCTGAAATAAAAGACAAGAAAAAAGGACAACTTCCATTCTAATAAATGTTACTCTTTTAGTGTGTTTGAGATTAGTATTTGAAGAGTATTCAGCCTGAGTAATTTTTTTCAAAATTAGCACTTCTTTGTTTAAGTGAATGTTTTAAGGATTTGATCAGAAGTTAGTAAGAGCCTTCTTTTTAAAACAAGTGAACAGATTTGCTTGGTGCACAATGAACCTCTTCTAAAACTGACTGCTAGAAAACACCTTATGGTATTACGGGGATATTTAAGTGAATCTCAGAGCAGAAGAGCATGTGAAACATATGAATAGGATTCATGCTTTATTCACACCATGATTCATCCATGTGATACTCAACTTGGGTTTAGTTTTCAACTCTTCAGTCCATGTAGAAGCCTGTGCAATGCACCTTTGCTTTTTTAGCATTTCTGAAGATTCATTCTCATTTACAGAAAAGGCATAGAATGCCATTTTTTTAAAACTTCATTTGTTTTTTTTGCCTTGTTTTGTTTGTTCTCTGAAAAATATCTATGATCCCCTCTTCTAGTAATTGAGAAATATAATAAATATTCTCTCAGTTAAAGCACGTGCACAACTTGCTAACTTCTACAGTAATTAAACCCAGTAATTTTACCCAAGATGTTTAGATATTTTCACAGTTTTTTTCATTCTGGAGAAATGTGCAACTTATCAGTCATCTCTAGTTACTTCCAAATAGTGTAATACAAGATAAGGTCATAAATACAGGAGGGAAAAAACAACTAAACAAAAAAAAACAACCAAACCCCTACATCATACTATAAGTATAATGAAGAGTGAGAATACATTTAGGATTTTTAAATGTCTTGAAGCAAGTGTAAATCATACTTCTCCAAAACCCATACTAATAAATCAAAAACAAATTTGGTAAACATATGTTCTGGACAGGCGAAGGATATAACTTTGAGGCTATGCGTTTAAGAACTAATAATGATTTCAAGTACTCTAGTGCTTGAATGTCTTTTCTTATGAAATCTTATCTTTATCAATATCATCCCAGTGGGAAAAAAAAAAAAAAAAAGAACCACACTAGAGGAATTTCACTGTATCTAAATGCTACAATTTAATTAGCTGGAAGTATATCCTTCAGTTATCCTCTCACAGCTCAATGCCAGAACCTAATAGAAATAACATGGTTTGTAGTAGATTTCTCTAAACCTGCCATGAATATGCTGGGATCTTGGAGTATATTTATAGCTCTCACTATTAACTGTTTCTCAATAGCCAGATTTCCATCTTTTCTGATTACTCAGAAGTCTACTCAAGAAATTCCCATTGAAGAAAAGCTCCCATAGCACAAACAAGGAAGAGGAAAATTGGACATGTTTCCATCCTCTGGCCTATAATACTAAAAATTTGCATTACTACTGTAACTAAATCCCTTGCGGTCAGGTTGTCTTCACAATTTCCAGGCCATCTCAACCCATATGTTGTAATTTCTCTATGCAAGATCCGTCTATTCCAACTTTACATGGGAAATATTACTAATCATTACAGGATTCAAAGTCTGCAGCTCTATGTTCCTATTAGGTGTTACAGATATGATTGCTTTTCTTTAAATAATACAAGTCCTTTTAATATCTTAGTTATTAACTAAACTAATCTTCAAATAATTATTTTTAAAAGAAAAAATCATAGGGGAAGGAGACTTAGTAATGTATCTAGGTTTAATGTTTTGCATTGTGTCATGCACTGTAGGTTATGAAGGTTATTTAATATTGCTGTTACTTCAAAACAATTCATTATGAGTCTTTCAACTCCACAGAATATCTGAGAGCATGAATCATGAACCAAAACTGAGAGAAACAGATAGATCTTTTAAAAATGTTTTATTTATGAGTATGGGGGTTTAAATACAGTTTTTAACAGGGCTAAAAATTGCTCAAATTTTGTGAAGTATGTGAATGATAATAATTTTATCTCTTCAGAGTTCGGTTACAGTTCATTAGACAGTTAAATATATTAATAGTCTAATGTCAGGAAAGTTCTTTCTGTTCACCTGAAGCAGATATGAAACACATTCCTATTGAGAACAGTGATGTTTTACAAGTAACTCATACACATAAACAAATCCTTTCCTGGTTAAGTAATTCCTTTTCAGTATTTCAATACTTTTTGGTTTAGGAATCTCAATCCTTCTATATTTGTTTGTTTGGTTTTTTTTAAATAGTTTAAAATATTTTCATTGAACTGCTTAGGTTGCTAATTTTGCGCTACTGAGGTTCACCAAATGCAATCAAATATTTTGAAAAATTATAGTAGTGCATCACTGTCTGTACTGGATCTGATGGAAGTTTTTTGTAGTATCACATTATTCCTATGATTATCTGTTATCTGACAGGAATTTTGCTGTTCATTTGCTACTCTTTCTTTTTTCCCTTTTTGGATTAATTACTCTAGTTTGTATGCTGCTCTGCTCTTAGTTATTGATCTGTTTTTGTCTTCTGTTTTTTTGTTAAAACACATGTTTTCATATTAGTTCTGTACTTGAATGTTTTCCCTTATTCATCAAGTTACCTTTTTTCTCTTAAGCTTGATTGTTACATTAATCTTTGTTGCTTGAGTTCTAAGTAACATAAAATTCTTAAATTCAAATATGCTTTTACCTTTTCTGAACATCTCTGCAGTGTTCAACTTTGCTAAGCTCATATTATATCCCAGTGTGTTTGATTAGTATTTGCATTTGTTCAAGGAATAAATTATAATTATGGACAATTATTTGCTGACATTATCTCCCATATGTCAGTTTTTAAATACTGTTTTATATTGAACATGTCTTAAGATTTGCTTCAGATTTATTTATAGCTTTATTCCATAAATTATATCTTCATTATATCACCTAGGGTTTGCAATTTCTCATAGCTAGAAATGTCACTTCTTGAACACAAGGTAAACCATAGTTAGCAGTTCGATTTACTTTTTGCTTATAATCGTATTTCTGTATGATACCAGGGAGCTCTGAACAGCAATGTGTTTAGAATGCATAGTTCAAAAAGGACGAGATATGCTTTTTGATGACATTCTCACAAGATTCTGGTTACCTCTTCAAAGAGAAGTGGGTAAACTGGAGCCATTTTGTTGACGGTGTTTTTGCATTCCTTTAGCTGCACTGGAAGAGCTGTTTTACCTCTGACCCCAGTCTGCACATGCAGTCAACAGAAAAGTTTATGTATTGACTTTTAGATAGGGTGGAACATATCTTCTCTTTGAAGGCTGCAGAGAGCTGCTGACTCTATTCAGGCTGAAGAAGGTCAATGGATAGTACTCTAGTACTCGTGTTCAAAATGAACAAGGAAGAGCAACACGGGGCCACAGGAAGATGATATTAGGCATAGTTCTACTCTGGTGACCCCTTCACCGTACTCACTGTGATATGCACATTTGTTAGCCAAACACTGCTGTTATTTCACTGGAGGCCTAAACCTCCGTTAACTTAAATCTAAGACAAAAACCAGAATTTAGAGCTTTCAGGTAGTTTTTCCATAGTGTAAGAAAGACAAAAAGGTCTTGGGTGCATTTTATTACATTACGTTTCTTTCCTTTCCTTCTTGAAAAATTAGTCGCAAACTTATTTAGACCACCTACATCTTAGAAACTCATTAGTTATCCAGTACATCACTATCTGTCTCACTGATCATGAAATGTTATGAAGCAAATTTAAATGTAATAATATATTTTCCTAATTAGCTTTCTCGTTTATTTTACCTCACCTGTTTGGATATTACCTCATCTTTTTCCTCAGCAAATATTCTGAATTAATAGCTGTTCGTGTTTGAGCTGTTATCTTCTACTGTTCTCAGCTGTTCTGAGCTATTCTCAAGACTTCTTTTTGGCACAGATTAATCATCTTCAGGAACTATTCATATGAATCTCACATAGGAAAGGCAGAGAAAGTGGCATTACAACACAAGTTAAAAAGTTATTAAACGATTGTAAAGTGTGTCTACGTGACATTTCTGTGTTTATATTTTGGTAGGAATCTGACGGTAGTTCTGATTTTCCTACAAGAAGATTCACGTAATGTAGCACAAATCTATTTCTGTTTACAGGTAGTTAGACTGACTAGTGTGAGTAGGGGATACTCTCTGAGTACTAGAGGCCGAAATGGGTCTTTGGGTCCTCCACAATTCTGTGTATTTTTTATTTTCTGTGAGTTGTAAAAATTTTATGATATTGCCCCATCAGCTTTTCACTGGATAGGAGCTTTAGACAACAGGTTGCATTTTTCTTTATATAGATGACTTCAGGTTTGCAGAATTTGTATGTATGTTCACCTGACATGCTTCTATTAAAGGTTCTAATGCACAGTTCAATAGGATAGTAGATTGAGGCAGAATACTTAAGTGGTTGCAGATGTAAGCAACGAATATCTATACAAAGTTATTTTGGTCACCTTTTGAGCTTTTCAGGGTAGTGTTTTAGCTTTTATTTTTAAACTCTGAGATGTATGGAAAATATCCTGGTAATTTCAGGATAATTTTTCAATGTAAGAATGATATTACTTTAATATGCCTATTGTCACTGTATTGACTCTGCGTGTCTTCTTATCTCCACAGAAGAATTACATGAAAATATCAGACTTAATGCAAAACGAATGTCAACAGCTGATACTGGTATGAACATCCAGACAGGGGATAAATCAAAGGAAGGAATCGAGTCAGAAAGGACTTCTGTTTCCAGGGAAACCTGGATTAGCTTCGAAGACTTTTGTGTTTGTTTCCAGTAAGGAACAGAGGGTTTGGGTTTTATTGCACAAAATTTGCAGTATAATAATGGTAAAATGTGAAATGTGACAATATAAAACTATCTTATCAACAGATCTTTGTATAACTAGCCTGCATTTCAGGGTAGCCCCAAGGCTACTCTTCTGACCAGACCTACTGTGCCTGTTGACAGTGAGTCTGCAGGTGCAGCCCCACACTATGGCTTGTGTATGTCCTCCAGAGGACAGTGGAGAACACAACTATCAGTTTCATAAAGCATACATCAAACTGGTGGTAGGTCATGGAGTGTGCAGCCGCTAGGGTGCTCACAGACCCGACCCATCAGCCACTGGGCAGACACAGTCTGTATCTGAACAACACAATTCTAAGGCAAGAAGCATTGTTGAAATCTTCTGTTGCCATCAGCATAGCTCAGCTTGGTCGACTAGGTACTTTTATTTCCTTGTTCAATATAATTCTAAGGCATTTATACCTCTGCAGACATAAAAAAAAAGCTCATATAACTATAGCATAATATCTTTAGCTTTTGTCTTTCAGATTTAAGAGGCCTGGTATACTATAGATCCTTTAGAGAGTCTGACATTGCTGAGGGGAGTAATTATATCAGAGAAAATTCACTAGGGTTTTTTGGTTTGGTGGTTTTTTTTGGTTTTGTTTGTTTGGTTGGGGGTTTTTTTGTTTTGTTTTTTGTTGTTGTGGTTGGTTGGTTTTTTCCCTTATTTAAATTTGTAACTGTGATTTCTTTTTGAAGCTTTTATTTTCATAAATTAATTTCTTCTTGAGCAAACATTAAACTGTGTTCCGTCTCTGAGGGAGAATGTATAACTTTTATACCAGCAGCACTACAGGAACTTTAGGAATAAAAAATCATAGATCACTTTGGACTACTTGTTAAGGTTTGCCTGTCTTATATTAGAGAACCCCAGGTCCAGGAAGATACGGCCTTCAGAGAAAAAAAGCATCACAAAGTAATTTCCTTTCCTTTGAATGTCTTGCTCACTGTGTCATACACAAAGAATATAAAATATGATGTTTTTAACTTGCTGGCCAAACATTAAAGTACTGTTGACCTTTCATAGACCACTGTAATATTAATTAATAAAGAGAGCATTTCTTAGTTTCTTATTCCTGTCCCTAAATTGGAGTTTTTACTTATTTTCACAGTGAACTGATAAAGTGGCTGTTAACAAAGCATCTTGATGGACCTTTGAAGAATTTATCATTCAGAAGATATTAGGCACATAAGATTTTCATTTTACCAGTCAATTCTGTTGAAAGCATTTTTGTTGTCTGACGTGCTTATATCTCAGATAGAGTGAAAATAAGATGGATGTTTGGAGTTCATATCAACTTTGAGAAAGAAGGAAAGTTTTGGTTGCTGTAGGAACTGATATGTCAGCAATGGATCAGGATCCCTGTTAAGTTTCTGAGTATTCCAAAAATTTCTTTCACATAAAACACTGGACTTCATAGCTGATTCCATCCTCAGTTAAAGCTGAAGTAATTTGTGTTGCCCTTGGTTAAATCAAGGTCAGAAACAATTGTTGTCAGGAACTAAGTAGCTTTCTGCTGGTGTGCAAACACCACAAAATTGAAAAAGCACATTACTAAGCTATATAAAATAGTTATTCCTTACAGTGAGACTTTATAGATAACTTTACTACAGTAATTTTCAGGTAGGCATAGAAGTTTGAGAGTGATATTAGCTTACTACCATTTATAGATTCAAATTGGAGCTCCAATTGAAAACTTTAGAAGTACAGCAAAGGTAGAAATTAATGTCGGCTGCTTTCCCTGGAGATGATTTGTATTCACCTTTTATGAAACTAAAAATTTTGAACTGTTTTTGTGAAAGAGCTGGGAGTCTGATTTGTGAAAGTAAAATTAGTATCTTATGCTACAAAGTAGACATTTAGTTGAAATATATAATTTCTATTAAGATTATTTTCCTATGTGTATTTTTATTATTTATTTTATTTAATTTATTTTTATTTTATTTTCTCTGTAGGAACCTGTATGTTTTCCACAAGCCACATACATATGCCTATAACTATCAGAAGACAGATTTTAAGGTATATGACTGTACTGAGTTTTTTTGTGCTTTTTAAAATTTTTGTCAATTAATTATATAATACATATATCTTAAATGGCATTGGTAGATCACATAGAACTGCTATTACTGAAAAAATAATAATGACTTGAGATTACTACAGTCAATACAAAGATAATGTTTCCTAGTAAATATCTAGAAGTATTTGGCTGTGTTTAAGACGAAAAAATGTTTTGTAATGCCATTGCACAATAATTAAAAAACTGAGTATATAAACCATGAACCCTGCTAGCGCAAGTAAATATTACAGTGAATCAGATCTCCATCCTCTCTTTATCTTAATTTAAATCCACCTTATAACAATTTACAGACTAAATTAAATTTAATGATTATTCAGCTGCAGAATCTGCCCTTCAATTCTTCATCTTTACCTGTCACCTAAAACTCAAGTCAGGAGTCTGCACAGCATCACCATTGATTTTCTCTTTACAAAAATCTGTTGCAGAGATTAGAAACACCCCTTAGTTGCACTGAAATTACAGTATTTCTTTAAACCTGTCAATAGCTCATAGTATCAGAAGGTTATTCAACATAGTTGAAGATCCTGTTCCAGCTCTAGTTTTATTCCGTAAGTGAAGTGTAATTGTAGAGTACTGACATGTAAAATCCAGGCATGAACTTTATGTAAAATCCTGTACTGAGAAGGTTAACTACATGAATTATGCTTCATAATTGTAGTGTATCTGCAATTTCAGACCTCTTTGTATTTATAATCACATCACAAGAAATTTTCCCAGTCACTGCACGATGTATTTCACAAGCCATAATCAGTATAAAGATTATGTAAGCCTGCGTGCTATTGTGCTGAAAAATTAACCCTTTGCTGTAAAACCATTCTACTTTTTTTTTTTTTTAACATTGATACAGATGAGGTGTTTACACTATTAGGTAAATTCTGTACCCGACTTATAAAAGAACACTTTTATATTACATTATGAAGATAATAGTAGTATTGATATGATTCTGGAGAATGTAGGAAGACATATTAAAACAGCAAAAAAGCTCATTCACCTTCAGATGTTGAAGAATTTCTAGGAACAGTAGAATCATGCTATCATTTCTAATATTGACATAGGAATTATGTATTCATGTTGAGAGTGAAAAATGTTACCTCCATATATTTTTGTAGAGAAAAACATAATGAGGCAGAATCCGTCCTGTGCTACAAATTAAGAGTGCTTATTTCTTTCAAGCTTACTGTAATTAATCAGAATCAGACAGCTGGAGCACAAAAAAAATATTTTGGTTTTCCATTGATCGTTTGGCAAGGAGACCTACTAAATTGAGGTAGATATGAAGAATATAATATAAAAGTAGATATATTCTCATTTAAGAAGTTTTTCTGCATCCCCTTATCTCTTAAATGAATACCATGTTTTATACATGCAGCATGAGGCTCTGGGCTTAAATGACATGTCTGGAATTTGGAAGAAGCAGTGACAGTTAATTAGTTACTTCCCATACCATATCTAGGGTCGCAATATCCAAAATCTTAAGTCATAATTTGTACAAGCCCAGGCAGACAGCATTCAATGAAAATGAAAGACGAACAAATATCTGTTTTTCTATGCAGTGTACCAATGACCGAGTCTTCTATTATTTACTTGTGGACAGTCTGACACCCATTGAAATCCTGGTTAGTTTTTCTGCATTAGTACGCTGGGATGATACTGGAGGTAAGGCCAACGCAGAACAGTGCATGTTAATGTTGTGTTTTCCCATACTTGAATATGTCTGTGCCATTTTGTTTTGTTTTTTTTTTTTCTACAAATTCCATTCTCTCAAGCTACTTTATGCCTTAGCTGATCAAAATACAGTAAAATCAGTGGTTTATTTTTGAAGTGATTTTTAAACTCATGCACTGTGAGCTCAGAATTATATTTACAGCTAGTTTATTTCAAGATCCAACAGCTTGGATGGTTTGAATAAAAATCACTTGTATTTTACAGAAGTCATAGAATGGCATTCATAAAAGTTAATGCTTGTTATGACAATCAGCTTAAGTTAGTCAGTCATTTAAACATTGCATATGGATGTAATTTTAGTGCAACTAGAGCAAAGTAGATAGAACCAAAGGAGACCTAATAAAAACCAAACTGACCATCCTGTTAAAATAATTAAACTATAATAGAAATATATCTTTGCATGGCTGTTTACTTCCTTTGCAGTGGACAGAATGGATTCTTATGGAGTTTTAGAGCAGCCTTAAGTGACTTCGAACAGGTCTGATCTACACATCCTCTTAACACATTATTTTAACCATTGTTTTCTAGGAAACTATACGAATAAGCCATATTCTGTAGCAACTATGCCTTTTGTATGACTGGCTCTTTTCTCTGAATTATCAGTGCCTAAATGGAGATGTCAATGACTGTGAAGTAGATACGGATTCTGCATAAGTGTATTTGTCTTCATTTTACTATTATTCCACTCACACCAATTGTGAGGGGTTTTTTCTTTCTTTTTTTCTAGGTACAAAACAAGAATGTTCCAGTATTTCAAAGGGTGTGCTAATAGTTGAACACTTCTCTTGGAAATGTGTGGCTCCCGGTGAGCTTGTGTTAAAGATGCATACATCCGCAACCAAAGCTACTGTGTTAAGTCTTCCTGCTGGGTATGTATGAGGTTTCATTTCTGCCTTTACTTTAGTCTTAAAGCTTGAGATGAGCTTATACTTTACACAGTAACTAAGAGTTTATTTCCTAAAATGTAAGTTTTTGGAATATCAAGTTGGTTGATAGCTAACATTTGGTAAGACTGCAAGATAACAATGAAATTAAAATAATTACCAAAGCTGTTATAAGGATTTTGAAATCCTTACTCAAGAGCATTTATCAATTAAAAAAACCACACAGTTTTGTGGGTTTTTTTTGTTTGTTTGTTTTTGGTTTTGTTTTTTAAAAAAACCCTAGAATACAATTTCCTACTTAAAAGTGTTTCACATTAGAATGATTTTGAGATGTTTCATGGAGTACCAACAAAAATTAAAGAATTAGGATTCTTAGTAGAACTGTAAAAGAATGATATCATCATAGGAGGTTTCATAGCTTTTCTTGAAACAGGATTCGTGAAACATGACAGAAGAAATTCCAAGGTTATCCATGAAGCCTTCCATTTCTTACTTCACATTTACATATTGCTTAAAATGATTTATTTGTCTTTGCACTTAACTCTAGATATTCAGTAGGGAGCATTGTTTGTTTAAGATAGATAAAAGACAAGAGCCTTTGATACTAGTTTCTGAAAACACTTCCAGTGAAACAGGGAAGATGCTATCTTCATATGTTGCTATAAATGTAAAGTTGCAGACTAATTCGTTGAGTCCTTCTACCTTTCCAAAAATAATCAGCAGTTTAATCTCAAAGACATGAGATAGAATGTAGTTTAAAACAATCAAGTTAGGTTTCAAATAAATAGACAAAGAA
The DNA here is from genome assembly GCA_013399365.1 of Pampusana beccarii. Taxonomy (NCBI): domain Eukaryota; kingdom Metazoa; phylum Chordata; class Aves; order Columbiformes; family Columbidae; genus Pampusana; species Pampusana beccarii. Next base: position 326,409 of record VWYH01002618.1, on the reverse strand, counting down.
AATACCACAACAATAGCACATTGATATTAAATCAAAGATCCTTAATAGTGCCCTCTATTTGTTTTGGTTTAGATTAAAAACGAAAAGTAATTATTTGTTTTATAGGCTAGTCCCATCACCACACTCTTAGTGTAGTTTCCAAAAGTTGTATATCTCCTGTCAGGATGCCAAAAACATACATCTTTTTGCACCTGCAACTTTCAAAGCTACCAGAAATACAGGCAGCTCAAATTGATAAGCTTCTTACCTTTGGTTCTCTCTACTTCAGGCAGAGCCAGCAGGCTTCCAGAAAGCTTTGATTTGCAGCAGGTGTGGGAGACAAATGGGCTTATTGACTGCTCCCCATGTCATTCCAAATTAGAAATGACTTGCTAAGCCAGGAGGGCACTTTCTTCTCCCTGTCTCCTGGTGTCCAGGGAGCTTTTCAAATTTCACACACAAGAAGAAGCAATTAAAAAAAATACAAGGGTGGGAGATGTAACTTGCCTTTCTTACTCTCACTGCCGGATCTCTGGTTAACACTTTGAAGCTGTGGCCTGAATGAACTTCTCCAGCTAAATGCCATTCTGGCAATTATATAAGACCATGTAGCTTCACTGTTTGATATCGGCAATCTCCTGAAGTATTTTAGTGGGAGTGCAGTACGTTGACTGGAGAGAAGAGCATCAACCCCCTGTGTCGTATAACTACAGATACAAATGTTTTCTTTTATGATTGGAATCTGTTATAGGATACAATCAGGCAAACAAGAATGAGTGTATCGCGATAAGACCTGATGAATTTTTGTGGTTTGCCAACTTAGGAGGTTACAATTGAGTTGTTTGGCTCACAGTTGCTCCATAAAATGATCACTCTGTAGTGTTCTCTAGTCTGACACAAATATGTGTTAATTTTTTTCTGATTTTGTCAATGCAAACATGGAAATTATGATCTGAGTAACATCTGACTGGAAAACTTGACTTCTGCCCTAAGCTTTCTAGAGCAAATGTGTTAGGTGTAGCTAACTATAATCCTGACTAAAAAACTTCAGTTTTGTATCCATCTGAAATAGTGAAACCACCTATTTTGCTAAAGAAAATTGAAATAAAACCTAAAGAAATAAAGTAAATAATAGTGACTTCTCTGATTTTACCTACTACCTATGTTTGGAGGTTCTTGAGAAGGAACAAGATAGAAATGCAGGATTCGAAGAGCCAGTATATCTAGAAGTGAATACCATTTGTGCCATATATGTGAAAGGAAAAAAGGAAAAGCTTAAGAACTGCTGTGTTGTGGGTTTTTTTGTTGTTGTTTGTTTGGTGGGGTTTTTTTAAGTGCTTTTTTTTTTTTTTTTTTAATGCAGGCGACACATATTACTCTTCACAGTAAGTTCTCCCATAGGGCATCATATTCATCTGTGCAGCATGGTGCCGTGTATCTTTGGAGAAGAGGATACCGTGATACCGGTTCTTGAAAAGGTATGCATAACCAGAACTAGTCAAGCATTGTGATAAAGGTGTTTCTGACTATATTTAGAGTGAAGCACTGTTGGATCTTCATTTGGAGTTATTCTATCTAATGGTATAACGTAATTTCAATATGAAATGGATGAGAGCATAAAAGAAATGTGTTTTACAAAGCAGCAGGCACTGAGATGGATATTGCAATAATTGTCTTATGTATACATGTAACCAAGCATTGGGTAATATTGTGGTTTACATAGAACAGCAGCACAAAATGGAATGTTAAAAGTACTCTTGTTGAAATACATGTCAGAGGTAGTGTATAAGCTCTCCTTTCGAGGCATGTGATAAAATACATGTACAGACATTTAACTGATATTCAAAAATAGCTGCCTAGTAAAATAAATTGTCACATCAGTAAAGTTTGTTTTGTCCCATGAGATCACATATTACTTACTGGATCCCAGAGTAGCTTTTATACCTAAAATGAACAATTGATTCAAACAACTTTTCAGAGTTGAGATAAGAGGCCCAGGGGAGTAATTATTACAGCTTTTGTTCTTCATTGCCTACAAGCCAGATGCATATAACTGCCATCCATATTTTCAAGATTCCTTTGGCAAGCAGTAGGCCCAAATATTTGTCATGGGCACTGGGAGGAGGGAATAGAGCTTACAGAGCACAACTGTGCAAAAATATGTTTAATTTAGCTGTAGCTAATTTAAGAATTAGTAGCAATGTATATTCCACATCCTAAGTACAGGACATTAAAGCAGCTTATGCGAATTTATTACATTTATTATAGCAAAGAAGTTTAAACATAAGAAGTTGGGCCATTAAAAATGTCTTGTGGATGTACTATCCCCTTGTCTTCAGATTGTGGATGAAAAGCTATTCCTCATCAAGAAAATAAAGCAGAATTTTATCCTGGGATCTTCTCTGCACTTGTTTTTTGAAGACAGCAATTTCCCTGCAGGGTGCCATTTGCAGGAAAGTGTCCACATTCTTGCACAGAAATCCTGATGAAGATTAATGATGCTTTAGGCAGCATGTATTTGTACATTGTTTTCAGCGGGATACAAATACTCATCTGTCCTTTTATAATAGAAGAGATGCTGTGCATTTCAGCTAACAAGAGTCTTATTATCACTGCAGTAGAAAGTCTTTATGTGCATCTTATTTCTGATTAAATGTTCTAGAACTAATGATACAGGAAAAATATCCTTAATAAATATATGTTATGCAGCTTGTTATGGTGTTGTAACATTTTTATTTCAGTAGCCAAAATCAGTGAAAATTTTGTAGACTTTTGAGTACCAGAGACCTAATTGATTTTACAGTTTGTGAAATCAATCACAATTACTTAATTTAAGAAGAGTTTTGTACTTTGGCACAGAAAAGATGCTTGTATGCTGTCACAGACCAGAAAGAAAAGAAAAGAAAATTTTAAAGCAATCTTTCTAACAATGGTTGTTTTTCTTTCTCTCCAGGACAGCTGCCGGTTTATAGAACAGGCTACAGCTATCCTGAAAGCTGTTGGAAATGTGATAAATAATTTCACTAGCAAGCCAGAACTCTCTAAAGCCTTGAAGGAGTTGGAACTAACTCACTGTCCTCCTGGCCTTCACGGTACTGGAATGGTTGAAGAACACTTCAAGGTGAACAAAAAATTTTAATAAGCGTGTCTCTAAAGGCTACAGAAGCTGGATAACAGCTTAACATTGTTGTTACCCTTTCAAACCAATGACTATGCTTTTAAAAAGGACCTCCTGAGTCCTCCAAATGTGGCAGTTGTTATTAAGTCTAAGCTCAAATAACGTAACTTCCAACTGTGTACTACAATTATCTTCTTTTAATATGAACAAGTTTTAATATGCACAGAATAGCACATTGTAAATTTGAGTTTCTAAATTTGTCAGTTTAGTTTAGCATCCTTTGGGGAAGAAAGCACCAGCTTTTCTTCTTTTATGACTTAATTTTGGACTTAAAAGGTACTACCTGAAATGCAGAAAAGCCGGAATGGTTCCTTTGTGTGCCTAATGTTGATGGCGCAGGAAAACATTATTACAGCTTATATTACTGAAAACAGGAATGAGGTTTTTTCATTCACAGTATTTCTGAGTTGTTTTTCTTTGTTTTTTGAAACTACAACATTCCTGTTCAACTTTTCTGCTCTATGTGCATGATAAATTAAAGGGTCTTTGGACGCATGATGAAAACATTACACTTTTCAGTAGATCTCTATACTGTAGCTTTTCAACATTATAAAAAGACTGCAAGAAAAAAAATATGTTAAAATATGCTAATTTTTATGTATATGCAAATGTTGATAATACTGCTATAACTTGATTTTTCTGCAGTCAGTACTTTATATATTCCAGATTCAATTACTTCCATCAAAGTACTGGAATGTTCATTCAGTTTACACTGTGTAATTGATAACAGAAGACTGAATAGAAGAAAAGGATTAATATTTTTGTAATCACTGATATTAAAAAATAGAACATCTAAGCCAGTGCTTTCATACATGGACTTGACACCAGGCTGAAATTCAGCAGAACAGCAGACTTTAAAATGAACTATTCCAGATGCACCATTCATGAAAGACGTAGTTTTAGTGCCAATTATAGCAGAAAAAATTGGTTTGAAATGTATATGCTCGTATGAAATACGTGTAAAACTTAGGGACCTTGAGAAAGATTCAGTAAGCATGAACATAGATATCTCTTCCTCTCTCCCTCTCTCAGAAGACCGGTCTATAGTTGGAATAAAAAAAAACAGAAATGAGATAAATGAGAGGCACTGAGCTGACATTGATTCAAGAATGAAAATATGGACATTATCTACCTTTAATATGAACAGTCGTAAATTATTCTGAACATAAGAATGCAGTAACGTAGATTCTTTCTTCACCAGTCTTAAATCTTTCAAAATAACGGAAGTGTTTATTAATATTAGAAGACATAACTTAGGATTAAATGTTTCCAGACAGCTGGAAAATCTGAAAATAAAGACAGTGAAAGAGAAAAAATATGTCTTTTCCAATAAATTATTCCTATATTCTTCAATTCAAATTAAAAAACAAGCTCTGAAAAAGCACACTAAGATTTCCATGTATTGGAAGAAGGAAAAAGAGACTGGATTTCTGGTCTTCAAAGAGCATCAATATGTGGAGAATAAAAATAGAGCCATCAGTTTAGTCATATAAGTAGGACACCAAATCTTCCCCTCTTGCCCATCAATATAGTCTTATGTTTCCTTCCTGTGTTACCTCCTAGTTCAGTAAGTGTGCTGCTTCAGTTGTTGGTTTCTGTTCTAAAATCTCTAATAAGAATGGCAGTTGTCATGATGGTGATTATTATATGTTCTTCTTTCCTCTGGTATAAGACCATCGACTCACTTCAGATAAACTACTAAGATAATTTTGGGTGATAAAAACTTATGCTGCATTATGTATTTAATAAGACAGGCATGAAACATGTTTTGTCTCGATTGTTGGCTTGAAACATTGTAGTCCTACAGTTGGGACTAATTGTCAGATAGTATGTTCATTAGAGGAAGTTAAAGACTTCATTTGTACATGAAAAAATAAAAGATCTAAACAGCTTTTGAGACAATAATGAGCATCAATTTAAATCAGTGTCCAAAAGTTATTCATTCTTCGAATGCTTTTCCTCTTTTTGATTTTAGGTTTTCAATGGTGCATTGTGGTATTTGATCAAATGTGTATTAGACAAGAAGGCTCCTTGCAGCTATAAATTTGCCTTCAGATCCTTCACTTTGGATTTTAATGATACTGATGTTCCTGAGGATGACACTGTGTCTTCAGGTACTGTACTGGTATTGCTAACTGCTTCAAATATATCTGACCATTCTTAGTTTTTAGGAAGCCAACTCTTTGCTAATCTTGTGTTTTCTGCCTAAGTAAACATGGTTCCTTTCTTATGAGATGCCTAAGCCTTCTCCTGTTGACAGCACATCTGAGACTTTTCATCTCCAAATAGAAAGGATCCTTTTCTTTGTTCATGTTTTGTTAATATATATAACTTATAAAATAGCCCTTTGTCTTCCTGGCCTTGCATTTGTTAGTATCAACAAGCATTAACAGATGCTTTTTTTACCTGATGTACTGCAGATCTTGGTTCTTTTTCAAATTACCAGCTGAAAAGACCTTAAATGCATGCATTGTTCACAAAATGAGAGTGAAGGGAGACTCAAGTTAGTACCTTGATTGAAAGTTCAACTATTTCTTGGTGATGGGTTGAGAGTATCTTGGGTTTTGTTTGTTTACTTGCTTACTTGTTTTTTAAGCCTATTATTTGGCAAATTTATCTTGTTGGCTGGCTAGTCACACGTGTAGTGGGCAACTAGCTACAGCACCATCCACCTCTTCTCCAGCACGTGATTAGTGTCTGCCAGATACCTGAAGGTACTGTGGGAGGAGCCGTTGGAAGGCGGACAGATTTATTACAAGCAGGGATAATTCTCTTCTGACAGGTTCTTTGCCTCATTTCGGATGCAAGCTGGAGGCATAAGGAGTTAGAATTTCTAAGTTTGCCTGGCAACCCAATATATGTTTATTTTCCATTGTAAGAGACTTATTTTACAGTCTTTGTAACTTCTAATCTATTTACATAAATATTTAATTTATTAATAGAAGCTTTATATATATGTTTTCATATTAAGACAGAAAAATAATTTATCTGAAAAACTGGCAGGAAGATACATCATCACCATTTGAAGGCCATTCTTTCAGGGTGGCTTAGTTTTTCCTTCTACTGTTATGAATTTACAGTGTAAAGTCTTTCTCCTTGGTCAATCAAAATGATATTAACTTCCTTTTATTAGTTAGTTTATTTTGGAAAATCACTACAAACAAACTTCATTAAGATATGTACAAATATGTTTACTGACAAAATGATGTAATATTCTTGTTCTTTAAGAAAGCACATATACTCCCTATACTTCTCTCACTCTTTAATGGGGACTTCCGTCCAGATGTCCTTTCTTCTAAAAGTTATTCTTCTGTGAGACATCAGAGATGAAGGATCAGCTAGAATGACTGAAAAACCCATTGTATTTTTCACAGAATTATAGCCTACAGTATCATATGACCTTCAGTAGTCCCCTCCAGCTTATATTATTCTGTGATTATATGCTTCTGTTTTATAGAAGTGGTTGTGCCATTCATATTGTTGAGGTCTAATCTGTTGTCTGTTGAAGTGGGCTTTTGTAACCTTTCATAGTCACTAAATATGAAAGAGGCTTTCTGGGGTTTGGAAATGAGGCAATAATAAGGAATGATGGTTGGGAATGCAGCCACATTTAACAATACTCCATGAAAGAGATCAGATTGAAATGTGTGATCTGCTCACTGATGACAGCAATATTTTTTCTTAAACTAGTTTGTTTGTCTGCAATGTTGCCTGCATTTTTCAGGCAGATTTCTCTATTTTCTGCTTTTTGTTTGTTGATACTTCCTTTTGGAGCACTGTTTCCTTCCTCTCAGGCTGTCTCACTGCCCTTGTTCTGTATCTGTGCAGTTCCAAACTGGTCCCCTAGCACTGGATCCTGGTATTGCAGCTCCCCACACCCTCCCCCTACACCTTGGTGCTGATGGCTCCCAGGATGCTAATTCTAGGCAAGGATGCCTTCAAAGAGCTCATTACTAACCTGTCAGAACCTACTGATTTCTGTTCCACTCCAAAACTCCTTGGTAGCAGAAAGTCACAGTCAGATAAATGAACTCTCGCTTTGTTGTAAATCTTATCCTTATTCTATGACTCCTTAGTGAAGGTTGAATATAATGTTTTGAACAACATGTTTAAACTATTACTTAATAAGACGACCAGACTGAGAGACAGAAGCACTTAAAATCTTGTGAAGCTCTTTTAAGCTGTATTCAGAGTCAGGCTTTAATGTATCAGATCCTGTTCATGTTTGGAAGGATAATTTGAAATTACATAGACACTTGATTTTAAAAAATGCACTGCAATAGCTGTCTGTAAAGAGAAGTAAGAATTCAATTATTTGGTATTTGGAATTTGCATAATAGTTGCATTCTGCCTTTGTGTAATTACACAGTGTGTTTTTTCTATTATTTTAATGGTAAGAGCAAAATATTTGGAGTGCTATTTTTGTCATAAATGGAAGTTTTATGCTGAAGCCACTCTGTTTCTGGAATGTAAAGCGCTCTCTTTTTTTTTGTTTTGTTTTGTTTGTTTGTTTATTTCTATTTAACTTCTTTGCAGGCAGCTACAGGACTTCCAGATTTATTGATGTTGCTAATTCTCCTCTTCTTCTTTTAGAGACTTGTGATAAGAATTCCCTTAGTAGTTGGCTGAGCCAAACTCCCACATCTGAAGAAGCAGCAGCAGCTCTTAAACTTCAAGCCGTCTGGAGAGGGACCTATGTTAGGAAAGTACTGAACAGCAGAAAACCGGGTGTGTCCTTTAAAAATGCCTTTTAAAAAATGTTTCATACTTCACCTTATTACCTTATTCAAATATTTACTGTAAAGGTTTTGTTACTAATAAATATCTAGTTAAAATGAACTGAAATGCAATAGAACATTATAGTTGAATCTCTTAAAAAAACAAGAATAGTGGTCAGCCTAACTACTCAATTAGCATGTATGGTACTAAAAAGTAGAGGAAAGACAATACCCTAGATTTTTTGTAGATATTAAACCAGAATTTATGTTAATGTAGATTTAGCTCAGAACTGGGCTAAACTTTTTTTTGTTTTCTGGAGAAGTAAGGCAAGTCCATACAAGAACCTAAGTATCATAATGGATAATCAGCAGAACACAGAATCAAAGGCTGATACCGTCCTCCAAAGATACTGTGCTGACACTGTCCTTCATTCTTATGTATATAAATAGAGGAACCTTACGCAACAGTTGAAGACTTGTGTTACGTTTCATATTCAGCAATTCTGTTATCTCAGCTGGAATATTGTGTCCGAGTGCTGTGTCCACGGTCCAAGAAGAAAGATAGGTATCAACTGAGAAATTCTGGGTAGAGTTGTAAGGATCAGGATTAAAGAAAGGCCTTGTACTTGCAGTCTTTTGTAATTTAAGAGAAAATTAAGCATGACTTCACTATAATCTTTCAGTACCTATACGAGAAAAGGAATTCAATAACAACAAGACCTTTAATTTGAGATCCGGAGGGTTATCTAAAAGGTCTTTAGTCTGAGATTCAAAGATTGTGAGTTGAATCCAGACCCACTCAAACTAGAAAAAGTGACACTTATTTTTGAAAGGACAAGGCATTTGTTGGAATAAACCAAGATTTGTTTTGCACTACTAAAAACTCTGAAATAAAACAGATACTCATCAAATTAAAAAATGATTATTCATTTATATATGATGAAATAGCAATTAATATGTTAACGGGACTGTTACACAGAAAGTTCAATCACAGTGACTCCTTCTAGCCTCACAGTGGGTGAATACCTGAGGACTGTGACAAAGAAAACTTCTCCATTGTGAGATATACATTTCTTCTTTAGTAAGTCATGCACATTCTGTTGCAAGCTCCTTCTTGAATTACCATAATTCCTGAGGTTCTTTTGACTGTATATTTACCTGCATTAGATGATTTCTTCAAGCTGTCTTTTGTACCTTCATCTCCTCATCAGTAAATCAGGTGCTGCCTCTCTCCCAAACTATCACCTGTAGCCCAATCTTGCTTAAGCTTTCCCACTAAGTAGTCTAGTGCCCTTCTATCTTTGTTTATGAAGTGCCATGGACATTAGGAATTACCATAAACTTTCACTAGTATTATTAATTCCTACAAATTCCAGAGCCCAGAAGCTGTTCTTTTCAAATTTAGATTTTAGATTTTTGTCACTTGAGCACAACGTATCCCAACTCTTTTCTTCCATTGTCTACAATGTTTTAAATTATTCTGATTTATCAGTACTCTGTTACTTTTAATTCTGATATTGTCTTACAGTGCTGTACTGTGGTTTTTTAAATTATATTATTCTTTTCCTCCTTTCCCACATTATCTATGATTTTTTTTCTGTCTTTTCATTACGGTGAAGTTTTATTACTCCCCCCAGTTTTTTGTTGGGTTTTTTTGTTTGTTTTAGCTTTACCCTTCAATTTCTCTCACAAATTGCTTATGCAATAAAGAAGGATTTTATTTAACTGTAGTCTTGAACAGTTAGACACCAGGTCTAAACTAGTTATCTAGTCTTCATCTGTATTCTGCAGATAGAAGTAGATACCTTGAGATGACAACACGTCCTGTTACCTGAGAGATATCAAACATGGGTGGGATTAATTAACTGCTGGAGCTACCCGATTCTTTTATTTTTAGCTACACAGATTGCCTGGGCACATGCTTACCCCTTCATGGTATCTGCAAATAAAAGCTGTTGGGAGCTAAACAGTGTATTCTCCAAGGTCAGAGATCACCTCATATCACAGTCACGTTACAATGAAAAAACTGGAAATCAGAGAAAATATTGATCACATCGTTCTTGCAGTTATAGGAGTTCTGAAAAGTACAACGGTGATGATGATGAAGGGAATTTCCTCTGTCAAAATAGAAATTGGTTTTCAGCTCAGTGAGACTTCTGTAAAATTCCAAATAAAATCCAGTGATTCGTAAGACAATTTACTTGTGTGAGTGGCATTTTTCACAAGTATTTGGCAGGTGTATATTTAGAACAATACAAAAGTTTGATGTTATATTTTCTAACTTTCACTATTTCCAGGTACTAAAGAAAACACTGATGTCAAAGAAACCTTGCAAAAATTGTGGACTGAGATTGAGTTAAATTTTGAACAGCATGCTGTAATGCTGTTAAGGTAATCATGTAATAAACTATTTTCTTGCAGTCAGTACCATAGACTTGCGATAAATTGCTGGCTCACAAAGTAAATATGGTAAGAGCATTACCAGCTTTAAAATTACAAATTTCTGTTGGAAGGGATGAGATGTTTTTAGTAAAGATATGCTATGCTTTATTCTGTGTACCCTAGATGAGTGAAAGTATAGCAAATCTCATTTTGGGGTATGTGTGCTACAGGTTTTTTTCCTACAGCTTGAGCTAGGATATTACCTTTCTCTTGTATTTAATTTTTTAATATCTTGCAGGCTGTTTCATAAGTATAAATCTGATACTGATTCCTTAGTTAAAGAGCTAACCAGTTGATTTAAGAAGCATTTTGATTCATGCTACCTGTTAAGGAATCCATTTAGAATTAGAAAGGAGATAAACTGTGATACAATTAAATAGTACAATTATATCATCAGAGGATTTGTTTGTTACACTTGCTTGAAGGAAAGTATATGTGCTTCTAGGTAGATGCTTTCCCTGTTTTTTAACTACGGTTTGTGCAAAGTTAGCTACTCTAGTTTCAACCGTATTCCTTAAATAATTTGCAAGCATGATGCTCCTTGATGATCACATATTTTTGTCAAGTCCATCAAAAATCTTTCTGTAAGTGTTCACACAACTGATGTATCGGTAGGTCAGTTCTGCCAGTGGTGAAGAGTGATAACCACCAATAATTACTGGCTGTAGGTATAAATCCTCTCTCCTTATAACCAGCAATTTGAGGAACACTCCTAAGGGGTATAATTTTATTTCACTTTTTAGTGTTTCTAATCCTGTAAAACCTTTCTATGTTGATGGGATCAGGACTTTGCAACCACGGCCCTGTTCCAAATACCAGACCTTAATTTTAGATTTGCTGCATCTCAAAATCAGCAAAGATCAGATGCAGTTTCTAGTCTGCCTTCAGACTTCGAAAACTGATGAGACTGATTCTTAGGTGTTGTCCCAGGGGATACATTTGAGTGTTAAAATCATGCTAATGTGATATTTTTTGTTTTGGTTTGGTTTGGGGTTTTTTTAACAGCTGACAGTCTTGAATTTAATGTAACGAACTAGAGCCTTGGCCAATAAAGTAACACGCAGGAATTCTGGAAGTTCAGTATTAGGGTAAAAATTTTCCCATTCTCTAACCCCAGACTTGCCAGAGGCCAGAAGCAGTACCATTTCACAACACAAGCACAAGTTTAACATGCCCTAAAACCTCTCAGTTTGTGCTAGAGTTGCCGCCTGTTTCTCATTTTACATCTCATGTAAGCTCACCTATGTTTGTCCCTAGTATAATTTTCAATGAATTAAAAATTTGAGGTTTCTGAGAGGCTTTTTCTGTCTGTGTGGGCTGTTTATCAATGGTGGAAGGAACCTTTGCAAAGCTCCATGGGCTAAGATTTCAAACTGTTCTGTTTAAAATTACTTTTGGTAATATTTGCATCCATGCTGTGACTCACCTTAATTAAATGTCAAGGTCAGCTATTATAATTGCTAAAAACATGAATGTGGAGATTGTTTCTGTAATTCCGATTGCTATATAGGAATAACAGAACATCGTCGTAGCATTGTCCAAATTTCGTGGGCAAAACTTTCGCAGCTGAACAACTTGAACTTGTTCATATTTGACGCAGAAGACAGCTATAACTGAAAATGGATGTTGTGAGGTTCCTTTAGACTATCCTTGCTATCCTAACTTATTGCAGAAAACAGGTAGTTAAAGAATAATGCAAGACAGAGGGAGTGGTAGGGAGAAGGGTATCCTTTCCGTTTCTGCTGTGTAGGCTTAATTTCACACATAATCTCCAGAGAAAATCACTGCAAGGGTCCAAAAGATGGAATGAGACCAGTTATCTTTCTTCTGCCCTTCACCTGACAACCTGTTCACGTAAGAGTTAATTTTGTATGCTGGTCTTCACATTGCTTTGTCCAAAGGAAGATTAATTTTTGATACTGCATATGATAAATAAAAATTCATGGGTGCCAGTGAGGTTAGCTCTAATTTCGCAGAATTTCATAACACCTGCAAGCTTATTTGCCTTACAAATAACGTCTGAATTTACAGTCTTAGGTTCCTTCCTGTGTGAATGTCTTTCATACTGTTTTAAATTTATTTGGTTTTGATTTTAGTCCCTTCCTGTTTAAAAAAAAAAAAAAAGTTTTAAAAGGAAATAAAGGGGATTTCAATCTCCTAATGAAGCCACAACTTTAAGATGACAGCTTAATATAAATAAATGGAAGTTATGCTAACTGATATTTAAAAAAAAAAAAAAGTTTCATAGATGCCATAATATTTTTGGCTATTAGAAGCAGTTCTACTCATGGACAGAAATATTTGTATGGAAGTATTGGCCTATATGGGCCATTAGCTCTAAAAGAGCTAATCCCTACCTGATTTATTATTTTTTGAGAGTGAACAGCTGTGAGAGAAATATTAGTAACACATTCGATATAATTGGTTGACATTCATGCAGAAAGCAGTGTTCTTCATGGTTAGCATAAATGAAAGTCAAGATATATGTGCCCTCCTGATTAGATTTAAATATTTATATTGTTTTCTGCTTTCCAGAGAAATGTTTAAAAGGAACTGTGAATCAATTGAAAAGTATCCTTGCTATGAAGATGAATGGTGTAAAATCTCTTTTGCTGACTATGCTGTAACATATCCCGATCAGCCTCCAAATACATGGTTTATGGTTTTCAGGTGAGCTTCAGACAGCCCTATATAACTCTTATGAGGAAGTAATATTGATACACTGTGGTTTTTCACTAACCTTTTTTACATAAGTCTACTTTCCTTAAATTCTAATGGATACTTTTGCTTTCTGTTCTACAACTCATTTTGTTCATGAAAATAATTGTATTATATATATTTTTTTAGAGAAATATTTATTGTTCCAGAAGACATGCTTATAGTGCCAAAGGTGTATACCACTATCCCTTCCTGTAGACTTCATGTTGTTGATAATGACACACTGGAGGAAATCCCACATGTCTTCTTCAAAGTGGCACCTCATGTTTATCCCAAAAATAAGGTAAATGCAAAGAGTTGTTGTGAAAAGTATAATTTTAATGATAGTAACAATTGCCCAAATTCTTTGGATGTTTTCAGCTGTGTCATAATGGTCTATTCAGCAATGTAGCGTTATTTAGTAGCAGGTTTGGAAAGAGACTGTCACTTGTCTGCTTCTGTGCTAAAGCTTTTACAGTGAAGGAATACCCTTAATTTCCTTTGATATTTGTTAGTATCACTAAATGAAGGAACATAATCCAGCTTCCCTGGGCTGTGATGCTCAATGGCCATATGGTTGCTGTCGATGCTGTCCATCTGACAGAACAACCTTCAAGAGTCAGGGGCCAAACTAGGAATGAGGTTTGAATAGCCTTTTTTAAGTCATGCTTACAAAAATTAAATTAACATGCATCTTCAAGTACTAATGATAATTGCAGCACTGATGCCAAATGTGGCTTTAGATCTGCTTCTCCTCAAAGCCTGTGTGTTACCTCGGAAGCATTTTTGGAAATTGCTTCTAAAGAAATAATTATGTTGTTAAATAATTATCACAGCTTGGCCTCCTCCTGCCTTTCTACCTTTAGGCTAAAGAAGAGAGTTTGCTCAGTCTTTCCATGAAAGTTATGTGTTCTACACTCTCGATCACTCTACCCTTTGAACTCTTTCCAATTGCTGTTGCTTTTTTCTTGTTTATCATGCGCAACACTGAGCACAGTAAACTTTGCACTAAGGACATAAGGACTAAGACCATAAAAATGATTGGCAGAGAATGATTAGTTTATATGTCTTCCGGGCTTTAATTCTGCTTAGATATCTAGCTGTAATGCCTGTCCACTTTTGCAACACCGTTGTTAACTTAGGTACTTCTGTAACCCTAGGTGCTTTCCTGAATACCTGAAGCATGTAGTTTATTATCTTTGACTAAATATAGTATGTTTCACTACTTATTTTAATGCTTTTTTTCCAGACCATTTCCCTAGTTTAAAACAATCTTGAATACTTATTTTCTTTTCCTCTAAAGTTGCAATCCTTCTTAGCTTGTGGTAACAGCTGATTAAACATATATGTTCTCCATTCCACCATCCACATTACTAATAAAAATACCAAATGGAATCAGGTTCAGGTTAGATCTTTGAAATCTCACTGATTGCATCCTGCTCTTCCAAAAGGAGACATCAATATGTGCTTTCTGAAGGTGTTTAACAGTCACTCTAGTTTCTTCATTATGACAGCATTTCCTTAGGCTTAGAAGAATGATCAAAGACAGTGTCATGTGTCTCTTTCCTTCCCATAGTGTGCTTTCCTATAGAACGAAGCTTGATTGGTGTGATAGGGCTTGGATTTTGCAGTCTTTTTCGCTATGTGTGGGACTTGCAAGGAGTTCATTTTATGGGTTATTTCATGATGATTTCAGCCATTGGAGTTATGCTGACTGGTAGTTTTCTAGACATCTTTGTCCATCTAAAAAAACCACAGCATTGCAGTTCTGTAGTCTTCAGAACCTTACCTGTCCTCCATCAGTGATCAAACATAATTTTAAAGTTTTGTAATTGTTTTAACCTGTTACTTAACCTTCAGACAGTTCAGAATTTCATCAGTCCAAACCAAAACTTTAGTTTATCTGTATAATCATTTATTACTTCTTTGATATTTCTGGCCTGCCTCTTACCTTTTTAATATTACCCCTAATATTCACCCTTCTAGTCACATGTTTACAGTTGACCTTTTAGTGAAGACAGCTTTACATTTTAGCCTTCTCAGTCTCTTCTGTCAATAACAAGGACTTGATGTCTGTTACGGTCTAACACTAGGACTAGTTTTCTTTCTTTTGTAACTTTGCTTCCAATTTCATCATACCTTTTTTTTTTCACTTGGATAAACTTTCCTTATCTAGTGTCTATGGTGCATATTAGCTGAATGTGACAGGCAAGGTCTGCCTGCTGCTGGAGGAATATACTTTAAAAATAAGTGTTGTGTAAGACAAGCTCTTCAAACTCTCAGAAATAATTTGGGATCCTCAGAGATTGGGTGTGGATTCCACCAGACAGGAAAATTCAGTTTGGAGTCTGATAGTGACAAGTGCCAGGATGCAAAAAGAAATCTCAGTGGTGAACATTACTTACTGCTTTTCAGGAAAGTGACATGTTATGAAAAGAACAATCACAAGTTCAGATTTATTATGGATTTCATCTCAGCATTTGTCCTGCCTAGTAGGATACAACTGTCTGGTTCTGTTTTGTAAGGCAGTTTTCTATTTCCCTGATTTTACTCACTCTGTCTCAGACCTCCTCCCATTTAAAATATCTTTCTTGAATAAAGATGTCCAAAATTGTACACAGTATTCCAAATAAGATCTTATCAACACTTTGTCCAGCACAGTGGTTTTAATATTGAAATGCTTGTTTTGCTATGTGCTACCTCACCTCGAACATTCCATAGTATTTTTTTTTCATGGGTACAGCATGATAGCCTCAGTGATTCTGTCATTAACTAATGAAAATGGCCCTTTTTATTTTATTCCTCTCCTTCTTTATTGAAGAAGACCCAATTTAAAGCAGACATTTTTGTTATTTTTCTCTCATCTCATGACTCACATTTTATAATATTAAATGTGGTTAATATCATTGAAGAGTGATTTTGGTTTACAAGTGCAGGTATGTTGTATTTATCTGCATATTATTACATTTCTTAATCACTGCTACTGTGTTTCTTGGTAAGAATATAACCTTATACTGTACAATTTAGCTTGTTTTTTTTTTTGTAAATGGTTTGTTAATGTTTCAGTGGACATGCAAAAGCTATTGAAAGCTCTATTGATGTTTTGACAGATATTATGCAATTATGAAACAGAATACAGTGGTATTGTTTTTTGACAGTATTTTGTAAAAAATAGTCAATTATGCAATATGTCAAGCAAGAATGTATACAGTATGCCTGAATTCCAAAATGTCAACATTATTACAGTAAAAGAATCCTTTTATTTTTTCTTTCC
The DNA here is from genome assembly GCA_013399365.1 of Pampusana beccarii. Classification (NCBI taxonomy): domain Eukaryota; kingdom Metazoa; phylum Chordata; class Aves; order Columbiformes; family Columbidae; genus Pampusana; species Pampusana beccarii. The sequence continues at coordinate 310,121 of VWYH01002618.1, read as the reverse complement.
CTTTTTAACTTTATTTATAATTTTTTAAAATAAAACTACTGGTTAGTTGTTCTGCTTCAAAACTATGAATCCACAATTTACAATAGAGCTAAAAAGAAGTCCTGTCTATAGATATTGTTATTCTGCTGCAGAGACGCTCCTGGAACACATTAAAGTTCATTTCAGAATGATCGACAATAATGATAAAACGCACACACTAGCAATAATGTCTGCCATCTTTCTGCAGACATTACGATCTAGATAGATACTAGCTACTTGCTTTGCATGATTTGGATTCTTTTTCCATTAAATTTTCTTTTTCCATGGTAATTATTCCTACTGGTGGATACAGTTTGTTTTAGTTTTATGTTTGGTGTATTGTTGTTGTTTGGTGGTTGTGTTTGTTTGGTTTTGTTTTGTTTTGTTTGTTTTGTTTGTTTTTTGTTCTGTTTTGGGGTTTTTGCTTGTTTGTTTTTTTAATTCTACTCTATTATTTACAAGTTTTTTGAACATATTGTAGAAAATGATAGAAATAAGCATTCCTCAAGCTGCAACTGACCAATGAAGATGAGAGGTTAAGAAATCATCACTAACAACACATTTATTCTAGAAAATGGAAGTCTATTTGAGCAAGGACACTGATTAGTTATTTTTCTTGACTAGTCATAGAAGAACATAAGGAAATCAACCTACTTTACCAAAAAGGTAGTTTAGGTGGTATATTAGGAAACCAATCTTTTGGATTTTAGAGACTGCAAATTGTAACAAGATATTTAAGAAGGCAATGAGACCTCTCAAAGGTTTTTAAGAAAGAGACGTAAATCTGATGGGGTTGTCTGGATCTATTTGCTTATTTCTCAGTAGTGACTGACGATTACTCTGTGACCCTGTCAGCCACAAAATGTAGTTATTATGCTTTCTAAACCCTTATGGTGTTCAGAAAGTGCCCAGTCAGATGATTTTTTTTTAATCTTAAGTCTAAATTTTCTGCCTGTTTATAGTGAACATGAAGATTGCAGAACCGTATATTTTTAAATAGTTATTAGTGTTTTTCTCATGCACACCATGCTGTCAGAAAGCACTTGAATATCTGGCTAAATCCCTCTCAGTTTCCAAGTGTACTTGTTAAGAACAGGGGGAACTGTAACAGTATGCTTAAACAGATATTTAAATAAGTGAGTTCTCCTGAATCATCGCTTTGAATGGTTGCTATTACCTTGTAGTTATTAAAGGGTATGAAGTGCCTCAGAGTTACAATTGCACAAATTAGAATCATGAATCATTTATTTTACTTCCATTCTAAATATTCAGTAGTCCTGAAGTTGCAACCCTGCATTATTGGATAGTTCTGAAATCAAACCCCTATTTATTGTAAGAATTTTTCAACAATGCTTTTTTACTGGTAAATACTGATTTTTTAAAAAACTGAAATTTAGCGGAAGACTGCCAAGAGAGAAAATATTTCAAAGCATTTTTTCAAAAGCATTGGGTTGAAAATGAAATGTTAGTGTTCGAAATAGCAAGTTGGTAGGTCTAATTTAGAGAATTTGGAGAACGGACTTAATCCTGACTTTCCCTGTTACACTGCAAATGGCCATTGCAGTCATTATATCCCCTTTTTCTACCCTTGCCTTTCAAGTAATCATATTCACATCGCCTTCTTTTTACCAAATGCAAAATCAAACTTTGAAATATTTTAAATTATATTCTTGTTTCCCATATTCCTCTTATTAGGATTAATAAAGAGCAGGTAAATCTGCATCAGGCTTATGAATTAAGTTGAATTTTTTATTATTTTTTTAATTTGATTTTTCTAATACTAGAAATATTTTTTCTTAAATCAGCATGTTCGTAAAAATAAGATTAATAACCTGATAATTAACACTATACGTGCAATGACATCATTAAAAGTAGCGGTAATATTAACTTAACCTCAGATTTGAAGGCGGAATGAATCTGATGTCTGAATTTCCGTGCACCAAATTGCATTCACCCATACTACCACACTACCTACAGCACGAAGGGACATTTTTAACTCTTTAGTTTAGTACTACTGGTTTTATAAGAAAAAGAATTATAGTATTACAGAACCCAGAGATGTATAGATGTGTTTTAACTGAGAGCTACTTCTGTCATAGTATAATGTGCAAAGCAAGAAAATACATTGAGTAAATATGTTTTACTGGACTTTAGTTTTATTGTAAGAAGACTTTTTCAGAACAGAGTACTTCACGTGCTTAAATAACAGAGTAAGAACTCATTAGTATTTGTTAAATTAGACTTTATTAAACAACTTAGAGTTATCAAATAATTTGGTTAGAAAGTGACTTCAGGAGTTTGCCACTAAAAGTAAGGCCAACTTTGAAGTTAGATGAGATTGGGTTTGACCTGCTATGTAAGTTCTTGCCAAATACAAATTCCTGTAATAAAAGATGCTTCAGAAGTTAGGCTATTATAGAAGATTCTTGCCTTTGAAGAATATCTTACTATGTTAATAAGTGTCACATGGACAAAAAGTGCATTGTATGTTGTCATAGAGTGCATTTTGAGTAGTGTTATTTCCAAGTAAAAATTACTTGTTTTCTCCTTTCAGAAAGGATACACATTTATGGCTGAAGCACGTACTGGTGACTTTCCTGTGGCAGCTGGAAGATGGAGGCTCCGGCTCATCAGTTCTCATAGTCCACTCCCATTCCTCTCTCGTGAGGCTGTAAATAATGTCTATTCTACTAAAGAAATTAAAGAGTACTACCTACCCAATGACAAGCATGTAATGTTCAGGTAAATGTTGAGAGAAAAATGATAAAATTCTGCTTTTTATGTGGATCATCCCTGACAGAAAAGTATAATCTTTCCTCTTTCTTTGATGGGGAAAGTATTAAAGCAAGTATCTAAATTTTATGGACTATCAGTGTCTCGAAGTCTTATCCATAAGTCAGTTACTGAAATTCCGTAGTACTTTGGGGGATTAAATATGTATTAAAAATGAGATTTTACAGGTGAGAAGGAGAAATAGAGTTTGATCTATTTTTTCAACTATTCAGATAAAGGTTTAAATAAAATCCAGAAATACAGCAATTTATTTTCTGACATATCAGACCAATTTCCATCTTGCAGTGTTGGCAGAAAAATCTATATACATTTTATTTTTGCATGCAGATTCACTTAGGACAACATATTTAACAAAAGCACGATGATTGCTATTAATACTTTTACAATGTATTTAATTTTATTAAGATTAGTTTATCCGAGCTGAATTTTGAATTTGAAACTGACCCTGACTAAATTAGTATGCTTAAGTTTTTACACAAAGGGCTATACACTGCAATAAAACAGGCCCCACGATTAGAGCAGGTTACATGTACGTTTTTTGAAGGTTATTTTACAACATTTTGCCTTCATTCCTGACAATTTGTATCAATATTTCAAATCAGTATGTTATTTTTGGGGTAGAGATCTACTCAACAAGAGGAATCGGGTTCAATATAAATGAAAAAAACACGTAGTGGCAGTCAAATTCTAGAAACTTTTTATTCCTTGATGATTTTTTTTCTTTTTTCCCCTCTGATTTTGACCACCTTTAAAAAAAAAAATTAGATACTTGTATATATATTTTACTCCAAATGTGCTGAATTCAGGGTGGTGGTGGTTGGTGTTTGCTTGCTTGCTGAGATTAGTCTAACAATTTGAATTTATGGATAAAAAGCAAATAATATATAAAGTTATGAATCACAACAAAAATATTATTTAAATTTCATCCTAAGACTCTAATTCTAGAATCTTTTAATTCCACAGTGGTTTTGGTTGCCCAGAGTAGCAGCTGCCACCAAATGAGAGCTCTACCCTTTTGAAAGCAAATATTTCTTTTTTTTCTTTTGCCTGGTTACTTTTTAATTGAAACAGTTCAGTCATCTGGTTAATCATGTTTTTCAACAAATACTAGTACAACATGAGTGAAAATGCATATCTGGACACTCTCTAAGGCAGTGAAAAAAAAGAAATTGCAAGACCACCCATTTTTTTTGCAGCAGCACTTACTTTGATCATGGCTTGACTGCACTAAAATTCACTACAGGAAGCTTAGCCTATCAGATTGCAGGAAAACAATTGACTACAAACTCAATTTTAAGTGTTCACTTTCAGGTCAGCACAATGTTTAGGTACTTGCAGGAAAAGAATGAACTAGTATAGTTACTTATATTGCTATAATTTTTTTCTTCCTCTTTAGGTATTCAGTAAAAGTCAGAGCATCACATATTGCTACAGTACAAGTACAAACCTCTAAACCAGATGTGTTCATTAAAGTACAAGTCCTAGATAATGAGGAAGAAATAGTGAGTGTCACTGGAAAGGGCCATGCAGTCATCCCTGCTTTTAATTTCTTGAGTAATGAAACCATTTTGAGTTCCCACTGTAAGTATTGTATTCTGTATTTGATAATTTTATTCACTGAGGGATATACAATAACTTTAGGTAAACACATAAAATATTATTTTATTCCTACTTTTTCTGTGATTTACAGAATTGCTTTGTGATTAAGTGATATCAGCTACATTTTCAAGCGATGAACAGGAGTCCTTGGTCCTCAGCAATGAGGAAAGGAGCAAGGAGGAAAGGCATTGATTGAAACTTGGTGTCCAGCCTTATTTTCTTCCTTTGCCTTTTAGTCTTGTTTTGTAACTGTATTGGGTCTGGCTGAGATGGAGCCCTTACAGTGCTGTGCTTTGTATTGCTTCTCACAATTTTTTACTCTACTTCTGCTACAGATTCACAATGATATTCACAGAAGTAGAAGACACTGAAGGAGGAGCTACTTGCCCCAGACTTGCAAAGCTCATAAATGACCATTATACTATTACAATTCTTTCTGGTGGCAACCGAAATACTGAGAAAAAGTTATCCCTTATAGGGATACTTGAATTTGAACGTATTTTATTTTGAGACAAATTTATTTGAAAGTGACAGAAAACACCTCACTAATTTTCGGTTGAATGGTTGAATCTGATAAGTTTGCTCAAAATTCTTTTTCTTTTATTTTTTTTTCTTTTTTAATTGTATTGCCATTGATTATATTGCAGTCTTGTCAACTCAGCTCTTGTTAAAGGTGATAACCAGTGACTATTCAAAGGTCACCCTTCATAAGTATGCTAAATTTCATGTATTTTCTTAAAGTACTTTGTAACTAGTAATTGCACCAAACAAAAATCAGCTGGCATCGGTTAAAACTGGTTCTCTGCAGTCCACCAAACTACTGCTCTGAATCCATTGTATGCCCAAGCCTGGCAGTGTATAAAGGGGCAGGGAGGTAAAGAAAATGGAGCCAAACTCTTTCAGAGGCACCCAGTGACAAGACAAGAGGCGATAGGCACAAACTGAAATGCAGAAAATACAATTTAAGCGTTAGAAAAGGTGTTTTGGAAGGGGAGTTGTTTAGTTTTGTTTCATTTTTACTCTCAGGATGTCAGACATTGAAACAGGTTGCCCAGGCAGGTATTGGAGTTTTCATCCTTGAAGATAATCAAAACCCAACTGGACATGGCCGAGAGCAACCTGCCTTAGCTGACCCTGCTTGTACCAATGGGGTTGAACTAAATGATCTTCAAAGGTGTCTTCCAGCCTCTGGCAGGACCACTCAGCCTCCTGTGATATCAGTTCATAGTTAAGTCTTACAAGTTTTTTTTTTCCTTAATGATACACAATCAAGTTTCCTTGGATGTGCTGTCCAAATAAACAGGTATTCATTTACAACTGGACCTAACAGAGAGAGCCTTTAGCTTGTAATTGTGACAGTGCTCTGCCATCATCCACCTCTGATATAGTGAGGTAACTTCCTGCACACTCTAGAGGGTAGAGTTAGGTTATCTGGACATTCTCTTCCCTGCTTCACTTCCAGGCTTTCAGAAGCTAGAGTTCTGCCAAACTCTGCATTCAATAGCTACAGTCAGCCATCAGCTGTCAGTTACTGGCATTTTTATTGTTTGACAACATTGGGACTCGGCTACTAATGAAGCTAAAACAAAACTGGAACGAAAATTTTGTCATCTGAAAGTATACTCAGCCAGTTGATTGACATTTGATTTTGAAGTAGTGTTTAATTTTACTGTTCAGAAGCAAGAAATGCAGCTTAATAGTACATGATTCTTAGGTGTATTTTCAACAATTTTCCCTGTAGTGCTCAGGTCATTTTTGACAAAAATGAAGTACCTGCTACCTGCTTCCACTATACTTCCTATATGTAATAGATTTTAGATGCTGCTGCCATGCTATCTTAACTTCTTTCATAAACTTCATTCATTTCCTTGTTTTCTATACACTTCACTTCTTAATCAAGCTATTTCTTTTTTATTTGTAAGACTATTTTGAATTCTTCATTTTGGGTTTCATGGGTTTCATTTTGAAAATGAAGAAAGAAATGAAAATTCATAAGAATTACAAGTTTGCTTAAATAAAGCAGATGTTTATAAGCAAACAAGTCAGCTACTGTACTCTTCTTGGACACTACTATACATCAGTTGTAAGATATTGAAGTCTTCAGTCCTTTTATGAAGACTTTAAAACAATAAATCTTCTGTAAAACCAACCAGTTTCTGCCTGTTTGAGCTTATACAGAACCTGAGGCAAAGACAAATTGTTCAAATACTGGATTATTGCTTCCCTAAAGCCCAAAATAGCATCGTATTTCATGTGCTCACCTCCACTATTTTGAACAGTGTAGTTTTCTACCATAATCCTTTAGAAAAACTGTGTTATCTACATTTCCATTGCTCTGTGGGAAAAATAACTAATTTAATCGTGGTTGTGAAACATTTTGATCTCTGTCTCAACTGCACCTTGTTATTACCAGAAATGTAAAAATAAACACTATGGAGACCATGCTCTCAAAGTGTGATTCATCAGTTGACAATGTTGTGGTTTAAAGGAAGACATAGAGAAGCTGTCATGATTCTGTGACTGAGTTGCCAAGATAATCAGTAGCTATTTTTGATTACTGCTTTTGGAATGTGGGAATGGATTAGTAAACTTAATGGTAGACTGGTGGAAATAGAAGCAGGAAAGCTGTAAAGTAGCTGAGATTAAGGTAAGCACCACAAATACTTGAAATAAATTCCCAAGTTACCTTCAGTAAAGTGTAAGATTAAACTTTCAGGAAACTGGCTTGTTGGCGAAGATCATAGTCTGAAGACTGAAATAACTTAAAAGGCACAGTTAGGTGAAAGAGAAGAGAAGAGAAATTGGTTTCAACAAACGCTGGAAGCGACAGGATGGGGCAGAATAAGAGGGATATTTTGTCTTTGCTGGACTAGCAAGGGACATAGGTGAGAAGAACTTTTCAAGATATCCTCAGAAATCAGACACACACATTAGGCTTTTATCTGTTATTCCTATGTGCTGTGATACAAATAACTTATGCTAATTTAAAATTATTTTTAATCCATTGTGAATCATTCAGTTCAATATCTGTTATATCAACCTGATTGAAAATAGGAAGGTTGTCATATCAGGTTCCTATTCAGCAGTGGAGCCAGTGAATTCTAGCTGGAAAAAGTGGTGATGTGGTACTTTGTTTCAAAGGGAATTTAAAAGAGTTTCTAGACCTGGCAAACTGACTTTAGATGGTTTTAGACTGTATTTGAAAGTGAAATGAATATTCTGATGCCATTTAAGTGTGTGTGAATGTACAGAGAGCTGTCATTTGGAAGGAATTACTGAGAAGCTGTCCCTGTTTGTTATTTATTTTACTATTACTATTATTTTTACAATACTAGGCCAAGTGGCCTTAACATTGAAATTCTTCTCCTATCTATATGCACCCTGTATATCACAAAGACATTTTGAGTAAGTGTTCCAGATCTTTCCAAGCATCCAAACTAAATGAAAGTATTATGAAATGTACTCAGTATAACCAGTCTGATGGTATTGTACTACCCAACCTGCCAAGTGTCTATAGGTACAATTTATGGTATTATAATAGAATGTTTCTTTGCTATTGTCAAAAGTTTTAGCAAATTATGGCCTGTACAATAACTATATAGGAAATTCCATAAATATTAATGCCAAATTGAGGTGGAGATTTGTACAATCAATATTCAATACAAGATTCATACTGTCAGTATCTAATTGTTCTCTTAAAAAGTGTGTTTTCACAGAACAGCAATGATAGAAACCACAGCTGTACCATCAGCACCAAACTTGTCAGTTAAGCAAGACACAATCCTCAGACTTGAGATCTATTAAAGTATTGCACATGTTCTGCCTCTCAGAGGATTGATCACTGTGTTGACAGAAGTATTCTTAAGTGACATTATTGTGCAAGCATCACCAATAAATGATTATCCCCCTTTCCCACAATATGTTAATTCATCTCCAGTCACAGCTGTTTTATTAATGTCTTTTATAGCTCAAAAACTACATTCAGTCAATTGATTTTGAATATATTTACCTCTTCTGAGATGCAGCAAATGACTTGAACCTTGAACACTCACTTGCCAATAAAGGAGTTAGTTATTGGCAAGTTGCAAGTGCAGCTTGTCTTCTTGATACAAGTGCAACACTCCCATAGCACAAATGGACAAGTGAATGCTCGTAATCCTTTTATTTTCCATAGCAGCGATCTGATAAAATCCGGTCTCAAAGTATCAAAATTTCATTTACAAATCTGTTTGAATCTGAACCCAGGTAGTTCCTTCTAGGCAGAGCTTTGCTTAGGAAAAACCGAGAGTGAATATACATATCTGCAATAGAAAAAGAAATTTGGTGTCACAGCACCACCTGGTGACCATTGCTAGAACTACTATTTTCGGTGTGTATGAACTTTTTGGAACTTATCCAAGTCATCTTTCCACCAGGGGTGTAATGAATCTTATGGAAGATTCCACCATTGTAAGCTATCTTCATGACAGAATCATCCTCTGGGCAAACCATTGTAGAATTCTTCAATACTTACGCTTTCAGATTTAGGAGAAAGAGGAGGATAGTGAGGCATTCATGAAAACTAATTATAGCTTGAAGAAAACCACCTCCCTTGAAGCCCACCTACCTTCATAGATAGAGGAAAACTCCTTCGGAGGGCAGTGCAAAACTCCCAAAGCCCAGAAACCAAACCTCCTAGAGAGGAGTTCACCTCTCTGTTGACTACAAGAAGTAGTAGTACGAGGCTATCTGTATTGTGTAACGTATATTGTATATGTAGTGCTGTGGTGGTTAGTGCAGGAAAGAAGTACGGAGTTTGGGGAAAAAAAAGTTACAGGCTTTATAAACAGTAACAACAGTCCTTTAATTTTCTCATTATTTACTTTGAAGATATTTGTGATTTGCATGCAGAATGAAATCAAGACAGTATTTGGAATAAGCATAATTTTAATTGGAACCCTGTGAGCATAATACAGCATGAGAAAATTTACTATGGTAATTCTCACAGTTTCTAGGGGCATCTGTTTACCTCATACGAATAATTCATAGAACTTCTGGGTATTAACACTGACATTTTTTATCATTTTGCAGCAAGTAAAACCCAGATTAGTCATAGTACAAAGAAGGAATCTGACACTGTAGGATCAAAAAAAAAAAGTCATACTTCAGTTTCAAAGGAGTCCAAAACTTCTCTTAAGCCAGGACGTCTATCTGTATTAGAAGATGAATCTTTCCTCTTGGAAAACTTTCAAAATGATGATGGAAGTCCACAGCAAGTAAGAGATTCTAAAACATTTGGATATGGGGAAAGAAAAAAGGGGGGGTGGGGGGAGAAGGGGTTTTGGTAATTCTTTTGGTATGTGTGGAGATCTGATATCCTGAGGCAAGAACAGGAATCCAAAATTAAGATTGTTTGTAGCTTCTGAACAAGACTATGAAGAAAGGATAATGTACATACATGAATAACCAAATAACAAGGGGTCGTTTTTTGTTTTCACATCAAGGTGATATATTCAGTCTTTAAATGTTCATCATTTGCGAAATCCAATCCAAGCATAGCATAACTATCAGCTGGGGGACAAACGCTACTGGTAACAAAGTTAAACTTCTGATGCTTCAGTATGAGTTTTCTTTGCAATATGCTGTAAAATAAGGCTATCTTTAATAGTGTTTCCCAGAGAAACACCTATTGCCAGCCAGCTGAAAGCTGTAGAAGCACATGCACAATAGCTGCTACTTAGCCAAGTTTCTTGGAGAGGGATGTCAAAAGCTTGTTTTCATGACTTCACCTAGTATTATTTGTCTGTCTCAGAAAAAATAACATTTATTTCCTAAAGTAGTTCTTGTTTCTCTGTGTCCAAGTATTTCTCACTGTCATTTTTCCTGACAATTGAGTTCAACTGCAACAAAGTATTCCAAGGAAAAAAAAATAAAAATTGAGAAATAAGTTCCTTTGACTCAGAACTGGCTTTAGAATTTGGATAATTTTTAAAAATAATAATTTCCTGTTCAGTGTAGACAGTGTTTAAAAGAACCCATGGACACTGTCACCTCTGCCTCAAATTAAGACATTATTGACTGATAGTATTAGGGTTCAAAGCCCTTAAAATTGAAGACAAAAGTCTTTGTTTTAGCACATGGCATACATAGAAAGTCACATGGAAATCTAAAAGGAATGTAGTTCCTTATTTTATAATCCAGTTTAGTTTCACTTTATAAACACATGAATAGTTGTTTAATTTCACAGGAATTAAAATAAAATCTGTGGAATTCACACTATTTTTTAAAGCTTCTGGTGAATACTGTAATGTGCCAGCTTGTAAATTAATTATATGTTTTATTTGCTGAGTTCAGTAGCTGGCCATTTGCTAACTTCAGGGCTTTTGAGTACTTACTATAGTTACGTCTTCAGCATGTTAACATACTGCATTTTCTTTCGCAGTCTCACAAGTATATCATACAAACATTGGTGTTGTATAATAGTTGGCCACTTACTGAGAGTCAATCTCTGTTTGTTCAAGAACTGAAAGAAATGGAGAAAAATGAAATCAAAGGTAGGTCAGTCTAAGTATGTATTTAGTCAAATGCATCATGTTACTGTTAAAAAGAAAAAAAAAAGTTATATTGCTACAAGCCAAGACCATGCAACTTTTCTTCTTTGATACATTGCTTGATTTAAATAATTACACAACAAAGCTCTTTGTTCTGTGGTTCATAGAAATGCAGTGTGATTGCATTATTCTATACCTTCAGCTCACAAATTATAAAGAAAACAGAGAATACACTGCAAAATTTACCTGAGCTTCTTAGAGCTCAACTTTAGGTAGGGTTCTAGAACAGTTGTAGAAGTATGACTGCTTCTACAGTCAGAGACATCAATGTGTAGTTATATAAAAGCACAGTGCCCTGACAAAGTACATCCAAACAGAAGTTTCCACTGAAACTAGAGAAACATGCCTGAGGATAATTTAAGAAAATGCACTCACAAGAGGGGGAAAAAAGGCCTGTTTTGGGATATGCATTACCTCTGTACTGCTAAGAGAATGATTTAGACAGGAGGCAAGACTAGGAAAGGTCCTGAGTACAGGCTGTGTATTCAAGCCAGGAAGGAACAAAGAAATTACAGAAGGGACAGAAAAAACCCAACACATATCAAAAGCAGTTAGAATAGTAGTCAGTATCCTAGAAATTAGATAAATGTCTCGTATTTTCTTCTTCTTTTACCATTGGGGCTGTCACATAATGATGTAGGTCTTAATTACGTTAGAGGAAAATTTATCATGCTGTATCCAACAGCTCAAGAGAGGAGAAGCAGCTGCCACTCCACATCCCCAGATCCAACCATTAGCGAGGCTGAAGATGTAGCCCCATCAGGCACACAGAACACACATGCACACTACGTGTACATTGCCAGCCATATGGATCGCAGATCACAGCTGGATTTAGACACCTCGTCTGCTGAGTAGCTGGCCCCTGGATCCCATATGAGCTCCTGAGCTTGCAGCCCTACTCCAGCTGCTGGTGCAGACCATCACATACACACACATGTAGCTCACTGCCCTGTTCTCTCAGCCCTAGATTCCTGCAGAACCTAAAATACTGCTTTCCACAATTCAGTAAATTTCCTGTATCATTAACATTAAAGTTCTATAACTCAACTTTTAAAATATGAGATAAGGAGAAATAATTTACATTATTCTTCCTCACATATAGACACATGCTGATACCCTTGAATTCCCTAGGAAGATTTGATCTTTATTTATTAGTGGTATTCCTCACTTTAAGAAGTAACTCTGGTTACATATCTCTTTTTAAATGTCTGGTCATATTTTGATTTTTAATTTCTATTACCCTAGACTGAAGTTAGATTCATCAGCAGTAATTGCTGACATAGATTATTTCATTTCTTGGTTTTGAGTGCAACATTTGAGATTCTTACAGTCTTTTTTCAGCTAGCATTACAGAAGTTTGCAAAGATATATCTTGTTGATTTACTATAGTCCCTAGTCAGTTCTAATAATATTTGAGGAGCTATGCCATGTAGCCTTATAGGCTTGTACAGAGCTTTTTTTAGTGGTGATTTCACCTGCTTTTAGTTTGTTCCATTCTTCACAATATCATATTTTCTTCCTAGATGACTTCATTTCTTCTCCTTTTTTTTTTCCCTTTAGTGATCAACTGCTTGTTATAGTAGACATCCTATTACATTGTCTTATCCGAGTCATCTATGTATTAGCATCTTTCACTCAGCACACTGGTCATGCTACTGGTATGTGTCCTTTCATACAGCTTCCCCATGGTCTGTAAAACTACAGGTCAAAGGAAGTCACTTAATTTCTTGAATTTCTTCACTAGTTCTCAGCTCTTATTACTGAAGCTTGTCAATGTTATGAGTATTCTCACATTTTAGATCATGGTAGAAGTATCCTAGTTCATGGCTTCCCTTCTCTGTGTGTACTGATGCTTTAGCTCATTTGCAGTCAATCGTGCTCAAGCCACAGTCAATGATAACAAGCACTTTTCTCTTAGAGTTCTCTTTAAGTGTTGTGATTTCTGTGTCCTCTCATAATTGTCGCCTTTCAAAGTAACCCAAATCCATTTCACAGTTTATATTAACTGGGCGTCTCTGTAACAGGTTGCCCAGGCCACCAACAGGGTTTAAAAACAACATATATCATAAAGTTTAAACACCAACACTTACTGTATTTATTACTTAGCATTTATTTTATGTACTGCTATTAACAGCAATATTTATCTGGAGCGCTTACTACAGGTAACTATTTTGGAAAAAACAACATTCAATCTTTGAATCTTTTTCTGATTGTGAACTAGTCTTAAAGCAATTTGAAAACTGAGTTTTCCTATTTGAAGCTGCCAGCACCAACTGTCAAACACACAATTCATATAATAGCAATGTTGGTATGTAATCAAAAAGGCTCTTCTCACCATGTGATTTTTAAGAAAGCTACAGTGAGCCAGGTGGAAAATTCATGCAACAAATTTTCACCATTTCAGGTATCCCTTTTTCATGTAAGACAACAGTGCCATCTGGAGTTACTTTTGTATTAAAGCTAATTTATCATGGGAAAAGCATATTTTGGCTTTGTATTAGCACTTACTAAAGTCTTTTAAGCTAATCTCCCTTTAAATGAAAACCAGTACTATTATACTATCGATATACGTATTTCTTAACAAAATTTTTGAAGAAAGTAAGTTCTCCAGCATTCAGATGCTATGATAATTTTGTATTTTGTATTTGTTGATGTTTGTTATACTTTTCTTTCTTCAAAATCCTTAATACTGCAGTTTGGCAGTACTTGTAAAAAGAACTGTGTTAGCAAAATTTATTTCATGACTAATATTTAGACATTTATTATACATGAAATCTCATTAAGTGTTTTATTAAAGAACACATTGCACAAACAAAACATTAAAAAGGCATTAACCAGGATAAACCCAAGTACACAGAAATTAGAAAGTGCCAAATAGTTTATTATTTATACAGTCTTCATTCTTCCCTTTTTTTTTTTTTTTTTTTTTTTATTTTAAATTTTTAATTTTTTTTGTTTTATTATTTCAATTTNAAAATAGTAAAAAAAAAAAAAAAAAAGGTCAGGATCCTAATTCTTGTCTAAAAGGGTAACAGGGTAAATATTAGCAGGTAGTCTTGCAACTGCTGATACCATTTTTAGGTGCTTAACTGTGCGAACAAAATTATTTTAAGATTCATTTTGCAGATACGATTTTCAGGTATTGCCTTTTGGGGTTCTTTGGTTTTACTTTTACTCTAATAAGATCAGAAGTTTTTTTGTGCAACTGCCACAACCCCGAGTTGGACCGTCAGTGTGCGCTGAATGCTGACTGCAGCATGTCTTTTATATATTGCCTTAAGTCTGCTCAGGCGTATTAGCTGTTGATGAGAGAAGGCTGTCCGTCCAGCTGGGAGAGCAGGGAGAGATGGGGCACCCATCCTGGACAGTAGAGGTTGGTTTGAAAAGGCAGGAGAGGCAATATCCTTTGGAATATTCTTATTTTTTTCTCCGGAGTTGGGAGCTTCCCCCACAGGTTTTCTCTTGCCCACAGGAGAATTTGCTGGCTTGTGCCAAGGACAGAATTTCATGAGATGTTTAACAGGATGTTCAGTTCTCCCTCTCTTTGTCTTTTTCCCACCTGGCCTGTCTGTAGTGATTAATCGCTTGCCTGGTATTTTGTGAAAAAATAGGTCATTAAGGATACACGGTGGTGTGAAAGACCTGTAGAGCTCTAAACCATGCTCTAACTCCACCTGACTACTGCAGCCATAGTGGTGGTTTGCTTCTATCAGGTGTATTTTTACCACCACTTTAGTGTCTTGATTAACCCAACACTGGAAAGATTTTTGACATTGCTATCTGTCAAGAACCCTTCTTAGAGTCCAGACAGAGACAGGAAAAGCAACATCCAAAGTTCTTGCTCATTTCTGAACCAAATCTGAAAGTCTCTTGAGGGGCAAGTAAGAGCCATTTCTGCCAACTACTTAGTAATCCCACTAAATGCTCAGAACCTATTTTAGGTACTGGGAGCATGATACCTTCTCAAGAAAATTTCAAAAGACTTCTTTGAGTTTCATCTCTGAATAAGAGATCATATCTGTAATCTGAATTTCTAAAATCAGGAGTATCTGCCTATCTTGCCTAAAAAAATACAATTGTTGTACCTCAATCTGACGTTATGAGTTTCAGATAGGAAATATTTGATATAATTATTTACCTTGTCAGAGACAGGACATCAGACTGGATGACCACTATGGTCCCTTCTAGCATTGGACTAAATAAATCTGAGTAAATAATTGAAAAGTAGTAGAGAAGCTAATTTTAAGAGTTGCTATCAGCTGCTTGTCATCACTGTCAGTTGGTGTGCTGCCCAAGCTTTTCTTGGTACCATACATGTGCAGTAACTCCCACTGAGAGTTTGTGATGATTTATGCATAAGCTGTGAGCTGGAATAGCCTTTTACTTTCTGTATCATCTCCCTGCCCTTCTTCTTATCACATCCCATACAAAGCATTTGCCTGTTAGAGTGGGCCACATGCTACGGGGCCAAACTGCAGCCTGTGCCCCCTCCAGGTATAACTGCAGGATGATCCCCAAACCGGGGAGACCGTGCAGGAGGGAGGATACCTGGGGATACCTGGGCAGTGCAGCGTGCTGTTAGCCAAGAGAGCTCGACTCAGTCCTGCCTTAGGTCTTCATCCCTGGAGTTAAAGCAGGGTACCTCCTTTTAGCCCTGTCGTTTCATAGGCTTGTTTGTTATGTACTAACTTCTCAGTGTATACAAGAAGTCCAGGGCACGAAAATGTTAATATTCAGAGTTGTAAAATAATTATAGAAGCCAGGCAAAGTTTGTGGTATCCCATGGCATAGAAAGTCTTTGTCTGATATCGTTTAGCTAATGACACTGAATGTCTCTTGAGTGTTTGTATAAACAATAAATAATTTATCTTTAAAATTTAATAATTAACTGAATAATGCGTGTACACAGTCTGATTTATGGTGCTAATATGTTATGATAATGTGAAATTAATTGGAAAGCCATTTATGTAATGATATTATAACTTCAAATACTGCCATCACTATTTATTTTATATTTACGTTTCCTGCAGAGTTGCTTTAGTGTCTTCAGTATTTGTAGAGACAACTTTAATTTTTGCTTTCATTATTTCACGTATGCTTTGGTAACATTGAATTAATTTAAGCTTAGCACTTCGGTGCCATTGTACATTATTTAAGTAGCATGAGGAGATAAAAATAATGCAATTTATATTTAAACACATGTATAATGTCTGATGTAATACACATATATCATATATATTTATGTATTGTTATATGTGCATTTTTTTCTATATATTTAATATTTACAATTTTATATATCCATATAACCTCAGCCATGACACTGTAGATCTGATCCGAAGTACATTAAAGCCAGTGGAATATCTTCAGTGGACTTTGGATCAAATAATGCAACCCAGTGGTTTGTCCACAGTGGAAAGAAATTAGAAAAGCATAGGATTAAGTGAAAGATACCTTATTATTATTGTCAGATTGTAAATAGTCACTCATTTCCTCTCTTTTCTAAGAGAAATCCCCTGGTTTATTGTATTGACTAAATTTAGGTTTTCAACATTTGTTTTAATGCTTCAAGGGAGGGAAAGGGAGATTTCAGACTCAGATCTTTAATCTTTCTCAAAGTGTTGTGGGTTCATTCCAGGTTGTTTCAACCGACATTTTCCTTGTGCTATTAAAGCTATACACTATTACAGGCTTTACTTATTTATTTGTTTGTTTATTTTAACAAGGATATGACATGCGAAATGTTTTGTTAACAGCTCCCACCAACTAAGATAGTGCAGAATAAGTGTTACAAATGTCAATTCTCCATATCTGTAATTCAAACATATAGCATACATGTGTACTGATAAAATAATTCATCCAAAATGTTCTCAGATAGTTCTGAGAATGATAATTTTGAATTTTTTAAATATGAATCAAATGTCAAATATTTTTCTTTGTCTTAACTTCCTTGTATTTTTGGTGGGCTGTGTCTTTGCTTCTGCTCTTCACACTTACAAGGATATGAGACAGTGAGAAAATTGACTTTACCTACTTTGAGCTTCTCACCTGCCTGGTGCATAGCACTGACAAAGAGTGTAGGAGACTATAGAAAAATAAAGAGTCAGACTGTGAATCTGTACATTACAACCTTTGGGCTGATACATACACAAAGCAACAATGCAGTGACTGATGTGCAGGGACCATGGCAAACTCCCAGTTAAGCCCTGGGTAAAGTACTATTTAGGACAGATAAGGCTGTCACAATATGTCCACTTTTTAAGTCTGTTTTTAAAAGTTGTTTTGTCCCCAGATTCTTTCTTGGCCCAACAATAATTGTTAGTGTAGTACTAGAAAGTGTCAACTAATTAGCTGACTTTCCTTTTTCTTTCTATATGGCTGTTTTGTGCTGCTATTCCACACTGGATATTATATGGGGAAATACATTTATGGATGACAATGGTATCCTCTAATTCATCATGCATCATAACTACATCTGAATAGTATATAGGGAAAAGCATGAGGATAACAGCTTTTCCCAAATGCTCAATTATGTTGAAGAACGAAAGTCTGTAAGTATTCCTAAATCAACCAAAAAAGGAAAAGATAAAGCATCTGAGAAGACAGAAAAAGAGAAGTCCAATAAAGAAAGAGGATCACTTACATCTGTTGTATCTCGACCTGAATCTCAGGTGAGAACAAAGCCAAAAACTGCATTTGTTGAATGTGCCATCACTGTACTGAGTATAAGGGTATTTTCAAGTTTGCAGATCCGTATTACTAACGCTAGTGTATCCCTTGCGTTTTTCTATGCCCTGCTTTGCCACCTTTTTAGCTTTACACCTGAGCGAGTTTGAATTGTACATGTAAAAGACATACATCCTTCATTTAGAGATGCAATGTGCTTATTTCTTCATTTATGTATAAAGCAACTCCTGGTTGTTCCTTTTGTTGGTCTACTTTCTGTCTCCACTGAAGGTTTATTAGACTCTGTGAATTCACCATATCCATGTCCCATTAGTCTCTCATTGTAGTAGTTTTCATGGTTTCCCAGAGAGATGAAATAAGTCCCCTATTGTCAGTTCCTGTTTCATATGTCATTAACTTGCAGACTTAAAACGGCAGAAAAATTGGTACCTACTTGCCTACTTGCAAATTCTTCTCCTCTGTGGTGGGATAATCTGAGTGTTCTGTGGCTGACAGAAAGGCTACTGCCAGCCTGTATGCCTTAAAAAGAATTACTGACTTTATGGATTGCAAACAGATTAATGGAAGGCAAAGAAGAAAGTGACAGTTCCTCCTTTAATGGTATTTCTTTTGCTAAGAACTTTGCTGCCTCATGGCAGGTAGCTCAGGGGAAGGGCATCTCCATAGAATTTTTCATGAAGAAATTTCTACTAAATTGTTTTGTTGACTAAACCTGCTGCACAGCAAACTTCCCTATCATTCATATCCACAAATAGTTATACAGAGTTCCAAAATAGTGCGTTAACTTTTCTTTCAGAGCAGTTGAGATTGTTGGCCGCAGAAATGCAGTGCAGCTTCAGGCTGTGTCAGATTTCTGCCTTCAGCTCCAATCATGGAGTATGCTAGGGGCCCTGGGATGATGGTTCTTGGGAGGTCTTCAGTCTGCCGCTAAACAAATGCAAGTTTTGCGATGAAACTGCTTGCAGATAAAGGAGATGCTCATTTTTAGTTTCAAATAAAAGCTGACCTCCTCTCCCTAGTTCTAAATCTTGGGCTTAAAGCTTCTGCAGATGGTATGGTTTCCAGAAATACATGCAGCACAATATCTCATTCATCGGTCAGATGGTGAAATAGTCTCCTACATTTCAGGTACTACTTGTACTATACAGTTGTGGAGAAGCCATGTGTTAAGGTGGGTTAGAGAATTTGAGAAGTGATTAGAAAGAACCTGATGCCTCATAAGATAGAGCATGATGTATTCCTACACAAAAAGCCTATTTAAATATAAGAAGACTTTGAGCAAAAAAAGAGGAAGGAAGGAAGGAAGGAAGGAAGGAAGGAAGGAAGGAAGGAAGGAAGGAAGGAAGGAAGGAAGACATGACAATTGTGTGGAAAATCGCTACAAAATACTCTTGTTCAGACAGACTGTAAGGGACTGGGGGGAAGCATGTAAACAAGACACCTCAAATTGCTTCTAGACATTGCAAAGCAATTTTCCTTTCCTTTCGCAGGCATTTTGTATAGTAATGCATGTCAAAGACTATCATGTATAGTCTTTGTATAGTATAGTATAGTGTATGTATAGTATAATGTATAATATAATATATTATGTATATCAGTCAGGAAAATTACCAGGACACAGAAATATAACTTCATCTTAAATAGTGGTAGTAGATGTATACCAATGAATACATTATGATACTTCACTTTCAGCCACCTGCTTCAAACAAAGCATACTGGACTTTACGTCTAGTTACTGAGCAGAGAGAGTCAGATGTTCTGGACATGAAGAAAGATACAGAGCGAGTAGATGAGATCAAAGCCATGAAACAAGCATGGGAGTCTGCAGAGCCAGGAAGAGCTATCAAGGTAGTATCAGAGTGCAATCCTTGCAGTAATGCTTCTTCACAAGTTCCAGGAGCTGCTGTGACAGTAGAGCAGTTGCCACAACAAGAGACCTGACTTCATATGCCTGTCCTCTTCACCATTCTGTGGAAGGCAGGATATTTTATACAGCTTAAAGGATCAAAAGTGATTATGTGCATGAATTCCGGGCGGGAATCCAGATTACCCACTTTAGACTCCTGTAGGTCATTGAAACTTTAGATGCTGCTTTACAAAACAGATAAAAGTTTTTCCTTAGGAAGACCTCTGCCTCTATACAATTACAAAGCTGCTACTTGTGACAAGTTTAATGTTTAGCATGGGCAGATTATAGTGAGAAATACACTGTTATAAACATGTCAAAGACTTTTCTTGAAGAACTGGCACCTGGCCATATCATCACTCAAATTGTCCCCTGCAGCCAGGATTCCCAAATTCATTCCAGGCTGCAGGTTACCCATTAGCCTGTATGTGCTGCTCTGTACAAATTAACTGTTTTGGAGAAGCAAAACTAATCCAGATGTCAGCTGCAGCTGGGCTCTTTTGACATGATGTATGCTTAAGATGGAAAAGTAATAAAAGTTCTTTTCTAGCAAAACAAAGAATTACACTGCTGATTGACTGAGAACTGGAAACATCATTACCAAAAATAAAATAAAATAAAATAAAATAAAATAAAATAAAATAAAATAAAATAAAATAAAATAATGCAGTCTTTAAACTTACCTATCATCCCCTATCACCACCACGACCATTGAGGGATACTCATCCAGAAACCCCAGCACAAAAGCATTGTGCCTTTTTTATATTACCTTTCAGAAATGAACCTCAAACATGCGTCTTCCCAGATACACTTTCAGATTTTCTCAGTTCTCTTCAGTGTATCCAAGGCTCACAATTTTTTCTAACATGAGTTTATTAAATTCTGATCTAAGGAGAGATGCATTACTCTGCACCTTTGATTGGCTGTGCTGAGGCTGAAAATGCGAGTGCAGCCTACTAAAGATTAGTTGGAAATGAATCCCCTTTGATGTGTAGAGTCTCTTCAGAATGCTGGTTCTATAATCATTGCCTTTTTTGATCAGAAAATTGACTGAATTACAGGTAAAGCATTGCATTTTAAAAGTCCCTTTAAGTCTGTGACATTTTTCTAAAGCAGCTATCATTAAGAAAATTGAAGCAACTTCATGTAATACACTAAAAAAAGAAGGTCTAAACTGAGAGTCTTCTACCCAGACTAAGTAGCTTCACTTCTTCCTGATCACCCCTGCCCCAGCATCTGCCTGTTCCAGGGGTCACATACCTTCTGTCTTTGGGAATTAGGTGCCCGACTCCAGGCTGCCCTTTGGCTTCTCCATCCATTCTGGCAATCTGATCCCTTAAGAGCAAGCCAGAGAGCCAAAGTCATCTTCTGAAAAGACAGACAGAAGTAGTGATGCCTGGTTCTGGCATCAAAGGTAACTGAGTCTGAAAGGCTTGCACCCGTAGTTCCCATTTTTCACAAGTCTAAACCAACAGGCTATAGGAGCTCCTAGGGGAAAGTGATCTTTCCCTACAGAGGTGCAGTAGCTGAATGTGTTCTGACCATGCATTCAGCTATGAAGGAACCTTGCTTTTCAGGGTGTTTTATTTGTTTTTGTTTTAAATCTGAAGATTATTTTAAACTGCCCAGAGATCAGTGATTTTCCAGTATTTCCTTGCATGATGATCTTTACTGTAAGTATTCAATGTCTCAGGACTGATTCAATGGGAACCCTAGCATCTTTTCTGATTCCAGCCCCAGGCAGAGTTGCATACTGCTCTCTGGCATTAGCTTTGTTATTGACAGCATTGTTTCCTCATTTGGGATAAGTACTAAATACAGCCAGTATACATTGAGTGAAGTGAAACCATTCACATTGTACTGCCTACTCTTTATTTTACTGAATTACCATCTCACAAAGGTTTTCTTAGGAGTTCTTATTCATATACTCAAGACACACTTAATAGAAATTAAAGATGAATTTCAAGTGCTAATGCTAATTGATTTCTCCTCCACACAACGTATTGAAGTAAACAAATTTAAGTTCCAAAGTATTAGTAGAAAAATTGGATGTTTAATGTTGACAGGCTGTTACTTCAGAAAAAATATCTGTTGGAAATATGGTTTGAATATGACTCTAACATGAAAAGTCGTCCTCTTATGTTTATCTTTTTTTCTCCCCAATGACTCACTAATGGTATTCCTGTAGTCAGATGTGATGTTTTCATAGATTAAACCAGTGAAATATACTTATCAGTAATATGAAGTAGCATCATATCTCACATGCACTGGACTTGAAAATTTACTGTCTTATTGAACATGTATAGATTCTTACATTTAAAAATGCTTTGGGATTTAAAGTATGTAGTGTAAGTTTTCTTATCTGGATTAAAACTTTGATCTCTAGGCTTTTCAGGAACGCATGCGGTTTATTAATAAGTATGCTGTAAGAGATTCAGAGGAGCCCACAGCTGGGACTGTGACTGCCAGTTTAACACCTTGTTTGGGAGAAATAGGTAATGGTATAACTTTCTGGCAAGCATGTCTTCGGTTCACTGTGGTCATCATGTTCAGGTCCTTAGAAAATACTTCTGTGTTAAATACTGGTGGTAAATGTATAGAACAGCCCCAGTAAAGATGTCTAAATGCACAAAGGCATTCTTAGTCTCCATCTTCTCTACCCCCTCTTGGTATTAATTGTTGCATTTCTCTATTTTCAGACTCAGCCTCTTAGAGGTTGCCCAGTTACCCTTAGGCAAACTTTAGGCAGTCCTTCTGTACTAGAACTGAACTAGAACCCTAAATTAACCTGAATTTTTCGGAAGTTCAGTGAAAAACACCTACTCCATTAATTCCAAGTAGGGTACTAGAGGCCGTTACTGTAGAAATATTTTTAAAATTGTTTAACAGTTGAAATAGCGTGTCAGTAAGACACTAATACTTCTAATATGCATTTTTTTTGTTAATGTTCATGGAAACTGTTCATGGATGCAGCTCTGGAAGTGAAGTGTCAGAAACTGCATACTGAGTAGCATCAGCTTCCTGGCAGCTTCCATAAGTGTCATTCAGTTTTATTCAGTGGTTACAACTTCTGTGAAAACTTATTTTCTATTCCCTGGCAATTACCGGATTCTGATGAAAATTTGAACTGTGTGCAAGGTTTCTTCTAAGAATAATGCTGAGATCAGGCCATCACAAAAAGAAAAGTATAATACCCAGTCTGATTGTGAAAATATCTGGTCATGGCTCATGTGCATGGAACAAGAACCTGTGAGCAGTACGTAACTTCTTAAATCTCATCAAATTCCACAAGCATTTTCGGCACATCCAGACAAACAAAGAAGGAAGTGCTGAAAAAATCACAACGCAGCTCAGCCCAGTGGCCTGTTTAATGTCAGCTACATTGTTGTATTGTGAGAGAATGCTACATTAAAGCATAACGTGGTTACCATCCATGTGGTTAAAAAAATTCTAAGACTTCAGAATAACGATTTTAAGTTGTCATGGGACTTTTTTTCTTCAGACTGGTATTTCCCAAACTAAATCTCTTCCCAAAAAGGAATATCTATATTTTAAACCACAGCCACGACTGAACAATCAGATTCGTATTGACTTTTTTTTTAAATAAAAGAATGTGATTCCTTGCTGATTATAAGTTGTTCTTATATTCTTTAGGCACTTTAAATTGAATATTCTTCCTTAGATTTGCAAACCTTCATGAGTACTATACTATGGATTTAGCTAAAATACATATATTAATTTCACTCTAGCATATGTGAGTTTTTTGCACCATCTTTGATTCTATCATGAGTGTTGGAAATAAAAAGACATAAATATTATATCCTCTTCTACCCATATTCTCATTTAATAATATATTCTGCTGAGCAAAAATAAGAAAACTACGTAAGAATTTAGATGAAGCCTCCCAGCGTAACTGAATAACCAGTTTAATCTGTTCTACTGTAGATTCTCCTTCCACAGGAAAGAAAGCGTCTCAAGCAACTATTGACTCAAGCTTAAAAATGCAGCAAAAACAATGGGAGCCTATAGACCTTAATCCTTACATGAGGTAAAATGCAGCAAGAACAATGAAGTCCCAGTTAAACACCAAAATGAAAGAATGGCTAAGGATTTTCATATAGAGAAAGCAGTAAATGAAATATATTTTATGCATTTGTATCATATCTGTAACTGGATGCAACATAATAGATGTGAATGTAGACTTTATCCTTCACGTGTCGTTGAAGTAAGCTACAATTCTGCCATACACTTGTTAAAGTTGCTGTGAAAATCCTGGTCCATGTTTTCATCTGTCCTTTGCATTGTGTACACAAAATCACTCAGTAGTGAAGGCAGAAGCGTAGATGGCATCAAGATACAGTTTTCTTGGCATGAATGTGTTTTAAAATCTGTTCTTTCCTTCATCTATTTATAATTCGTGTCCTTCCCTTACCATAATACATATCAAAGGAGCTGAATCTCTGTATTGCATGTAATGAGAATGTGATACAAAAATTTGAAGAAAATCCATGTGCAGGCAAACATGCTTATTTCAGTGGTCATCTTGAAAGAAGCATATACGAAATTTGTCAGGATGTGATGCTAGATTCAAATAACATTTAATAAATGGTGTTCTGTTAACATTAATAGTTGAAATAATTATATTAATTATATTATTTATTCAAAAGAACTATATTATGTGTTGATATGAACCTATCTAACTAATACACATGCACCTGCATGTTTGCTCAGCTGCAGCTAGAACCCAGTTCATGCTTAAGCTCATTTCTATCTGCGTGGCATTTATGCAGCTCACTGATTTCCAGAAGACCTTAGAACATGCTGAAAAAATTGCCCAATTTAATTTTAAATTGAAAGGGAAAGTGGTGGTATATTGACGTGAATAACATTTAAACAGTAGAAAATATGGCAAAATCTCTTCCACAGGCTTAAGTCTTGTAAGCATTTCATTTTGTTCAACTCCTTGACTTTTACACTAGTCAGTTAAGTCAAATTATAAAAAGATATTATCCACTTAGCTGCCATTATGCCAGTGGAAAAATAAAACAAAACCAAGCAAACCTACATTTGTCTCAGTGTTGAATTATAATATTAAAATCTTCTGGAAAAATGCTATTTCTTGCAAATTAAAAATAAGTGTTACATGTAGGAGTTTTTCAAATCCCCAAAGATGAGCATTATTTTACAAATATTTTTGAAATAGACACTCTAGTGTAAGAAGACTTGGCTTCAGGAATGTGCTTTCTCATCAGTGTAATATATAAGCAGAGGAGAAGTGACTCCTTAACCATATCTATATGGCTATACAGTGGTGACAATGCAGTATAGAAGCCAAATATGTGCATATAGGTGTTAAGCAAAATATACACCACCCAAAACAGTATTAGAAATGAGATAAATATCTTTGTATTTCCTTCAGGAAAACAAGGTCTGAGTCTGTGCTAAGAAATGAGTCTATCATTCAACAGCAAGAGATACGTAAAGTGGAAAAAATCAACCATTTTAGGGAACTTCGAGATCTGGTTTTGGAACAAAGAGAAAAAGAACAAAATGACAGAGCTTTATTGAAGCAAAATATAATGGAAATGTATGAGCATCTGCAGGTAGGTTTTCAAAATAACTTTCCAGTAACTATTACTGTGATATCCACCACTGGTATGAATATCCTGATCAATCATTCTCAGGATTTTTGTATTGAGTAACAATAATCGGAAACAGTGAACAAGCTTGAAATTTTGCTTGGGTAAAGGTTAAAACTAAAGGTTCTAGGGAAAAAAATACTACTACACAACATCCTTAATATTATATTTTTAGTACTTTCTTGATACAACTCTTTGCAAAAGCACTATTTTAAGACTACCACCATAAAAGGATAGTTATACGTGAGAATAAATTGTGCATTTGACATACATGACCAGATGCATTTTATATAAAGTATCTCTGGTTTGGCTGGTTTTTTTTGGCAATAGAATTGTATAGGGCTTTTTGTAAAGTAATAAAGAACAAGATAATTTACATATGAGGGCCAGTTGCTCCTAATATGTCTTACAGCAAAGTTAGAGAACACAGTTTTCCTGGAATACGCATGATGCCAGCAAACAACAACAACAACAAATTATTAATCTGTAAAAAACTATGTGTATAAATAATAAATGTGGTAGTATTAGTGGAGGATCCATTGTTAGGATTAACTCAGCCAGTGCATTTGCATATGAAATTGATACAAATATCTTAATAAAATCAGCTTAACCACTGAGCGCCAACAGTAACAATATGTTTTGTTACACAGTGATGATAGAATAACCACTAGCAATCAGCTGGTAACTATTCAGAGTTCTTAAAAGTGGGTAAGAAACAATAAAAATAATTCTACATCAAAACAACCAGTTTACAGACATCACTTGAAAACATCTCCTTAGCAAGTTCCCAGACAGCCTGATTTATATTACTTAACTACAAGTCTGCAAGGGGCCATATTTCTCTACTGGTGATCCTAATAAGAACGCGTCTGTGTTTTCAGACGTTGCTGTGATTTTGAATGCCTAATGTATCACATATTAGAAGGGCAAATTTTTATTAAGAGTAGTTCCTCAGCTCTTTCTATAAAGTATGTCCCTTAAAGATGCTTCACAGTATGAATTTGATATGAGAGTTACTTGTGAATACGCATACTGCGCTGATTAGCACTTTTACAGTTTTTTCATCTGTAGGCCTCAGATAACTATATAAAAGTATCCAGGTATCCCCATTTTTTTCTTCATGGTGACAAGATTGACACATAGCAGTGTCACTGTGACAAATCAATAAAAACACATGTAAAAAGACAAGGAGAGATGCTCTCCCTGTACTTACAGAGTCACAAAGTGAAATGTAACAGGAAGGATGCAGTTCCTTGTGATGAAATCAAGATTAATGTGTTGGGGGGGTATTGCTGTTTGTTTTTGGCTAGGCATCCTTAGATGAGACCCGAGGCAGAGTTCACAGCATTCGGGAAGCATATAGAAATAAGCTGCTAGAGGCTGAGCGCATAAAACAAGAAGAGCTGGCAGCTCAAGAGGCAGCCCTGCAAGCAGAGCAAGACAAGAAAAGCCCGAAAAAGAGAAAAAGTTTAGTGAAAAAAAAGTAGTTTCTAGCACTACTGAGTTATATGTAACAGTTTATGAAAGAAAGTTTATATGCAAACATGAGAAAGAATGTTATTTTCCAGTATTTTTGTCAACTATATCACATTTTATCTCTTTGCCTGGTGCTAGTGAAAAAAATGATCTAGTATTCTTATTTTTAACAAAGTGCATGGTATTTTGCTTCTCATAAAGGTACTACCTCCTATTAAAGTTTGTATGTTTTACTGGAACAAAATTTGCCAATAAAAATTCTTATTCCATTCAGATTCTTCTCCTAAAATAATAGTGTCTTTTCTTTTTCCAAACGAATCAGAACCAGTCAAAAATGAATCAGAGTTGAAACAATGAATGTAACCTATCAGTTTTGAAGTCATTTAGCTTGGCAGAAACATGAGCTCCTTAAGCGGATGACAGTTTGTGGAGTTTATAAGAATTAAATAGTGGCATACTGCACTTTTCATATGCAGGCGTTGGAAGGCTTCTCAAAGCCTGTCTCAGTAGGCACTCACAACCTTTCTGTGTACTGTAGTATTTTTTTGCTTTCATCGTTCTCTTAAGTAGTTTTGAATCTTCATAGTAACTCTCTGTAGTTGCAAAGTCATGGTACAACCTTCCATGGGTTGTTGAATACTCCTTAAAACTCTGTTACTCTCTTTGTTTATCTTTCCTAAGCTATATTTTGCCCGTGGTGCTCAAAGTGATTACAATAGTTCCTTAGTTCCTAGACCTTCAGCTGGAATGTTAAAAAGTTTCTTAAAGGTAGACCCAGTGTGTGAATAAAGTGGCAATCACAGGCTTCCTACATGAAGGGTAAAATATTTTCTCTAAGCTCCTGCTTCTATTAACATAGAATTCCTGTATTTGTTAATATTGTCATAAAACACAAAAAATAAGTGCATTCATACTCACTAGCTAGCATGCTGTACTCAGAGACAATGGTCAAAACTCTAGCAATGTTGAAAACTCTCTCTAAATCAGACAGAGCTGTTTTAAATGGCTTAAAGAGTTTTTTGTGTGTGTAGTCACAACCAGAAGCTTTGGAAGTCAGACTGCCTACATATTGTGTACATACAATGTGCCCAGGATATCCAAAAGCATGTAATTATCGAGGCAACGTCAGAAACCATGAGACTCCACCTACTTAATGCAAATCACGAGAAATTTCGTCCTTTGCATTGTGGTTGCTGGTGCTGGCTAGCCATTGCATTTGAAACAAGCCTTTCTTCTGTGTCTTAATGATGTACCAGATGTTCAGCTTCTGCTGATTTAGCTCACCTCTGTTTTATCAGTACCTCACTGCCTGGCTTGAACTTGACTCACTCCTCTATCGGTTCTGTGATGTCTGTTCTTTGTACATCATCACACCTACACACCTGCTGTGATGCCTCTGCCTCCATTTGGCCTCCTTCCTCCCATACAACATAAACTAAACTAACTGGTTTGAATTTTCGTGTTTGAAAAGGAGGAATTGAAACCAGAGTCCTAAAGCTGCACTGGTGATTTTATTTCAAAGAGCAGGAGCTAAGTTTTCCTTTGACCCATACAGGCTGCCAATAAAAAGCCTGTCAGTCTTGTGCTATAATTGCTCTGACTCTGTCCTCTCTATTTTGGAATATGGGCTATACCACTTCATAATATTCCATCTTGTTTCCATGGCAATAGCACGTGTTGGTTGTCTTCTTATGTGAATCTCTAATGAGCTTCTGTAGAGGAAGATTAAGCTGAAGTTCTGTTCTTGATGTCACTGCTAGTGCTATAATGACATTCTGTTGTAAAAATCAATCCAATTCCAAACGGCAGCATAATCAACATCTAAATGTCAAAAATTCAGCTAATAACCTGCATGATCACAACCCATCCCTGCATGGAGTCAGCTATAAACTGACTTAAACTCAGACACAGTGTACTCAGATATACATTATGAAATCTAGTTCTGATATTATACACAATTCTAAGTTTCATAATTTCCTCATTTCAAAGAGTAATGTGGCATCGTCAAAATCTGCTGTGTAGTTTGTAATGTCTCTAGTGGCTCATTTATCATTTCAACAATGGAGATATGAGAGAGTGAATTACCGTCACACTGTTTAATTGCATGTACTTTGGAGTACGTACTGTTTTAAGAGAAACACAGTAGCAGTTTTATTAAATCCCTGTGCATATTTCAGAAAAACAAAATATCCACTTACCTCATAATGGAGCCTGGGAGAAAAAATCTCATTTGGATTCTGCCGAAGAATTTACATACATTGGACCCAGAAACAGATGACTGATGAAAATTCATATGCAGCAGTTTTAACATCAACACAACAGCTTTTTACATGGTGCACTATATTACAGGCTAAGTTAGTGGGGAAAGAAGTACAAAAACTAAACCAAAAATGTAACCATATTTCAAAACAGCTATTTGCAGTAATTTGAGGAGCCATCATGTTTAGCACTTTACTGTAAAAAAACAAACAAGTAAGACTATATATTGTGTTTTCATTGGCAGGATTGTTGCCTCCAGATTGTAGACCAAGTTGTTCAATAGTCAAATTATGTGTTCACATGGATAAAGTACTTTTATTCTTTTGCCTTTTGGGAGTCAAACAGCTTTTATGCACCATAATTTTATGAAATTTAATCAGCCTTTATATCAAAGGAATTTACTGTCTGTATTGAGTGCAAGAAATTGCTCAAATTCTGTTTTTACAGATTGTATGTTTCAGAAATATGCCATATTACATCAAGTATTCATATTTTCTGAAGGTTTCCTGTAATAAAAGCTCTGGTATTAGGATAGTCATCATTCCTGCTATACTCAGCCTGGTCATTCTGGGCCAGATTCAGTAGAGGTATAAGGACAATTTTCAATTATGTACTTTCTTATTCGGTGAAGAACTTCAGCAAAGGATTGAAACATGGGGTCAAGCCCTTTACAGAACAGAATAGATAGGGAAAGCTTTTCTGAATCAAGACTAGTGCTTGATATTTTAAGATGACAGTCATACTGGAGATGCAATAGAGGACTGGCTGCATCAAAGCATACCTTAGCAGGTTATCTGGTGGCTTCAAGTCACAGAAGAGAGGGTTTGGACTTGGGAGAGTGGGAGCAGGGGTGGAACAGTTGCCATTCAACATGTCTTGTAGAAAATCCTCCCTGAGAAAGTTTGCACAGTTTGTCACTCACACAGCTTCTAGTTTTTGTGCATGGAAGGACGGACCCTGTAATGAGGAACAGCACAGGTAGCGATGTCAATCTCTAAATGTTGCAGTTTATTTGTCTTGTAACTTGGACAGTTGCAGACTTCTCCCCTGAAATGCCAAGCCTTACTCCTGAAGAAGAGTATGGCAATAGCCATCTCTGCACAGAAATGATGGGGTACTCCAACAGTTCAGAAATCCTGATCTGTCTCTGGCAGGAGATAGTATGCTTCTTACAGGGCCCATCTCTAACATTCTGGCAAGATTTTATTATATGTATGATTTCCCCAAACCTTATGTACCTCTAAGTCGTGAGCCAAATACAAAGCTAACCACAATCTCTGCATTTAAAATGCTGTTGAACAGTCTTTTAGTATCTAATCATTGCTGAGGACTTGCACAAGGAAAAGTGGTTTCAGGGCCCAGCACAGTGTCATGCTACAGACAAGTCTGTCTCTCCTCCTGTGGACCAGCTACGCAGTTTGAGAGACCTGATGAGCTCAGAGCTTAGGGCAATACTGGAAATATTCTACGTTTATACTTTGTGATTGGCTAGAATTTTGAATAAAGATTTATAGATTCTTTAGAGCAGGGAGGCATCTTCCAGAGCATCTTTAAGGCTGAGCTTCATTGTTGTAGTGGTAAAACAAAAATAATTTGTTTACTGTACTGATTCCTGATATTCATTTCTCTTTCATACGAAGTATAGACAGTTGTACAAAGGAAACTGTCACTGTTCAGCAGAAGTTTTGAAAAGTTTTGATGGAAACTGCAAATGCCAGAGGAAAATGAAAACTTTTCAACATGTTAGACTGCATTGTGAATAACCCTTCAGGAATTTCTTAGTTTGCTTGCTTTACTTCTACATTTCAGGAAAAATGGTAGCATTCACAAAGGAATGCAGGCACCTGAGAAAGAAATTAAGTCATTGACTTAATGGGGATTAACTCTGTAAAGAGTTAATCACTTCTAATAATTCTTTGTAGGTGTGTTCTGCTAAGCTTTAGCGGTTTTCACTGCTTGATCCTTTTCTTTTGACCAGCTATTATGAACTAGAAGGGATCTTTTTCATTAAAATATATATCTGAAGTTACTTTTCAACGCAAGTAGCTTCATTAATCTTCAAATGACTTGTCCCATCTGCTTTGTGTTAATTTGGCTGGCATTTACACAATGAGCTACAGACCAAAAACCAGATCAAGCCCGTTCCAGGATGCTGAGACAAGTAATGTGCTGTGAAATCAGGCTCAGTTCTGAGCTGCCAGTCTGCGCACCCTGACAATGTGCAGTTAACCAGCTATATAAGGTCTCATTTTAATTCAAGAACGAGACAGAGCGTTTATGCACATGCACAGCATTTCCCCTCCAAAAGCCAAGAAAAGTGTCTACATATTTTGTCTGGCAGAAAACATAAGAGAACAGCTTTGCATAATCACACAGCAGTTTGCAGAATGGAAGAAATCTCACTTTCAGAGCCCTTTTTTTCTCTCATTAATTTCTTGAACCAGCCCTAATAGATTCACAGCCCAGGTAATGTTTCAATGATATAAATATTCCTGTTATTTACAGAAAAACAAGATGCTGTTGTCCTCCGTCTCAAAGGAGGACAAAGACAGGAAAGAAGTAGAAAATCAGGGAAGGAGAAGAAACAACGTGCATCATATGAAGTGAGACAATAGCACAAGAGAAAGGTGCACTGAAGATGTTACTAGCCAAAAGAAAGTAAAAAAAAAAAAGGGAGAGTGGTCAGGTGGGACTCAGGACCTTTGATTTCTGTGGCAAGAAGACTGTGGTTAGGGACAGTGGTTCCAAGACTTGCAGCCTAATCTGACCACGAGATACTGTATGAACCCAAGTGTAGCCATAACACACCACTTGGGGTCAGATCTGGATACACAGTCCTCTCTGAAACCTGGGCTACTCTGCCCAACATCTCAGCTTCTCCCTAGGGGCAAGCATCATGCACATGGTAGCCCGGTGGGTACAGCACAAGCTATGGAAAACAATACACAGGCTTGTGTACCCTCAGCCTGAGAAGGCTGAAGTAGACCCTGTGGGCGTGTGCCCAACTCAGCATGGCATCACAGACATTTTACCCAGCTACCCTTGAGCTGGGACCACCATGCAATGCTCACAAGACCAGGTATAGAGCACAGCAAGAGGGAGCCTGACTCTATATGTAAGCTAGCTCCTTGCAAAACTGGAATATGTCAGAAGGAGGAATATAGCAGGTGTATGTTCAGGGGTGTTGATAAGGTTTAACTTGCTAGTAAGTCATATAAATGAAGTGTCTTCCTGCCTAAAAACAGAGCACTGTTCTGTGGCCTGGAGTGTCCCAGATTTAATTTCCAGCTCATGGCTGGGCATTCTACAGGTGGCAAAAACCAGAATACATCAGCTACAGAGTACAGAGGCAGCCAAAACACTCTGCACACTTTTAGTCTTCTCTCTTACACCACAGAACTGTGGTATGAGGGGATGTGAGGTTCAGCTAATAAAGGAATGAGAAGCTGCTGCTTCTCACCTTGTCCTTACTCTTGATAGAACTAGTTTCAGAGCACTTCCTCATCATCATCATCAAAAGCATTAGGAACAGCAAAGGAATGCTTTTCTACTGTTCCAGTGCAAAAGGTGGGTTTCCCAAAAGCACATTTCTCAGACTTGCTGAAGTGGCTTTCACCCAAACTATCCAGTGTTAACAGTTCCAAAGATTTCGTTGGCATCTTGGCTTTTTTGAGTATTTTCTTTTTCCTCCCGTATATATTACTGGCTTAACACATTGCAGCTGTGATATTGCAGATGGAAACTGTTTTGATAATTGATGCTCTGAAATACCATTTATGCATAGACTGAGATATTCAAGTGCTGTGTAGGGTGTTTGTCTGTATCCATATCTGCTGTCTCTTGAAGGCTCTGAATTATTCACCACAAAACAAACAAAAAAAATCTGGAAACCTGGCTTAGATGAGAAGAATGTATTTCCCTGTCATAGCATTTACAAATTGGATGCACAGAAAAGCAAGTCAAGGTGAAGTATCATTCTGGTTCCAGTCTTCTCACTGACGTTAGCAAGAGCTAGAGGTCTACTGTCTTCTCCCACGTATCTATCAGCACGTGTGCTGAGTATATAATTTATATAATTTAACACACATGCCAACAGTGGTACAACAGTGTCAGTGTACACTGCAGAACTGCAAATCAGGTGTGAGACATTTTATAAGATAAGGTCCGTGCTCAGTGAAATTCAGCTAGAGTCTTGCTAGAGGCCAGGACTCCACTGGTGGGATACACAGGATAAGACGTTGTGAGATATCACTGCTGACAGTCCAGGTAAGTACTTTGCTTTCAGATACTACAGGGCTCAAGGTCTCCTTGTTCAATCCTTTTTTAACACATTCCACTGGATTCATTGCTGCTTTCATACTGTCACCCTGGTAGCAGTGTGGCTAGATGGGGAAGTAATACAGAAAACATGGAAATTACTTCAAATAGAAACCTACAGAAAGGTTGTGCCACAGTCATTTTTTTTATCAAAGATCGTACAGATAGTATAAAGGCAATGCATAATGCTGGCCAACTAAATCTGGAGGCTGAGTCATTCAGCCACTTTTAAAAATTCATAATGATGATTGTTGCCTGGAGGAATTTCTAAAATGAGGTGTGAATTGTGTCAATGCCAACAGGTAATATACATTGTGAATAAGATAATTAAGAGAGTATTTAGCTTACTAAATGGCTTGTGATTTTTTTATGTAGTTCTAATGCTGCTGTTTTCTCTTG
Organism: Pampusana beccarii; assembly: GCA_013399365.1. Lineage (NCBI taxonomy): Eukaryota > Metazoa > Chordata > Aves > Columbiformes > Columbidae > Pampusana > Pampusana beccarii. The sequence continues at coordinate 276,441 of VWYH01002618.1, read as the reverse complement.
TAAAAATCCGTAATGTTTTATTTATTAAAATGTGACAGCTTTACAGGCATCCTGAAGAGTCTAACACCTACCTGTATCAGGTGTTTCCAAGTCTCATCAAATACAAACCAGGCAAACACCTGAGTGCACTCTCAGCGCTCCTTTGCCAAACTGAAGATCCATGTATTATTTTTCAGAGAGGCTGCAAAAAAGCAGCTTAGACCCCAGCACAAGCCTAAGGTTCCCCAAAATCCTGGGCCGGGTGCACTGGTCTCTTCTCCCGAATGTGGTGTTTGTTAAGACCCCCCGCCCATAAGGGCTGTTTTCCCTGCGGCGCTCAGCTCGCTGATGCTCCGGCCTCTGGCAGCAGCGGGCAGCACCCGCACAGGCACCGGGAGCCACCGGGCAAAGCGCCTTTCCCGGCCTGCGCCTAAACCGAGCCCAAACGCCGAGCCCGGCAGCGAAGGGGTTGAGGCAGAGCGGCAAGCGGCTCAACCAGCGGCGACAGGACGGCAGCGCCTGCCGGAGCCGCTCGCTAGAGGGAGGTGTTTCGGTGCCCGCCGCCTGCGGTTCTGCTCCCCCGCTTCACCCCACGGGCCGCTTCCACGCTTGTCCATCCGCTGCGCTGCAAATTGGGGGCGGGTGGGGAGGGCGGACAGAAGCCCGGAAGAGTTCCCGCTCGGAGCTGTGTCCTGGGCGGCCTCAGCCAAACCCCGTCTCAGAGCAATTCGCAGTGACAAAAGAGAGACGCTGAATTTCTAGCTGACGCAGGATTATTTCTAGGACTACAGGCAAGGATGGCTATCCGTATTTTTTGTCTTTTATTTACCCCACAGCAAAATATGTACTCAGATTTGAGTAGCGCTATAAATAAACAAAGTAAAAAATAATAAGTGAAAGGCACTGATCTGCAAAGTAACAAAAGCGTAGTGCTTTCAGCTAGGTCTTCAAAGCTGTGCCCTGTCTCACCCTATTCTACTTCTGAAGGAGAACGAGTCTGTGCGAACTGGGAGGATTTTGTGTGGCTTTCAGTCCCTGTGCCCCTTCAAAGACTGTATATGTAACTGCACCATGATAAATCTCCAACACAGCTCAGCTGACTGGTGTGTGAATCTTCGCTGCTGCAAACCCCCATGGATGCAGATTCTGAGTCTAGCTTCAGTTGCCTCAAGCCTTTGAGTCTTAGAATACTTTTCTACTTTTTGTCTTCAGTCCTGGTCCTCAGGCCATACAACATCTCAGCTGGCCTTTCTCCTTCAGCAAGGTTGACAGCAGTGCATAGTATTGATCTCACTGCAGTACAAAAGGTGCAGCTGAAATACCAATACCTTGTACAGTGTAGTACAGTGAACTTCCCAAAGGTACAAGTGCTTGTTCAGGAGGCTGATAGAGTAAATAATTAAAAATACCTGCTGTCCATTGCGCCTCTTGACATTTGTTGTGCTGCAGCTATGACTTGTTTTATTGACTCATTATAAGGATATAATGCACTGGGGAGTCAGTAACTGGCAAAGAGAAGTATTCGCTGTCCCATAAATTGTCCCTCTAGTTTTGTAACACATTACAGTTTAAAGGCAGGTCATAATGTTCCAAATCAGTTACCAAAAGGTAGGTCTCTAACTAAAAATGACTTGATTTCGTGAGGAGCTGAGGAACTTGCTTCAAATTGGGGCACTGAAAATCAGGCCAGTTTGAATTAACTGCTGGTGGAGTCTAGCTCTGAAAACACAGGCTGCCATCTCTGGGTTCAAGGCTTGTCTTTTGAAACAGATCCAGGGAATGGACAAGCACAAAAATATTCTGGACAACTTCAGGGTACTGGCCAGTGGCACTGACCATGCCTGCGCCAACGAGGAGCGTGACCTGAAGGCCCTCACCTTCAATGAAGATGCGGTACAAGTGCCATCTCCACTGGATGTGCATTTGCTTGACCCTGGATAGGTACTTGAGCAGGGACACCAAATCCATGCTCTGCATGTTATACAAGAGGATAATGGGGGACTGGGGTAAGAGAGGGTCCGTTTTCTCCCATCCAAGTACTCTTGCATGGACTGAGTAGCTAACTGTAAAAGTAAGTTGGATCCTACCAGGGGCTGCTTCAAAAACCTTTTCCTTCCATTTATGAATCAGATACATATTAGTATGCTATTTTCTTTCAGCAATTTTTTTAGTTGAAGCATTGAGAGCTGCTGCAAACCACTTAAATTTAAGTTTCGTTTATTACTTATTTTTCAAATGTCAGCATGCACCAAAGGTCTGCAGGAGCCCATCACTTCTCAGGGACAAGAAGACTGCAAGAACCTTCTGATGGGGAACAGTCCGTGCAGTTTTCTGCCTACAATAAACTCTTATTTTTTTTCCCAGTATGTGGGCAACATGACAGAATATCACAGAGATTAAAAAACAGATTGAAGCTCTCATTGTGTTTAAGCTGCAGTATATATTAGGATATGGCATTTGTCTAATGATGAGTCTTACAGCTGAGGTGTTAAAAAAGAATTAGTCTAGGCAATTTAGCCGCCAGACAGCTATTGATATTAACAGAAGCAGTCTGATTGACTTTGAAAGTCTCCAATTATAATCCTTGCTATAATGATGATTATGCTTCTCTGTAGAGCACTACTGAGCCTCCACTTTTGACTCATACCAGATTCCCACTGAAGTCAGCAGGAGTTGTGCTTGAGACAGGGCTCTCATAGGCGGTACTGTTTGTCCAAAAGTAAACAAGCTGTTCCTGTAAATTGGCTCCCTAATATGGACTGGTTTCCCCTTTGTATGGTAATAACTCTAATCAAACATACAGTTTCTGCTTTGTTCTGCCACAGCAAAGTAAGGCCTGAGGGATTAGTGGTCTGGAGTATTTTCATACTTGTCCAGCACTGTAAAAGTCTTAACTAGACATTTCAGGCTGGCAGATTCAGGAGCTAGCCTGAGTCGCTTGAGTCACTGTCCAATAATTCACTATCAAGAACACCCTGTTTGCCTGTACGTTTTCTCCTTATTAGGTTTTGGACAGACAACTAAAATATCTTTAATTGATTTCATCGTCATGATTAAAAGAAGACAAGTAGATTTACTGCAAGAGAAGTAAATACTCAGGTCTATTGTAGAAGGCTTATACGGGAAAAATCTATCTTCATCTCCTTACCTACTGCATTATACACTCAGGAAAACTCTGAGTATTGATTGTGGGTGAAGCTGTTAATTGCCTGGCCAGCACTGCAAGCGAGGAAACACATTTGGGAAGCAGCTTTCTGGTTTTGTAGTAAAAGAGGAAACAAAGACCATAAGCTCTGGAAAACCCGAAATAGCAAAATTCATGAGACTATCATTATTCATCTTGAGATGCACAATGTGAGAGGAAGATCTTCATATTAGGAAGTTTCTGTAAAGGTTATCTTGCTGACAAATTGCCCCCATTATCTCTATAATCACTTGCTAAGCTGTAAAAAACATAAATCTCCCATCTTGCAAACAGATCTGTGGAAGTACAATCCTGTGGGATTCTGCTTGGCCCTGCCAGCCTGTTCAAGTCAGAGGATGGGGTTAGGGCTGCCATCTCAGGTTGTTTGAATGTTGTTGCGTCCTCATGTTTTTAGGAGAAATGGCGTCTTCACCCCTTCAGTATTTGTCTAGGTGTCAGTGAGCACATATATCCACAATCAGAAGCATATTGACATTTCTTCATGGAGAGGTTTCAGAAAATGAATTACAACTGCCCTTAAACACTATATTCTAAAGTTTCCTATGTCCTTCATAGTTCTCTGCTACGTGATCACTGAGTTAACCTAAAGCTATACCAGCATTTTAATCTCAAGCTTTTTTTTTACTGACTCCTCTTTCCAAAATTTCCAGTATCAAACACTTTTAATCAAGCACTGAAACAGAACGGAGAGCATCACTCAAAAAGTCTTCCATTGCAGTGGTGGCTACAGTGTGTTACCCTAAGGTATTTGAACACTTGCATGCAGGAACAGCTTCTGTCTCCTGAGAGCACTGGGTGGTAAGGTGTTGTCCTAGTTTTGCAGAGAGTAATTTGGATATTAGCAGTAATACCACATGAGCATTGTAGCCTTTTGAAAGTGGTGTTAGATGGGAGGCACAGCATGGCCACAGTTTCATTCTGCATCTGTGGTCTTGCAGGCCCTGGGCCTACCATGCTTTTGACAACCCAATCGATGCCTTCTCTCATTAATCCATAGCCACGCTGCACAACTTGACAGGAGAAATCCTCTTGCTGAGGGAACATTACTTTCCTTCTGTTGGGAGGGAAACCAAAATTTGAAAAGTCAGCTCATCATTTTTTCTCACCTTACTTCTGCAAAATAAAAAGTGAAGCTTCCTAACATGCAACCACTTGCATTAATCAGGCAGTGACTGTGTCTGAGAGGCACTCAAGGAGCTCCAACCTGGAGAGGGGACACCAAGTTCATTCCAGATTTCAACATTTCTGCTACCTGCAGCCCGCGGCGGGGGCGGCAGGATCCTTTTCAAGAGACACGAGTGTCATCTAGTGGTGAAACAAACCCACTCGATCACACCCCAAGGGCCACCATCTGCCCACTGGTTTCCATACAGAGCATTGGGTGACACATTTTGTTTCTGCTGCATTTTAGCAACCTAATGCAGAATGTATGTAGTAATGCTAATTCTAGCTTTTGTCCTTGTGGGATTTATTTTACGCAGGCTAGTGGAAAACAATATGAGCCAATCATGGTTAAGCAGGCAGCAGATGCTAATGGGTCACTGCTGGAGGTTTTTCTCTCCTGCAGTGAGCTACAGAAAGGATCTGTCTGCCTGACTACAACGAGCACCAGCATCAGCCTTGCTGCCCAGGAGTTAAGCAAGAATTTTACAGGATAAAGGGCCATTGAAAGCTGTATTTACCTGTTATATTGTGTCATATGTCTATTGCAGGAATGGACATTCAGGATCTCTGCATTTTAGAGTAGATTTTCTCTCAAACTCTTTTGCCTTCTTTCACACATAAATCCAGACTAATTAGTGAAGCAGGGCATAAACATAGTAATTCTCTTTTAATCAGTCAAATACAAAAGAAGACAGACCTTCTTATCAGAAGCATCACTAGCAGAGGAACACACAGGGAAAGGCAGTTGGCAGGTAACAGAGTGGAGAAATACTGACTGTTTATGTATAAGTCGCCTGAATTGACTTTCTGGCATTTCATCACAGTTATTGCGATGCAACAAGCCCAGCTCAAGGTGTTGTACTGGTTTTCTGACGAAAAGTAGGCTTTGAATACACACAAGTTACCTAGAAATCATCATATTTTAAAATTACTCCCACAGTTGAGATCCGCTTAAGTGTACTCCATGCACATTTCCAAGTGAAGAACTGGAAACTCACCTTTTTTAGGACAAAAATGAACTTCCCATGTTTCCAGCTGATGCAAAGGACTGAGCTTAAGGAAAATCCCAAGTGCTAAAATCAGGAGAGTTGAGCAGGGACTGGTGGATGGAGGAAGGGGAGCTACATGGCCTTGTAGCCCTGCTCCCACCATGGGCAGTGCAACATCTTATCACTCTTCCCTCCTGCTGGAACAAGGTCTGTGAGCTATGCCAATGGAGAAAAGCCCTCTGGTCCCCTTCTAACTTAACTGTTTCTCTAAGGAGGAATCACACTCCAATGGCTTTTTGGAACTAGCACGGGAAGAAGTGTGGCTGGTCCAGCCAATGCCTGAGACAATGTTATTTCGTCTGTCTTGCCACCAGTTCAGTGACAGAGAATTGCTCCTGTTTTCAAGAAAAGGCACATTTCTAGTTCTTCTCTTGAAGCTGAGGGGAAAGGATGCTCTATTGGAAAAGAATGTTCTAGCAGCACAGAGGAAGGGTGCTATAATTCCCTTTCCCAAGCAGAAATCCTCCTTTCCCACACTTCATCCCCTATTACAGTTGTCCTCAGCCTGTCTCCTGGCTCTGTGCTGTTTCTTTTCTCTGATGTCAGGTCCTTTCCCGTTAATTAGATGCCCCCATGTGACTGCACCTGTCAGAGGCTGACCTGCTGCCTCCTGCCCAGTTGCTCACCCTGGAAGCTATGGCAGTGCTGATGCTGCTGCCAGGACCCTGATGACAGTGAAAAAGGTGCATGAACCTGAGAGCATGGGCTCCCTGATCATCACCCTCCTGAACTATGCTGCTCCCTTTGTGTGCTGTGCAAAGATGAACACCACTTATCCCAGTTTTGCCCTATTCACTGATGCATTTTATGTTGTGCAATACAGGACACACCAGCTGGCAGTGAGGTTTTTGAGTGAGCCAGATTAAACTGTGCCCCTGGCTGCTCGCTGATTAGCTCCTTACCCCAAAGCCTCTGTGGTCACAGGGAGCACGTTGTGAAAATTTGAGGATCCAGTCCCTCTTCTAGGGAGAGAGACTAAGGGCATACGTGATCATTCTTCAAATGATGCTTCCTCTCTCACTGCCTCGCAGCGTTTTCTGCTAGAGCAGGCTTTGGGCAGCCATGCCACACACATTTCTTTATCCTAGGGGTGCATGCAAGGGTGCAAATAAACCCCAACAAACCACCCAACAAAAAGCACTGAATCCCTTTGCAAATATGCCAGCTGGTTGTGTAACAGTGTGTTGGGCAGCGCTGGGATCAGCCAGGTACTCAGAGGCTCTTGGCAAGCCCAGGGCAGTGAAGCACATGGGTCCTTTCCCTGCATCGCCCAGTGCCTAGAGCCACAAAAGGAAGGGGGATCGAGAGCTGCCAGCTATTTGTGAACCAGTCAGTCAGCCTCTCTCTCCTGTTCCCCAGAAGAGCTGACCCAGCAGGGCTCACACTCGCTCTTTCATTTGTCAGCCCAACTGCGTCAGCAGTAATACGGGGAGCTCAGCTGCTCATCATCCCAGCTGATAACGTCTCAGGAGGAATTAGGCAAGGCATGCTGGTAAGAGGGAGAGAGAGGGTTTGAGGGAGAGTAATCACAGGCACAGTGATGGGAAATAAATGAGATCAGGAAAAAAACAAATCTCAAACAAGGCATTCTCATGGTAGAAGGGAATGTGTTTTTAGGAGGATGGGCTGTTTCAATCCCAGCTCTGGGGAGCCATGGGATCAGCAGCAGGTCTCCCTGGGATTTCAGCAGGGTTTGGCTCAAGGCTGCAGTGAGCCACAAGGCAACTGGCATTCAGCTGTGCTGCAGAAAAGCTGAATGGGCGGGCTGAGTTGTCCCCTTGTCCGCAGATGAGATATGGCAAGAGGCAGGGGAGGGCTTGCAGATGCTGTCGGGTCTGCATGGGTACTGTGCAAGCATTCCCTCTTCTGAGCAAAAGTGGAAAACTTTGCTTGTCACAAGTGCCCAGTGACACATGTTTTGGCTGAGATTTGAAGCACTATTTCCCCATGAGGACAGTGCTAATGAGGAGAGGCCATGCCACAGTCAGTCTGACTGAAACCCAGGGAGGTCCCGATAATGTGAACAGTGTTACTCACTGTGTGGCAGCCAAATGTAGTCCAATCCCTGGTACCTCCTTCGTCAGCAGAGTGAGCAAGCAGAGTACTATATCAAAAGAAGGCAGACATTTAATCAATTCCTGTGGTGCTGTAAAACTCAAATTTAATTTGATTTTTTTTTAATCTGCTTCAGTGTTTTACCCACTGCTAGCACCAGAATGGCATTATTCTCCTTCTCCCAGTTATTTCCCAGCAGAATGCATCTCCACTGAAATTCAGTAAAGATTTTGAAAACGCTGTGGCAAGGTCAAAGATGTTTTGCAAAATCTTTACCTGTGTAGCCTAAATGGACCTGGCAACAGAACAGATTGTGCTCTGAACTTGGGGAAAAAAGGTGAAATAACTCATCCCCATCAGTTCTGCTGTTTGTATGTGGGAGCAAATTCTGGCTGATTGTCCATCTCCAAATGCTGCACTGACCTCTAGATAGGTGGCATCCAGAGTTGCAGTGCCTGCATTGTCCCATTTTGTGCACCATACAGGCGCTTGGCTCTTCCACGTGCCACAAAGTGACCCTGGGAGAAAAGTCGCGTGTCCAGAGTGCCAGCACTGGGCTGACCACAGAGATTCAGTCCAGAAGTGTCAGCTTAGAAAGCTGCCTTTCATGGCTATCAGGGAAGGAACAAGTATGACAGTGCAGAATGAGTTTGGTTTTTTTTTATTACTTTGTTTTTATGAGTGTTGTGCATGTCTGTGTATCTAGAGCCAAATACTGTAATAATTTCTGCCCACGTTTTGCTTTTTTGGACATATGTTTCATTTTGGACATATATTTTCTGTATCTCCAAGTTTTCTGTGAAGTTCAGCAGGAAATGATTATTTACCAATCAAAAAAATTGCTTCCTCACCTTTTTTTTTCTTTTTCTTCTTGCTAACTGGCCACCAATAAAAGAAGCGCTATTAGACTGATGCTGAACACAAAAGATTTATCTAAGATTTTCAGAGTGACTGAGGGAGAATTGTCAAGGGAAAGGTGTCTGTCCTCTGCATATCAGGCACCAAAAAGTAAGCCCCAAAAGGGTACACCTTGGTGATTGAATTTTTGGCCAGTGGCTACATTTGAATATTCAACTACTGTGATGGCAAAGCCTCCTTTGAAATTAATTATTTTGCCTGACATCATGCTGCCAAGTTAAATTGAATTTCATATTTTTGCACAGAAATTATCCCATACTGTGTTTTTCCTTTTGGAACGTGCATGGAGTAGGCAGGCATCCTTTGCTAACAAGGCTGAGAGAAAAAGCCTAGATTACACAAATTTAAAAATGTCTGAAGGACTGATAGTTTTGGCAGAAATCACCTCGTGCCCTCCAAGGGAAGATCATAAGCTGTCATCTGTCAGCTAGCCCATAAATTACCATGCCAGAGCAACTCTTATTATTTTTCCATTTATAAGAATACTTAAAATAAAATTAATCACCAAAGTTTACATGTTGTTGGTTAGTCCTCTATAAATAATGATTATGCACTGCAAAGGCTTTCACCAGGTAGTGTAGCTCTTCAGGTATCAAGCAGGTTTTAGGGAAAAAAACATTGCTGACAGAAATGGGAAGAAAGTTGTGATCGTCAGAAATGTCCTTTGCACTAGGGCCATTCTCAGCACTTGCTTTTGGCCTCCAGCTGTTTGGTGTTTCTGCTGCCTCTAGGGCCTGGGAGCAAGAGACTGTCACCCAACCACCAGGGTTGTTCCCAAACAGCAAAAGTGTCTCTTATTATACAGTGAGGTCTACAAATAATCATGTCAGCTTAGCATCATCATAAACTCTGGGTTGTTTGTCCTTATTTCACTTTGGGTTTTGTTTGGGAAATTCAAAAGCCAGTCCCACACCTCCGTAACCTTTCAGCCGAGCTTCACTTCCTCACCTCATTGTGTGAAATCTGAAACGCATCTGATCACCACCCAGATTTACCTTGTTCCCCCGTTCTGCCCAAGCGAAGAGCTTTTTGTTGCACAGTCCATACATGTTCAGAACAGCTTTTGATGTAACTGGAGAGCAGCTGCCCTCTCTGCAGGTGTTCCCTGCCAGAGCTAGAAACAATTTTCTTCCTCCGTCTGAGCTGATTTTTTTTCCCGATAAGGCTTTGCAAGCTACGCTTGCAATAAATGGATGCAAAAGCAGGACTGCAGGAGCAAGGCCCCACAGGGTTATCCGGGCACTCAGTTCCCCATATAACAACCTAACTAATTCCCTTCAGTGAATTCAGCAACGCACAGGTGCTCCTGGAGAAGCTGTAACCAGCACCTTACAGATGGAGCAGGCTTTGGTGCTGCCAGGAGTTAATTTCATAGTAGGCTGGTCCCAAGCCTCAGAGAGTCAGATGAGGCTTAATGGTGACCTTACTCCTCCTCCATACAAATCTGGGGTCCATTTGGCTCAGAAGAAACTCTTGTCTAAACACTTTCTTAATTTCCCACTCTGCCCTAGCTCTGTTTCCCAAGTGCTGCTGCATCCCTGCTCTGCCCCACGCTGCAAAGCGCCGACCAGGAAGGGAAACCTCCCTGGGGCCTCTGTCCTGACATTATCTCAGAAAAAGTCCAATCCTTGGACAAGTTAGGGCCCTAGTGGAAGAAAGCTGAACAGAGAAAATGAGCGAATGGTGAAGGGACCACACAAGAACAAGCTTTGCCTCAGGCCAGCAACAAATACAAAGCAGACCTCAGGGGCTTCTGCCTTGACACCAAGGTGTATTTTGGGCTAAAGAAAAGTCAGCTCTAGGTTAGCTGCTGTGAATAATGGAATTGAGAGCAGAGTGAAACAATGAGAGGCTATTGTTGAAGGGAGAAAATGGCCAAGAACAGGCTGAAAGCCTGAAAAACAGGCTTTTTCAGGACGGGTGTGAGATGACACAAGCAGCAGCTGGTACAGCATCCACAAGGACTGAAGCAATGCATGCCATAAGCAATGCAGTGAGGATGGGACCAGCTGCCAGTGTCCTTCTGTGTCACAGAGCCAAGATGTCCAACAGCATGTGGGCAACCAGCACAAGGCCTTCTTCTGTTCCCAGGGAACAGTTTAGGCAGGGTTGCCTTTCGGCTTTCCAAGCCAGCGGCTAGGGATGGCTAATAGTCCTGTCCCTCTCTAATGAAACAAGCCGGTTTTAGATGTTTAAATATCCTGAGGTGCAAATCTTCTTGAAACCTGCCCATTGCATCTCTGCTACTTGCAGCACATTATGAGAACCAGTGCTTACAGGTCTAACTGGTGTCCATTTGTAGACTAGTTGGTGAGTTAATGAATTGTCCACCATGCTCACTCCTTACTGAAAGCTGTTTATTCTCACTTTATTATACCAGCTAGAGGCCAGCAAAATCAGAGTCTGTATATTTCTTCCTATATCTCACTATATGCCTACATACACATGCATGTAGATGAATAAGCTGCACTAAAATTTTGCAAGGTTCAAGACTAAGGAAGAAGAAGTGTTATCTGCATTTTATAGATGAGATGCTGAAGGAACAGGAGATGACATAAGTTCCAGACCACACTTAAGGTCTGTGATAGATCTGGGAACTCGGGTTTAACAGGAAAACGATCCTTCCTGTCTGGAATGGAAAGAAGGAAGAAGAAGGAAGGTAATACACCCAGGAATAAATAGGATTGTACCTTCTGTAGAGTACCTGTAGTATTAAAATAAAGTTAATTCCCTCCCTGAGACAGTCTCCCTGCATTTTCTTCATTTTGCATTCAGTTGTTCAGTCTAGAGCAGGATCTGTGAAACTTTTTTTTTTTTTCTACAGTGAAATCTGCAATAAATCAGGCTCAGGAGCTCTGTGAAGTTTGCAAATCCAAGCTTTACTCAGCTCCAGGCATTTATACATGATGCATACACTCATCAGTGCTCACTGCTGTTGTTTCTCTGCCAATCACCTTACCCAATGTGAAGATGTGTCACAACACTGAGCAAACATGGAAACAGCCACTTTAATCAACCATATTTTCCCCATCTGGTAACTTTCCTTTAACATGGTAGTCCAGCTTTCACACAGATTTTATAGAGAGAAAGTTTACAAGCAATAAAAATTAACAGCCAGTACATACACAACAAACAAATCAACAAAACCCCCCTATAGTGTGTGCTTGAGTGGATCTAAGTCAAATTGTGACTAAACTGCGGTTGCATTTCCATGAGATATTTTGCCTGGGGATATGCAGTATATAAAAAGTGTGTGATTCATTTCAACGAGAACCAGACCAGGGGTGACAGGAAGAAGTTCAAAGGACAAGCACAGAAAAACGGCCATAACAAGAGAGAAAAGCCATACAGAGCTGTTTTGCACAGGCCGCGGTGCCTGTTGCCCTCAGCGCAGAAACTGGGCAGGCAATGAGGCCCTTCCCATCCCGTGTGCCTGCAAGTAACTTAGCTGGTTCCCTTCATCTTTACCTATCCCTCCCTATAANAACCAACCAACCACCACCAACAAAGTAAAATAAAATAAAATAATCACATACACACACCAGAGGAATGAGGTTAAGCACTGGGATAGTTCATGTTTCCAAGCTCTCTCTCTACGCTGCCTTAGATAACACCACAGTTAAAGCTCCTCCATGCACACTTGAAGGACATTTCTTGAAGCATGTCCTTCACAGGAGAAGTCTCTGCAGAGGTGGGGAGTAGGTGCCTTGCTAGAAGTAATCCTTGCAGTTGTTTCATTCATGTGTGGGTAAGGCCAGTACATCATTTCCACTGGCATAGATTGGGAGTATTAACGGCAGCAATGAATATCTGTGCAAACAGAATCTGACATGTTGTATTTGTCATGGCACCAAATAGCTTGTTTTCTAATAATAAAATGCTTGTGTGGTGAATGGAATCAGACTGTGATAATTTGTATGTTTGAATGATACTTTAAGGTCTGCTTGTTGCATCTTGTTCAAACACGACCAGGATGGATGTTGTGTGGATGGAGGAGCATATACACATTCTGTTTTGGAGAGGCTTGTCTTTGCACCCTTCACTGTGGCTAATTGAACAGCCTCTCCTCTGGTTGTTTACTTTCGGTAAGACTGCTAGGAAGAAAAAGACAAACCAAACACAGCACATCATCTGAGGACATAGTGTTTTCAGAGTTGGCTGGGAATGGTAGTCTGTTTTCTTATCAAAGCAATGATGTGACAGCTCTGCCTGTCTCTTTCTGTCCAATCTTCTCCTTCTTTCCCCTTGCCCTTTTCCTTTTCCACCAGCTGTGTCACCTCAGTTAAATTTGGCAAAGGAATTGAGGGGTAATATCTCAGAGATACCAAGTTCTTACAGCCTTTGCCAAAATCAGGGGAAAAAGACTCTGCTAGCACCTGCACTAAGGGAGAAGCAGACTTTGGCCATTGCTTTACAGTCCTGAGGCAACCACCTGCTGGCTGGTCATTACATACACGGCTCCCAGTTGCTTCAGTTATTTGCTGCTTTTTGTCCTATTATTTTCTGCTTTTTGTTCAGTCTAGAGGCCAAACATAGGTGAGGTGGTGGGATGGAATGAGGCTACACATGGCAGTGGGATGGAGGGGGACACAGTAACAACATGGGGGGATTGCAGGGGTGCAGAAATCTGCAGCAGGGGCAGAAGTGGAGCTGGGGAACTGGAAGCACTGCAGATGGGACTGAGGATATTGCAGTTCGTGTGAGTGCAGGGCCCCTGAAGTTAGTGACAAGGAGAAGAGGGAATCTAGAAAACAAAAGTCTGCCTATGATATTAACTCATTTTGTCTATTTTCTTTGTAGAACTTAGAGTGAATTAAAAGCGATGAGTCAAATGAGATGTTTCGCAATTTATGTTTTCTATAACAAATTGTATCTAAGGAATGGAATGGAAATATATTTTAAGAGAAACAAGGGAGAGAGAGGAAAAATTTGATTCTCAAAACCATGGAAGGATAAGTATCTACTTTAAAAATGTTCTTTCTTTCCAATTCTTTATTCAACTACTTAACCATTTGATTTGATAAAACGCACTTGGCTAGTTGGCTTTTTTTTTTTTTCCCTTCATAACTGTGAGAGGTGATCCCAGAGTCAGTTAAGAGATGCTTTGTGCTCTGTGGTGATTCCATGATACGGTGGACTTCCAGTAACTTGAATTTTTGACTTAGCAAGAATAGGAGAGTATTGTTTCCTCTTAGCTGCTGGGACAATTTTGAGAGCTCATGATACCTGATGTCAAGTTAGCAGAGAGGAATGTCTTAGGGGCAGATGCAAACAACTATCTCCAGGCATGAAAGGACTGGGAAAATATACATGGCCCTGGGAAATATTTACGGTCTATGATGGGAATACAGGCAAGAATAGGAAGCAAGAATTATCATGGCCAGAGGAATCAGGGGTTTTCCAACACCTATCTATGGGAACCTAGGCTTTCCTAGATCCATACTGGCAAAATTCCTTGTTCTAGCAAAGTTTGCTGGCATGGTGACTGCTCTGTTCAGTTGCATAGTGCCCAGAGTGTCTTCGTTTCCCCTCAAGGACTAATGGAAGACAGTGGGAAACAACTAAAACAAATTCTTAACTGAGAAGTTTTCCTGGTATGCTCTTATAATTTTGTTCAATGTATTGAAATATACAGTATTGTTAAATGCAGAAATACAATACATTGACAAAGTTGACTTAAATCCCTTCGTGGCTATTGTTCTGTGAAGATCAGTATGTAATGTACATGTGATCCAGTATGAATTTCACCAGTACAAATTTGCTTGCCAGTTTATTATCATCTGAGACTTTTCTTTGTGATGAGATATTTCAGCATTAAACTTTACAGCCCAGCTCTGCACTGCTAAGATGCTGGATGAGGAATGCTCTTTAAACAGCTCCTCCAGAAACTGTTGAAAATGCCCAGTGATCATCGCTTGCAACTCCAACTGCACACTCAAAATGTCAGAACATTTCAGAATGGCTTTCTTCTGTGTTCCTTTTTGTTTTGTTATTTTAGGTGCAGCTGAAGCAGTTGTGCTATGTCTGGACAAAGGAAACCACACCATTTTTGCAGAGCAGGCAAGTACCAGGAAGTTGTCTGATATTCTGTTTTGACATTAACTTTCAAATTCTCCAGTTCACTTTTCTGATATAATTTTGTTTTAAAGCAATCTCACAAACAACAGGCTTCCTGAGAACTGATAAAGATTTTCTTGCTCTTTTGACTGTAGTTGTGCTGTACTGTTCCAGCTCAGCTTATCAATGCAAATTTGCTTGCCTTCATTAACTGCTAACCTTTCCAAAGATAACAAGGGGAGATGATAATTTTTCTTTTCCTGATGAAAAAGATTTGTGAGGTCTAACAAAGCCTTGACTTTCTCATTCTCTAAACCCTTTTTCTTTCTTTTCACCTGGTGATTACTGGCATGTTGGAGAGTAGCTGACATTTGGGGCTGACAGGAACTCCACCCAAAATGAGGACCTGCTGTTATCAATTCACACAGGGCCTCAGTTTATTTTAGAGATTAATCAACCGAATATGAATGGTGAGGGTGATTACCACATAAATAGCCAGCTCTCCAGTAAATAACTAAACCATTTATCCTGAGATCTGTTAATTAACTTTATCAAGAGTGGAAGATGAATAAACATCTAAGTATCTAGGTGCCAGTAAGTTAATTTTTGCTTATAATAATACCAGTCCTCTATGAATCCCTACCTACATTTCTGACTCCAAAGAAAAGCCTCCTAAGAGTTTTGTGTTTGTGCCTTGACTTTGCCCTGGTGCCTGACCTTTGAGCAGACATGCAAGAGCTGATGAGAATTTGGAGCTGCCTGTTTGCAAAGTCCTCTTCTCTAAGTTGTCATTCCAAGCCCACCTAGCTCACAAAACTCATGAGTCACCCTGCATCAGGGTGTCTGAAATTGTCCGTCTACAGTACTAAACACAAGTAGAGGACAGGGCTGACACTCCAGTGTGATCTCACAGGTGCTCTGAATCAGTTTTGGAGCTCACCTGAACACCCACATTGGCCAGAAGAACTATTTAGACTCATTTTCTGTGGAGACGAGGCCTGGATGCCTGCCAGTTGGCCAGTGATTCTGCCCATTGCCTTTTCATTTTTTGGCCAATTTTGGCCAAATTTTCTGGAAATGTGGAGTTCACAAAAATTATGGTTACCCTGTGCTTTTAAAAGTTGTCAGCCAGAGAAAGAGGTGTTTGTACTGCTAAGAAGGTTCTCAGCACCGTTACATGTTTCCTTCAGATCTAAGGGGCCCCAGGCCCTATTCCCCACCCCACGAAGTGCAGTGTTATGGCTTGTGCCTTTGCTTAACTCTCCTGTTTCCTGAGCCCTTACCAGGACAAACAGAGCTCCCAGCTCTTCCCCTTTTTCAGGAGCTGCTACGAAAATTCGTTCAGAGTCAGTTGCGTGTACAAGTCCTTCTGTGGTTTCAGAAAAGGCAGCAGTGGATTTAATTTGCTGCTTCTGCTTCTTGACCTCAGAGGAAAAAGGTGGTGACTTTTAATTGCATCACAGCATGTGTATGCTCGAGAGCACAGCAGTTTGCTCTGACTCTTGGTGTCCAGGGACCAGCAAACCTAACCAAACATAGACCCAAAGCACCACCTGTACAAACCTAAGCCCAAACTATACTGCAAAATGTCAGTATTTATTGTTCCTGTGGATTTGGAAGCAAAGAAATCACTAACCATCCCTCAGAGCTCCTGATGCTAATGCACACAGATATACAAGATCACAGGAATGCTGACATATATTCACTGCTGAGGGCAATCACACACTGAAGACTTACATGTGGCAATTCTTTCAAAAAGAACCTGAGGCTGTCCAGATCAGGCCTGTTTCAAGAAAGAGGTTGCAAAATCCGTTTCTGAGGGCCCATTCTTTAATTCTGAAGCTACACCAGACCTCAAGGGTTTTGTTTGTTTGAAGGTTTGGTGTTTTTTGTTATCTAACACTGGCTGCAGGGTTCACAAGGAAGTGTGCATTAGTCTATAGCCGAAGGATTTTGTGTGAAAGGCTCCTGGGTGAATTCTGCAAGGTTACCAACTCTTACTGTTGCTTCTGCCTCAGGCTTGACCAAGTTCCTCTCACCCCTTCCCTCCTCCTTTCCCCTCCCTGCTCACGCTTTGCCAAGTCTAGAGCTGTCACTGTGAGAGGTAAGAGCTGTAAAGGTCTGTGCTGCTTTATAGCAGCTTGCAGGGAAGCTGTGATGATGGAAATACAATGAAAATTGGACATGTTCTAATCAACCTCAGGAAAATTGCCGTCAGGAAAGCAGAGAATTCCTCTGGTAAAGATGCTTTTAAGTCACTGATTGTGTGTTTGTCCATGAAGCTTTTATCAGACCACATAACAGCTTTGGGGAAAGCTTGTGAGGACTGTTCTTGAATAGGCTTCCATCAGAGAAGGAGGGGTGGGAAACCAGCTCAGATGCTGAGAGGCAGTCTTTTGCATTTAGGAAATACAGTGAACAGCCATATAAGAGAGCAAAACAAATGGAAAACAACGGGGCTCTCTGTTTAGTGGCTCAAAGGCTTAGGGGCACTTCAGCCATCAGAACCCTACAATTCCAGACTGATGAGTTCTTAATCATCTCACACTGGTGAAAGCTTTTCTGCACCAGAACAAATATCAAATCATATTGCCAAGCATAATGAGAGAATCTGGTAAACTATTTAGACCAAGCTACAAAATGAAGATCTGAATCAGAATGGCCACAGACAATAATAAGGTGCAGCCCTGCAGCTTTACTGCTCTTCATGATATTTTATTAGTAAATTCAAAAGCTGCTTCTGTGTGATTTTGAGAAATCTCTTTCAAATAGCATTGCTGAGCAGTGGGGGGCATTTTCCTGGACTGTCTTGCCTGCTTTAGGGCTTGAGATACTTGTATGCAAAATGATCTCTCCCTTTCTCCTCGCCCCTTTCCAAACCTGGAGTTAATTTGTTCCCACACCTCAGTTTGTGTGAACAGATGCCTCCATCTCTGAGTTCACAATTGCTAGCTGGGAAGTGATTCAGCTACTAAACAGTTATAAGTGAGCAGGGGAATAATCACTGGGTACTGCTGACATCTGAAGAAATAATCTTGTGTTCATGACTTTGCTAGCAAATGAAAAAGGACAAAAATAGAGGCCCAAGCTGCCTCAGCGGGGCCGCATCTGAAGTCATCTGCAGGAAGAAACTGGCAAGCATGGTGCGGATGACTTCAGATGCAGCCCTGCTCTGAGCCTGAGCCCTTCTGCGTGCAGCACTGGCCCTAAGAAGCTGGACAACATCCCCACATGGACAATGCTGCTGGCTTTCAGTGCAGGAAGGCACTGAAAGAACAGTCAGTTTGGTAGCTAGAGGCATTGCCTCTGTGTCTTCCCACCACAGTGTCCTCCATCGCCCTACAGTTCTCAGCTGGGAGGTTTGACTTATAAAGGAGCAATACCAGCTCCACAGATGGTCGCTACCATGGCAAACGGATGGAGCCACGAGGGATGGGGGGATGTAGTACCCTTGTACCTGCGGGAAGTAAAGTGCCAAGTGCTGCCTGCAGTGCAGCTAAGCTCTGCTACAGAAGATGACATGAAGAAACAGGAACCAATAAACAAAAAATCCCAAACTTGTGGGTTGTAACAAGCCAATGGAGGATTGCAAATATTTCTGATTCACTTTATGTTTTTTAAAAAATCTCCAGAATAAGCAGTTAGTTTTTATAGTCTCAAATGGGTATTGTGCATGCAGTGAATACATTGGATTCAGTTTTAAGTGTTGAGTAGTTCCTAGCTTGAGTAGTTTCTTAGTCAAAGTAGCTGAAATAGCTTTTCGTGATTTATTAATCTTTGTAGATGCAGCCTCTTCTTTTTGATTAAATTGTGTTCAGTTTTATAAATAGAAATTCGGGGATTAAAATCACACACAGGTATTAGAGGAGAAGAATGTCAGTTTGCTGATTCTTTCTGTGTTGTGTAATCTGAAGTGCAAAAGGATGAATTCAGTGAACATCCAAAAATAAAACAAAAACTTGTGCCAGAACAATATCACTTCTGCAGCATACTGACTGCTGCCTTATCTGTTGTATTCTCTCCACTACAATATTCTGTTCAAAAACTAGGCAACTCCAGTTAATAGTACAGGGGCATAAGTCAGAATCTATAGTCCTTCAGGCTGACAAACTTCAGAGTCAGTCATCAAAATAGATATCATAAACAAAAACTGTACGTCAAGATCCAAATTCCTTCATCTCCATGGAGGGCAAAATCATGATCCAGTATCAAAGTACTAATGTGTGATGGCACTGGAACCCCACATCTGAACCTCGTCAGACCCCCAGGCCTTAGCTTTTCTATACACTGTTATTCTACTGTGACTATAACTGTGGAAGAAAATTCCATGACCCACTCCTGGGGACAGGTGAGACTTTCAGGTGAGGATGTGTTGTATGTTTAATAGGCTTTGTCTGCTTTGAAGATCAAAAGCCATCATATGGATATTTTGTTAGGCAATAGATATTAGGACTGACCTGTTCACTGAGCACCTTTTCACCTCTATACAGAGAAATGTATTGGCATAGAAATTGGAGAAGTAATTCTGGTACATAGGTTCCACAGAAAAAAAACCCACTGTGTACAGACAATATGGAATATTGCCACACATATTGCAGATAGGTATCTGCACAAGAGCCTATTTTGTATTACAGTAGTAGAACTCACTGTACCATGACTACACTGATTTCACTCCTCATGCAAAGCAGTCAGTAGCAGTCCTGTCATCAGATTAGCAGGAGGTCCACAGGGAGTTCTATTTCTGGTTAAAAAGGATTATTAGTTTTCAAGTGATAATGATCATGCTAAAATTCCAGCTATAATTCATTCAATAAAAAGGAACTCTTTCAGTGAGTAAAAATCACTCCTAGTACCTAAAACCATTGTGATTGATCATCAGTTTCTTGTTAATGTAAATCAGCATACAATGATGTTCTGCTAGCCAACTTTAAACAGACTGGATTGACGGAAGTGAATATTGGTAAGGAAGGAGGCGTGAACACGTCTTACCGCTAAAACCAGGTAGGTGGACCACTATAACTGTTACTGTGGCAGATGCAGTTCCCGCATCCCTCTTTTTCCTCCCCCTTTCCTCCCCTCCACTGAAAGCACCAGAAACTTCTAGGCCAATGGACCACAGTGGTCATGCACACACCCCTTGGTCAATAGACAGGGCCCTTGACCAATGAAACAGCTCAGCTGAGAGAAGTTTCTGGACCACTACCATAAATGACAACCACTCAAATTCAATTATGGTATAAATGGAGCCTGCTAGAGACCCCTATTGTTTTGGTCTTCTTTGGAGCAGGGGGTCTGCAGTCAAAGACTCTCCTTAGACTGGCCATCTAAGGAAAGATCCTCGAGGACTGAGACACCTTGTCTTATTGGTAAGCGATCTTCTGGGTACCCTTTAGAGTCTGCATTTTCTATAAGTGGAAAGATGTGCATTTGGAACCATCTTTCTAGAGTTTTGTGATTCTTTGAGTTTGAATTGGCATTGTAGTAATTGAACTCATAACCGGTATCTGAACTTTGTCGGAGTGCTGAATCATTTTTTATAAACCCTTTTTATAGTTGGTTGTTGGAAAAACAATTCTATTAGAATAAAGTCTGTTTGGAGCTTATCATCCACCTGAATTGATTTTTAGCGTGCATCTGTGGCAGTTAACATAGACTAAGAGGTTCTGAATAGGATTCAAATGCTTTGGTTCAGGAGTTGTTGAGGATGGTTCTGTCGTGTTTAAGATGGCACTGAAGCTGCTCAGTATGAAAGTGCCTCTAGCAGGAAGGAATTAAAAGGGGGCAGTTCAATTTAACCCTGTCTTTCATCCTATTAAAATACATTAAAAAATATAATTATGAATGAGAGGCATCATATGCTCCATCACAGAAATTAAGATCTTAAAATAAACTCTCCTGATAAAAACTGAAATAAAATTGGGAAGGCAATTAGAAACAAACTGTGCAACACGTGTCCCTATTGGCATGGGTATCCCCTGGAAAGGATTGTTTGTGATGATGGTGGGAGAAGAAAAACAAAGGTGTAATTAAAGATCACACCTGGACAAGATTGTCTGGGCAGCTGGACACCAACAGACTAATCTGGATAAGATGGATTTATTTTACCTGGAAAAGATATTGGTGAACTTCAAAGCTGTCAGTTTGCACAGTGACCTGGCAGAGAGCTGCAGCACAGACTCATGACAAAAGGTGTAGGATTAATTTTCAGGATAAGATACCTCAATGTAGGCATCTACATGTAAACTGGGTCTCAAATTTCCAAATACGGTCAATAGAGAGTTTGTAAATTCAGCCAATGAATCCTGAAGAAATGCACAGCTGACCAAATGCAGTTGTCTTTTTTAAGATGAGCTGAAATGTCTTTCTATACTGTTCATGGAGCTACACCAAAATATTTTAACCTGGAGCTAAATCAAATCCAAAGTCGTCAAAATAAAAAGAGACGTGTTAAGAGAGAGGAAAATACAGAGACAAGAAAAAATGAAGGTAAAAAGAAGACAGGAAAAGAGCTCCTGATTTTTGTAATGACACAGAAAGTCCACTAGGGAGAATCCAAATCAATCACCTGTACTGTCCAAATCTAGAGGCATGGTTGTGGAGCACTGCACCCCTGTAGAACAGACACTATGGGTTTCCCTGCCAGGGATGATGCCCCATCTCTTCTCATTAAGGTAGGGCAGGAGAGAGGTGTCTCCATGCCACTGAGAGTCCTTGGAAGCCTTTGTGGGTACCTGGGGGCGTGCACTGGACCTTACATGTACAAATATAGCTGGAAGAGCCACCCCACACCTGGCACATACATACTTCTACATGGTCCTAGGATCACTGCTGAATAATACAGAGCAGAATGATGTATATATGTCTTGTACCTAAGTCTGGGCTGGATTTTTTCGGAGTCCAGGTATGTAGCATTTCGTGCATTCCTGGGAGGAACTCCAGAAGCATTCTTCTGGATCTCTGATGGACCAGCTGAGGTGCCCTGCCACAGTTCCAAGCATGACCAGCATCTCTCATGCGGTTGTGTGGGCAGAACTATTAATACATCCTGTTTGAACCAACCCTGTTATCCAGTAAGCCTGGGTACAAACTGCAGAATTATTAGTATGTTTTTTCCCAACCCTCTAAGTGATTTCATGGGCTGGCAGTCCAGTCTGGATCTCTGAAGTGCCAGCACAGATGACGTCCTGAGAAGCATACTTGTCACAGGTGACATCGTCATTAAGTTTGCAGGTTGCACCAGGCTGGGAAGGACTATGGATATGCTGGAGAACAGAATTAGAAATAAAACTTAGTTTGAAAAATGTGGTGAATTGAAGACCATCTTTACAACAACATGAGATACGGAAGAGTAAGATGGGCTGAGGCAGAAATACAGGAATACATATGAATTGCGTAAATAACAGCTTTCCGGGGATGAATTCTGCTTGTGATTTCAGAGGGCAACAAGCTGACCAGAAGTCAGAAACATCACACTGAAAAGAAAATAGTGTATTTCATGCTGGGCTGTACTTGCTGGAGCACAGCCTGGAAGACATAGGAAGTAACCCTTGGCTGGATGGGCAGTGCATATTCAAGTAGGATTTACTCAACTGGGCCTCTTTAAGCATCAAACTCCTCCCTCCTCTTCTGTTTGAAAGAGCAAGCCAGATGAAAGGAAAAACTGATAAATAGATAAGAATTCTGTGCACAGTAAATAGTACTAAAAAGGGGGAAAGTGAAGCCAGACATAAACTTAATTCCTCATTTACCATCAAACTGATTATGACAGTTCAATCTACCTCCCAAGTTCCCTTTTGCAGTTTGGAAGGAAAAGCAGACAGCCTCCTTTCACATTACCAGATGGAAGCAAAAATATACACATATGAACATTGGCTCAGTGCCAGTTTTGCCCTACACCTGCTGGAAGGAATTGCAGAATGCTCATTGAGTCAAGTGGAGCAGACCCAGAAGAGGAAGTTACTGCATAAACCTTTTTCAGTGTATTTGCAAGCTAGTGTGCATGGCTACATAGTCAAAGGCCTCTCTTCAATAGGATTATTAATTTCAGTCTTCTCTTACTTAATTATTTCATATGAACTCTCTAACAGCCTCTCAGTCAAGGCTCCAAAAACCTCTGCCAAAGCCTTCAGTGAAATCCCTCGTTGGCAGCCACAGCTCTCAGAAATTTATTTGCTATCTACCTTCCCACACTCACCCCTAGCCACTGCCATGGTCCTCACAATCTCACAATTTGGCTGTATCACACAAAGTGCAACACCGTACAAGCCCCAAACTTAGTCTTTAAGGTAGACTATGTATGCAGTTTCTGTTCTTTATTTTCTGCACTTTTTGTCTCTGCCTTTTAATTCACATACCCTTAGTCCATCCAAGCTTTTTTAGCTCTAGAATAAAGATTAGACAAGTAAATCTGCCTTGCTTGCATTTTCTGCCAGTTTGGGTCTAGGAGACTTGGTATGATGATATGATAATGTTTTAGAACTGGTCATAGTATTATATAGTGATGCCAGCCCCACAGCAAAGGTCTCTATAGTGTGTAAGTTGTAGATGCTACTCAGCCATCTGGGGTGGCAGGAAAGGAACATCTGAAGAAGCAGCAAATCGCATCTTCTGTTTGCAGCCAGCCCACATCAGCCTGGCAATAGCGGGCTGAAAGGCAAATTCTTCCAGACTGCTAAGAAATATGTGATAAAGCATCGTATGCGTGAGGATTTGTTTTGACTCAGCAGGTCTTGCAGTTATTCTGCTTCCCCACACCAGGATCTTTTGGGGGTATTTTTACCATTTTTCTTAGGGGTTCAACTTTAAAATCTTTTGCATGAAAGTAATTGTGACAAAATGAATGGCAGACAAGAAGCTTTCCTCTGTCAAGAACAAGGATGATACAAGTAATCTTCCTTATTTAGAAAGGAATGCTCCACCAAGCACATTTTGATTGAAAAATAACTGATTGCTAGCTTAAAAATAGTAATAAAAATGGCTAATGTGCCTGAATGTGAAGAGGGCTGTGATCAGGACTGTGGAGATCTCATCAGCATCAGTCCCCATTGTGTTGGATCCCTTGGGACAAATGGTTGGGGTTTAGCATCCAAGACTGGTAGCCTCAGTGTAGATAAAAACTAAGAATTTTATTTTTTTTTAAATTTTTTGGAAAGCAGCAGCTTCTCTTCCAAGTAGCTGAGCTCCAACACTGCTGCTTTGAGTTTGTCTGTAAACTTCAAGAGTCCTGCTTCCATCTGGAGAGGTACGTGCTCAGCTCTTCAGGTCCAGAAAATCACTTAGGTAGCAAATTGGGGAGAGCTATGCAAAGATTTCCTGTATTTTGTGTAATAAAGTACAGTAATTCAAATATCCTACAGGTGTCAGAGCAATATTTAATAAAAGATTCTGCTGTCTCTCCGGTCTGTAGGAAAATAGCTGAGGATTTCTTGACTTCAGAAGTCATACTGAAAATTATTTTTACCCCAAAACCCTATAAGATAACTTTTAAAACCCTAACAGCAGCTGTTTTCTGTGAAAAGATATTGGATTTTGGAAAAATTTATTGCTTAATTATCTATTATGGAACCATCCCAATATGGTTGTAGCGGGAGTCAGCAGATGGCACTGTTACTCATAGTGATAAAACTTTTTTTTACAGCTGTGCAAAGCTTGCTATGTCTTTGAATAAACTCTGCATTGCTGCTCATTTTCTAGTGAAATGTCCTTGGCCAAAAACTAGGCATTGGCTCCCCTGCCACACCTATCAAACCAAAGAAAATAGTTGAGACAGATTTGGCCTTAGAGAGCTGTTCAAATTCCTGAGAAAGGGGGTTGTTTGCATGATGGCTAAGTACCTCTGGTGCAAACAAAAAGGAGTAATTGAATACTTTAAAGCAAATAGCATACTTTTTGTCAGTGACTTGTCCTCTGCTGGGAAGCTGATACTTTCAAGGATAACTGATGCATGGGCCATATGGAGTCCATCTCAGAGCCCATGAGCACTGATGGAAAGGCTAGATGGACACTTCAAGACTGAATGTGTGTGCGCAGAGCAGCCAGAACTATGTAAATAAAGGGGGTGCTTCAGTTCTAGTACAAAAAAGAAAAAAAACTTTTAAAAAATACATGGTTATCAAGTCACAAAAACAGGGTGAAGAAGGCAGCTGAGGTAAAGCAGAAAAACTTCATAAGACAGGGAGAAGGACTTGGAAACAAACGGGGATTCACCAGCACAAACATGGTGGAAGCACTTGAAAAGCCCAGGTAGGAACACATGTGGAGCATTGAGGGGACAGCAAGACTGGAGAAAAATGACACGGGATGTGACAGGTAGAGCAGGGTGGCTGGGTAGTGTGCCAAGAGGAGGCCAGCAAAGGAAGGCCATGAGGTGCTCAGCAGTGGTTATTCATTCCCTGGGAAGGAGCAGCACCTCTCAGAAGACTGCTGGTCTGGTCTGAACTATTTACCTCACTGGTGCCATGGACTGAAAGAAACAGCACATAACACCCAGTAATTTTCTCAATAATTGCATGTGTCTTTGTTAAGGTTGTTCTTTCTCCTAAGGGTCTTGTAAAACCTCTGTGAACAAATTCCACTTGTCAATGTTTTGCTGGTGTTTCTGGCTTTGGTTATTAAAATTGTGACATCAGTCACTTCAATCTGCCTGTAAATAACAAATAGGCACTCTGATACAGACACACAGACACTTTTTGTCTCAGAATGACAGTTCCTAATGTTAAAAGGATTTTACTATTTCACTGAGGCTGCACGCTGCATAGATCATCAGTCTACGCCTGGTGAGGACAAAAGCTGGTTTCTAGGAATTTTCACTAGGATGTTCCCATTTGGTTTCAATTATCTTTGGTGCATACAGATCCATAGAGATTCAGGTCCCACCAGAGGTGATTTGAACTTCATCCAGGGTTGAGGTCTGATGGTCATCACCAGTTCATCACACCTGTGAACCACAGCTGAGCAAGGTAAAGCAGAGCTGGGGCCAGGGGCAGAGCTAATGGGTCTCCTTCCTCTGCTCTCATTTAAAAATATCTGGTTTGCTATGTTTCTGCTTCTGTCAGTTAATGTCAGCATCCCATCCACAAGATACAATGTAGAGTCTTTATGCCCTGTGGAAATTTGGAGAGTGCATTCTTTCATCCAGGTCCTCACAAAGTGCTCACAACTGGGTAAGTTTATTGGCAATTAAGAAACACAGAGCTCTGAAAATAACAGTCTATTTATAGTCTTTATAATCTACTGTGTGCTACTGTAGTGGTCACAGTTTTCTCTAGTTTGCAAGATATGTTGCAGATTTTTTGTGTTTAAAAAAAAAAGTCAAAAGTGAGTAAGGACTGCTGCAATTGTTGAGTTGAGTAATGTTATGCTTTAGGCTCTTGGTTTTCTTAGATTCTGCAGCCAAATTGTTCATCAGCTATGAAATTTATTAAATCAAAAGAAGTAAAAAAAAGACCTTTAAAACTGCAGGAGGAGCACAGGCTATATTGTCAGTCTGCTTGCAAAAAAACTATTGCTTGCTTGCCATCTGTCCTAGGTTTGCCTGTGCTAATCAATGTTTGCTCCATCTAGGGCAGGGGTGGACAATAAAGGGAAAGTGGTAACATGGAATGAGCTGCAATACAGAAAAGGGTAGAAAAATACAACTGCGTAATAGATTACTATTTTTGTTTATGGATTTCTGCACCCAAACTAGTGTCTTCTTACATTAGCTTCTGTGTGAAGTTTTGTTTAACTACTAGCTGATTTAATGAGAGAAAACTATGACCAAGGCATTAAGGAGTGGGAACTTAATGCTAGAGAGATCTCTATTTACAGACTACTAAATTATATGAGGAGCACTGCTGTACATATGTTTAATAGGAGCTGCAAGGTTGAAGACCTGCTAAAATAATTTGGAAACAAGTCACTTGCATGGCTTCCTTCATATGCCTTTAGGCAATTACGTATTTAAACTCCCAGCGTCAATATCTTCTCTTTCAGTGAACAAAGAGATATAAATGTCCTTTTAAAATCCTGTTAAATCCATGTCCAGTTCTGGGTTTGTATTCCTAACTAGTTTTGGTAGCTTCATTAATTTTTGTTGAAAGAAATGCAGTCTTCCTGTGCACAAAGGGAGAAGCCACAATATGGAGGGGTGGGTGGAGGAATGCACATTTTTACAGTGAAGGACTGTTCTAGATAATGATTATTCTGTATTCATTTGGATGAGAATTGCAAGGTAATAATGCTTAAACCTTTCAATCTACGTTTTGGAACAGATAAAGCATGACCTTTTGTCTAGTAGCCATTTGATATCACCTGGAGTTTCATGAATTTGGAGACAATAGAGTGTATGCCATGCTTCTTGTTCTGCTTTGGTTTTGGGCTTGATTGTTTAAGCCTTAAGAGAGTTACATTGGTAGAATGCAGCCCAACTAGTTATTTGGCCTTTGATTATAGTTGCCAGCTTATGGAGCAATACCCCGGGGGGAATATCTGCATGCAGAGCAAGAGGAATGGCTGCATTGCTTGAGTGAGAAAGTACTCAATTCTGGATTGTTATTTGCTGGGCAATAAAGAGCTGGGACAAATTATCAGCAACACTTTGTCGGATGTGTATCAGATATCTCTGGGTTAATGTGAATGCAAGTTGGCTTTGGCCATGAACCAATTTAAAAGGGACTCCTTAAATTATCCTGGCTTTTCCTCCAGCCTCACATTTAAAGAGAGTAAGAAACAATACATGTTAAAATAATTATATAAGAGCTCAAGACCAAGCTTTTGGATGAGATGAATTAGAATCCAGTTCTTCAGCTGCAAGGGTTATCTCCACACCGAGCAACACCTCCCTGCCTGAGCAGTCCCAATTAGGAGGATGAACAGGGCTGGTGCTTTTGAACTTGATTTTGCTGTTCTCCACCAGTGTCCCTGGACAGCACACTGTAGCTGGGTGGAGCTGCAGTGTCACACACTGCCAGGACTCGTCTCCTAGTGGGGTAGCCAGGGGGTCCTTTCTGGCAAGGCCCTGGGACACTGCAAAACTGAAGGACCCAGCTCCCTCTGTGAAGTGTGGAGGCCAGGTCTAGGGTGTGTAAAAGCCAGGGGCATAGCAAGCCTTGTGGGTCTCCAGAGACTGTCTTCATCAAAGCTTTGATGGCACAGACATCTGTTTAAGCACTAGTAGCCCTTTTACAGGGCTGGCATGGTATTTGTCTCTTTCTGTGAACATCTCTGATCAGGATGTCAAAGGTGTCGTTATTTGGAACCAGGCAAAGTAGATGGCTCGGGAAGAGCCTTTCTGAACAATATCCCAGATCTCTCATAGAAGTATTCTGTAAGTTTAGGGTAAAGGCATGGGGCCTTTCTCCTGTTTATGTTGTTTTGTGATTCAGCCCCTTCCATTCCTGAGGAAGGTTTGTTCACAGCCGTTCTATTTGGCACAGCCTTGTAACGTGAGATTTTTTGCAAACCTCAGCCTAAGAGCATGTGATCCTGAATCACTTCTTTTCTACTGAAATATCCAAGGATTGGTTTTAGACGAGAGCCTTGGCTCATGGTGTTTTTTACAGTAGAGGCAAGCAGAAGAGCTGTTACACACCGTGTTTTGCTGCAGTACTTGGTTGGTCTGTCTGTGTAATTTCAAAACTGCTGATTCCTTTCCAGACTTTGAAACTAATGACCCTAAATATGGCCCTTTTCTAGCTTGAGGAACATTTTTTTTAATGGTATATAGACAAATGACATGTTAATGTAAATCATCAGGCTTAAGCTAGAGTTAATCTGATTTGCTTTATGGAAGGCAAAACAAGGAAATTCCTTCAAGGCTGTTCCTTAGATTCAGACATTAGCTTCAGTCATAGCCTCTTTCTGTAGTTGCCAATACATGAGGAGTGGTCAGCAAATGTTGTGCTTCAGCATGGGAGTATAACAGCTAACAAGAGCAATACCTGACCCATCCCTCTGCAATCTAAACCAGGGGGCAAAGGCAGCTTTGCTAGAGCACTTTCCAGACTCTCTCCTTCTCCATTAATGCTTTTGAGTCCCTGGCATGGGCAGAATTCAGTGAGACAGAAACATTGCCACTTCTCCCTCTCTACTTTTTTTCCCTCTGAGGCAGTTTGCTAATGGGGAGGGGGAGAGGGGTGGGTGGAAATTAAGCCTGTGAGTCATACAGGGGAACTTCACTGCATGTCACGCAGTTGTATACCCTACTTGAAAAGGGCTGGATGCATTGCTGCTGAAACAGTCTCTCATCACTGGACTTGGCATACAGTAGCATGGTATTGTGTAGTTGCAGAGGAGATCATGGTACAGAAGCTGTGTTTCTGAAACCAGATTAAAAAACAGGTGTGGGATGCAGTGGAAACGCAAGGTAGGCAAGTTACCATAGACGTAGGGGTGTCCAAGCTAATGCCTATGCACTTGTATGGAGGTTGCTTGTGTGAGAAAAGGTTTAGCTAAGAAGAAAGAGAATTCTCAGGAAATGTGGCTTTTTGCTTTTTTTTGAATTTCACTTCACTCTAGAAAAATGTGTAAGGAGTCAGCTGGTTCCCTCAGAATGTGAAGGATATGTGAGCTGCAACTCTGCCTTTAGGTATTTCCAATTACAACAAAGTAGAGAACTTGCAGAACCACCACTTAGCTGCTTACAGGTAAGCTTCTAGATGGATGCACCAACCACTCAGTCTAAACACAGCTAAATATCCAATTAAGAGCTAAGTTTTGGAGCGGAGAAAAAAAATAGTTAACATCTAGTAGAGTACTCTTCTTGTAATTGTTAAATGTGTATGTTATCTACCAGTGAGGCAAATACTTGCAGCTAAACCAGCTAAATATGATAAATATGTCTTTGGAAAACAATTGATTAAGGTAATTTAAATTTAAGCAATCTAAGACTGCACCTTGGCTCCAGGTATCAAGTCCCATTTCCCTATGCTTTCAGGTTGTTGCAATTTAATGTTCCAGGGTGTATGTCATTTACCAGGCAAGAAAACCTATACCTGTTATTGAGGTTGATATCTAAGCTGTTAATGTAGGGTACAGTTCATGCTCTTCTGAAAACAAAATGTATGCCATATATTCACTTCTAAATAGAATGCCTTTTTCCTTCTTTCATAACCACCTATGTTTAACAGGATAAAAGGATGAAAAAATGGAAAAGGTGGAGAGAATGAACTTTGAACTTAGTGTTTTGGAGAGAGTATCGCTGCCACATGACTTGGAATTCAAGCTGCTGCTCACTTTGCAATGGCAAGTGAAAGTCATGTACCAGCTTCAGTCATATGAAAAGGAAACTGGATTGGGCTGAAATACACTGGCCAAAAAGTGAGGTGGACCTGTTTAGTTGTATGCCACCATCCCGTAATCTTTCTGGGCTTTCCTCCACGAGATGCATCCTGTAAAAAACAAACAAACAACAACAACCACCACCAAAAAAACCCCCACAAACAAAAAAAAAAACCCAAACTGATGGAGTAAGAAAGAGAAGACATGCAGGATCACTGCCTACAATTTTTAATAATGAAAAATACTTTGAATGGTCTATTGGCCATCTTCCATAGTATGCAGTTAGCTTAGCTAGAGCATTAGGTATTTGTCTGTGAACTTAAGATTTCTGACTGGATAGCATGATGATGACCTAAAAGGAAAGAGATATTTTGAAATTATTTCACATTGAATTCTTGTGAATTAACTAGGGAAATATGGTCTTTAGGAAACTGGGTTGAGTGAAAAATGCATTATCTCCAGATAAGCTGCTCTCTGGATGTTGTTATCAATGTTTCAGCTTCAAAATAGGAGATACTGATTTGGATTCCTTGCATGAAAGAGTGTTTCAGGGGTGTTTTTTTTTGTTTTTACAAAGCATGAAGGAACAAACTGATCTCAATCTTTCAAAAGCAGAACAAAGACCTCTCAGTTCACTGAGCATTTTGCTCAGTGAGCTTTAATTGCAACAACAGAGGTAGAGATCAGGTGTTAGAAAAAAAAACCACAATCTGAAAGTAAAGGTAATATTGTCTTAGACTTGGGAAGCTGTGGAGGTCTTTAAGAAGATGTTGGACAAACATCAATCAGAAATGACAACACAAGCTGGACCTGGGCACACACTATGTGACTGCATGAAGTCCTTTCTAAGCATCTTGTATAGTGCTGTAACTTCTGCATAAAGCTTACATTTGAAAAGCGACAAACACGTATTGCCTTTGTGGAAAGGTTAACTTCTAAATGACTGAACCAGAAGTGAGGTCTTTTTCTCCTAAGAAATTGGAAAATACTAAATTGATAATTAGGTACTGAGTAATTCTTTCCACTGCACCATCAAATTATATGCTTGCATCTGCCAGCCATATGCCATTCCAGTCTTTCCTTTCTTGATTTCATTAATAACACTGGGCCAAAACAGGCAGAATTCCTGTTTGTGTAGGCAGGTGACCTCTCTCATTAATATCTTCTGGCTTTCTGTTTCAGTGTGTATAACCCAAATAGTATGACATTTCAAAATCACATATTTTATTAATACCTGCAACTTAAAGACTTAGTTCCTAGACAGCAGAAACAAAAATGCACTGTTTATTTTCCATTCACTGCTTCTTGCACCTTCCAGGGACCCCATTTATATTGTGTTCTTCCTGGGTTGCTTGTTCTGTACCTCATCCCTCACAGTGGGACTGCAAATCTTAGGAGGAGCTGTTGTAATATTGACTATGATCTTTGCTGACATGAATATGAACTCTGTGCTTTGTCTGAAAATAATTATTCTGGTAAATTGATCCTCTACTGGAGTGATGACTTGACCTCCCCACACTGAGTTATTCCCTTAGAAAACTCAGTGAGACACATGTGGCAGGCTGTTTTTGTAAGGCTGGATGACAGTTCAGAGATACGGGATATAATTGTTCTCTGGCAAAAAGAAAATCTCAGCGGGACAGATATGCTAAGAGACCTTTGGTGTTTTAATAAAAAGGCACCTAAATGTGTGCTTGCTGTGCCCAGAAGGCTTTTGGAAGATAAAGCCCAGGCTCTTTAATACAGCTAAGCAACTTGGATATGATTGTAGGTTTGGGGCAGGGAGTGGGGGTTGTTTTCTTTGAAATTGTGAATAATTATCACACCCCATTTTATCACCTTGCTAAGAAGGCACTGCAGTGGGATTAATTCTTAAACTTCTTCCTGAAAGTCTCTCAGGCTTCTCTGTGCCCATGAATATGAGCTGGAAACTCTCAGTCTCCCTGTGAAAACCCTAATGATTCAGGTGGGCGGTGCTGTGATTACCCCATTGGGGATGCAGCCATGTGAGCCATGGGGAGCAGACAGGCCAGGAATAGGTTTCTGGTTTTTAAACACTTGGCAAGTGCCATGAAGAGGTAACAAAGAGAGAAATTCTGACATGTACAAGAAGCAAAGCGGTGCGCTGCTGCAAAAGTTATGGTGCAATGAGGAAGCTCTTTTTATTTTTTTATATTATTCAGAGGGCTAAGTTATGCTACCCCAAGACACTTCTTCCACAGGGAGAAAGGTTTGGATCTAGCTAAACTTCATTTGCCACAGAGGATGCTAAGTCAATGGCTTTTTCCCCTGATGATGCTTAAATTATTTTATTTACTGAAGGAGCCACTATTTACAAAATTATGGTTTCCCTGACCTGTCTTAATGTTCAGCATAGTTCTGTGGTTTTGTAGTCTCTTCACATTAACTTTACTGTAAAGTTAATACGGTAGAATGACTTCGTGCCAGAATCTCTCAACATATTTTATTAAAAAAAACCAAACAAACGAACAAAAAAACAAAACAAAACAAAAAACCCCCAAACATGGTCAAAACCACAAAACAAGACATTTTGCTCTCAGAAGAAAAGGGATGCTCAATCATTTCAAGACTCATCTAGCTGATGTGGAGGGTGAGTTGTTTTTCTTTAGGAGTATTTTTAGAAAGACCTAGTCTTTACTTGTACTCAAAGCAATTTTTTTCTCTCCTTTCTCAGTCCTACCACTGACTGTGTTTTCCTGGCATCAAGTCTCTGGTTAACAGAGATTTACAACCCTGTCCCCGAACAGCGTAGATACTTGGCCCTCCTATCTAAATCTCTGTTTACATATAGACTGCTTCTGATGTGGGAATCTTTAAGAGGGAATGGTATTATCTTTTCCACGTAGGTCTCCATTTTATTCTTATCTCGTATTTTCTTCATCTTTATCCAGGGGTATTTTGCCAAGAAGAAAATGTTGTCTTTAGATTTCAGTTTGTTGCAGGAATCTGTGTAAAGAAACGTAACAACAAATGTCACTTCCCTCGAAATTAAATCACCTAAGTGTTGTTTACTTTGCAAAAAAAAAACCAAACACAACTTTGGAAGGTAAATATATAGGTTCTTATGCTTACAACAGAGCTAACAGATTTTGAGGTGTAATATAACATTGTCAATTGTATTTGAATCAATCCCATTTCAGTGTTTCTACTTAATATAATCAAACTGGCAGAAAAAAATATTTATTTTATTTTTGAGAAGGTAAAGCGTAAGTTTCTGGTTTGGTTTTTTTTGTTTGGTTTTTTTTTGTGGGGTTTTGTTGTTGTTGTTTTGTTGTTATTTTTGTTGTTTTTTGGTTAGTTGGTTGGTGGTTGTTGTTGGTTTTTCCCCTTAAACTGCTAGACTGAGAGCTGCATCGATGAAGAGGTCCCCTCTCTATTCAAGAACAGTAGATGCAGGATAGTGTGAAGACTGCCCTGAGATGAGCCAGGCTGTCTCTGGGGTGGGAAGAGGTGGATGTAAGGTGGATTTTTCACCCCTCAACCAGGGGAAAAAAAATATAATCCAAGGTGCATATTTGCATATCTGCAAAGCAATACCTCTGGCAGCAAGAGAATTCCCTCGGGCTTTGAGTGGCTACCTTGCCATGAGTCCCTGAAATCTGTTCTACATGTGGACCTCCAGACTTCTCAAAGTATGGGTGCTGGAAATAAGGGAGGGAACAGACTTGCTCAGAGCAGTTTGATGCAGGGAGTGACTGGCGTGAGGTCTTGCGTGCATGTGGGGTTATATTACTTTTATATACTGGCATATGTGGAAATAGGGTAAATCACTTTTGCTGAGGCTAGTGCAACTCCTACAAGTGACTAGAGCCTTACAAGTTAGGAGTGAACCAGTAATTGGTACTATTTCTGAACTACCTCAAAAAGTATGTTTTTTCTGCATCACCTGGCTAGAATATTTGTATTCAAGTAGTGTGTAAAAGGGCCTTTCATCATACACAAGTAAATGCCAGACTACGTAGCATAAGAACTACAAAAAGCTCAATACTCTTAGTGGCCTCATACACTTATAAACTGGGCTATATCAGTTGGGTTGAGTTTCCAAAGAGCAGAGAGCAGGAAAGAAGGCTCAGCTGGGCTAGTCAGTGTCCAAGAGGCTCAGATAGACACTGAGATAAAATATGGTTGAAATGAAGGAAAGATTTCTTGTGTCCTCTAATGATATTTGTCACAGTTTATATCTGAAGACAAAATGTATTTCTTTACTTAAGCTGTTTAATGTGGTCGTGTATGATGTTATCCCTGAAGTTCACTTGACTGGTTTGGACTAAACCCATCTTGCTGCCCTTTGATCCATTTATGAAAGTTAGTATATTATTGTTTCATTGCAAAGTAAGTGATGTTAAATAGTGTAAAGATTTTGGTCTCCATCACAGTCAGGATTTCAGTAGGAACAAATCTGTTGCCAAGACCACTGTAAAGTGTAAATCTGAGACAACCACAGTTTCCTTCATCCACAGCTTCTCACTGGCTTTGGAGGAATCATTCATTTCGTAAATGGGATTTCTAAAAGATTGTGGAGGGTGGTGGAGATACTAGACAGCTCTTTTATATCAACAGGTCATGTAATGCTCATCTGTGACAAAATGGAATGCACTTCAGATTGTTCAGACTGCTGATCTCTCATGTCTTTACTACATACCGGTGACATACCATTCACAGCCACACAGCTGTCGCCTTGAGTGAGTGATGGTTGTACACCCAGCCTTTCCTTGCCCACATGAGCTTTGGGCACATAGCACGTGTGTTATGCAGCACATAGTCTCAGGTAAGCCTTTGCCTATTTTGGGAGCTGACAGAAAAAGACAAGCCAGAAATTTACTCAGCTGAAAAGGTGAGTAGGCTGCATATGACTAGTATCTATAGGTCCCTATACAGTTCTGCTGTATGTGCTGTCTCAAATGCAAGATACAGCAGGAAATTGAAAACATCATTTATGAAATAGATGTTGATCCTAGAAACATGCCTTTCTAGCACTTCATGTCTACAAATACTGGAATATTCCTGAAATTTGCTGTTTTTTTCTAGTCTTTGTACAGGCAACACCAATGAAACAATCTAAGTCTTGTTTCATAAACCTGTAGCTTCTCCTTCACTGGGGAGGCTGTAGATGATGTGACAAAGGGGAATAAAAAGGGGATTTCGGGGCTTCAAGCAGAACAATACAGGAGTGAAGAGTTCTTGCCACTAGACCAATTGAGGGGAAAGACCAAATGGTTTGAGGAACGGGCCTTGCCAGGACACTAATGCAGGAAGGCAAGAGAAAAATGTATGGAATGGGAAATGCAACAGTAGCATGAAATTTGAGTACAGATTTATGGCTATGAAAGAATAAAGAAGTTCTTTACCTTGTTGTTCCCTCTTCCCTCCACCCTCTTCCCCCCCTACCAACCCCCAGCTCCTTTCTTCAGTGGAAAAGACCCATCTTCTCCCTTGACCTCAAAGGATGTCCATTTGCAAACTGACCTGGAAGGATCCCTGGAATATCTTAGGTTTTTAAGTGTGCCTGTGAGGTTTTGGTGTGGTGCTGTTTCATAGGACCATGCTAGCAACTTAACAGTATCACATGCTCGTTCTCAGGAACAATCTCAAGCATTATTTAATTAATGAGGACAGACAGCACCAGTATCTCCATTCTGAGACTCTTTGGGTGTTCCTGGGGAGCTGCAGTGAAGTGACAGAAGCTCTACTGATATTTAGCTACTGAAAATCTGATAGTTAATTGCCAAGAGGAAAGCGCAGTGAAACAATTATCTCTTTGATTTCAAGACTTCCCTTTTCTTCTAAAAATCTCTTCATCTGTTACACGCATGCTTTTGTAGAGAATGATATTAAGATTTGTGATAACTCCTTCTTGAAAAGCTGTTGGTTGTGGTAAGCAGTGTCCATATTTATCCTGAAATCCAGATAAGCTGTTGTTCTGGATCTGTAGTTCAGATGTATCTGAACTAATCTAGAAGTGAGGTGGTATGCATTGTCAACTTAATACAATAACAAAGAAGAGACAGGTCAGCTTAAGGATCCATCTAGCTTACTATCCTAGTTACTACAGTGGCCACAAATGGGGGCATGTAGAAAAGTGAAAACAGTGCAAACATCGGTAACCTCTAATATTTTCCTGGATACAGCTATTATGGTCTTAGGGAATGCTGTATAATGAACCTTATAATTTTGTTTGCTCTGAACCTGGCTCCAAATGGCTTTCTTTGATGCACCATTTATTTTACTGGCAAAGAGGGCAAAATAAGCAATCCCTTTTTTAAAAATTATTCATGAGCTTCATTATTTTGTAGACCACTATCATATCCCCATTTGGTCATCTCTCTTTCTTACTGAGCAGTTCAATCCTTATCCTTACTCTTCATTGCTTCCCGCCTCTGAATCTGTTCCAGACTCCCACAAGAGATGAGGAGACTGCGTATAATATTCATGATCCAAATGAACCATGGCATAATGACGGGCTCATTTTCTTCTGTTTATCACCTAATAATGCCTAAGTTTTAAGTTTTTAAGCATTGCAGAGTATTGAGCTGGTGTTTTCATGGAGCCTTCTATTACATTTATACAATTATATATTATGTTCCTAGTTCTGTTAGAGTCTCAAGATACCACTTCTGAGTCCTAGTGGTCAGCTCAGTGGTAAGGGCCATCATTATGTGAAGCTGGGATAGTGCTTTTTCTTCTGTGCATCCTTTATTACTACCTACACTGAATTTCCCCTGCTCGTTATTGTCCATTGAGCTCTCTGGCCCTGCTATTTTTCTGTTGTTCCTCATCCTTAATAAGACTTAGTATTTACAAAATAAGAAAACTTTCTGACTGCATTGTTCAGCCTCTTTCAGGTCCTTCACCAAGGTGAGAACCAGCATGAGTGCAGGTTGAATCAGTATTCAGCAAGAAATGACCATTTATTTCCAACTACTGTTTCCACTCCTTTCAACTGATTGTTTATGCTAACACCTTTTATGCGGCAGTTGCTTGTTTCTACCACTTTGAGATATCCTTTTGGAAATGTAAGTAGATATCTGCTTTATTACTCTTACACATAGAGTTTCTTGCTCCCTTGAAAACAGTTTTTCAAGGTATAACCTGCTTCAGAGCCATGTTGATTCTTGAAGTTGATTGTTCAGATGCTTATTAATTCTTTGTTTGGTTTTGTGTTGTGTTGCTTTGATTTTTTTTTTTTTTCATACTTTTGATGGGTTTTTTGTGTTGGTTGGTTTTGGTTTGGTTTGGTGTGGTTTTGTTTGTTTGTTTTAATTGAAATTGCCACTTACTTGCCCATTACAAACACCAGACCAAGATGCCTGGGATTCCCTTGAAACTGTTGATTAAAAATTGATGTCACATTTGTGGTGTTCCTCAGGTATGAATGCAATGAGAGGCTGCACACTATCCTTGGTAATTCAGTTATTTCATCCTTGAGTTCATTTAGAGCTCCTGGGTGAATACCATCTGGTCTTGGCAATTTAAGTTCATTTTGTCGATTTGTTCCGTAACTTATCCTACATTCACTTCAATTTCAGACAGTTCCTCTGAGTTGCTAATTTAAACAAAACAAAAAAAAAATCCCAACAAAGACCCCTACCATTTTTTGTTTGTTTGTTTTGACGTGGGAGTCTTCTCAGCTTTTCCCAGAATGAACAGCAATGCAAGAAAATAAATGTCTTCATTTGTTTTTACTTTTATATTATGATCAATTGACTATGTAATCTTTGACAGATTTTCTGTTCTTCATGTACTTAAAAGTAAATTTATTACTGATACCTTTTATCAATTGTGCCTCAAAGTACTTTTGCCTGCTTCACTGTATGTTTCGATTCTAATCTGCAGGAATTCATGATCCTTTTCATTCAGCTCATTTGGACACAGCTCTTTAGCTTTCTGAGGGCTGCCTCTGTTAATGTACAATGTAGCAATATTGAACTCCTTTTGCTCCCTTTCTAAAAGATTTCTCAGTAGACATTTATTGGCCCCATGCTTTGAATATGGTGGCTTTACACAGCTTTGAGTGTATGGTTATAATTCTTTTACCTATATGTTGTCTTTAACAAGTTTTTATTTAATTTTATATAGAGTACTGACTTTATGCAAGTAATTTTTCTTCTGTGAGGAATAAGAGTTTTATTTATTTCAGCTCTGAGTGTCAGAGATTCTTTGCTTTTTCTACCTTGAAACTTGTTCTAGATAACAATAGTTATGTACTCACTTAGGTCCTTTGTGCACTCACTGAACACTGAAAAGCAAACAAAAAACCCCAACATACATATACGTATATTATATGTATATATCAAAATACACATTAATAAAAGGGAAATTGTGTTGTGTTCTGAACCAGTAGCACCACATGGGATGAACTGGGTAATTCTGGATCATTTTTATGACTTGACATAATAAATGAGTTCCTGATTAGCTTGTTCCATGACCTTTTGATGTTTTTCTGTAAGTCCCCTTCATTGGATGGCAGTGACTGCAATGAACAGTTTAGATAGCTTGTATTAGTTGCTAAGCACCAAGTAGGCCTTCAGTATAAAAGAAAAGTGGAGAATAAAAATATTATGTATTAAAAAAAAAAATCCCTAACTGTATCATTTGCTTTGAAGTTATTTCATTTTGTCATTCTGAAGCAGGTAATTAGGGAGAGTAGTGGTCTAACCTGAGCTTTCCTTCCTTGGGTTATGTATGGCATGTCTGGGAGCATATCTTTATGGGAATCTTAACATAAAGCTAAGGCTACTCAGTGAGGCATCCTGCTTATAAATCAACAATTTTATCAATTACTAAGAAACACAGGCAATATTATCTGCTGGTAGCAGATCTCTACATGTGGGTATCCTGACATATTGCAATCTACTTCAACCAGAACTGTCCTGTGCAGTTATATCTTTAAGGCTGATTAAAACACGTTTAAAACCCCAATGCAACTCTTCTGGTATTTATTAAAAGTAATTAAAAATCCCTCACTCTATATCTGCTTTCCTAATGCTACTAGTCCAGCTGACTTGTGGGCACAATCTTGTGTGCTACATATACATCCTTTTGTATTTCTGCGAAAGATGAGAAAAATGCCTAGTAACAAGATGTGAAAAGGAAGACATGCCATTATCTTCCTGCCGATGACAGGTAGTACATGTAATGGTTTGATCCTACTGGCCCATTAGCAGCAAGCTTTGTGCCCTGCCTGCACATTTAAAGTGGTCAGAATGTGTCACAAGATAAGTCCAAAAAAGTTCATTTGCCAAAACCAATGTATTTGTTGGGATTCTGCTGAAATGCTTAATCTTGGGAAGGTCAAAACACAATTTAGTTGCGATAAGGTTGAGGCATTTTAGTTCAACTTTATCCAGTGAGCTCTTCTTTTACACTAAAATAGAATTTCTAACACTGAGTATTTGAACCAGCTTTTAATGCTGTGTTGTGCCGTGACCAGAATAGCAAGCGGGGTGTCATGCAGAGGACACCCACAGCGGGCACACCCCTCTGAGAGCAGTGCCAAACCAGAGTAAATATGACTGAGTCCCTCCAGCTACTGCTGTCATCTGAGAAGAGAGAATATGATTGTTCCCTGTAAATAAGTCTTGACATAATATGACCAGCACTTCCATGTGTATACACTGTATTATATAATACCGTGTGTAGGCATTCATAGAAAACTGTGCAATCACTGTCTTATTCTCATTTTCTTCTCCTTGATCAGATGTTGATTTACAAGGACTTTCTGATTTCCTTCAGTGGTGGTAGGATCATAACATTTCTTCTGGGCTCTAATTCTAATAGCAGCATAAATGCTGTTGCAAGTAATAGTTTATTTTTCAGTGAGGTTGTTTAATTTTCTGTTATATGCCTTAATGGCTTGCAGCTGTTGATAGAACAATGAGAAACTGTGATTATATTTTCAGCTACTTGAATATGACTTTTAGTGAAGTGAAATTTGCCTGCTCATATATAAGATGTAATACATATGGTGAAATAGGATTTATTTTTGCCCAAACTTTGTTCTCTGAAACTAGTCTAGGGAAGCTGTTTTGGACATCTGTAGTTGAGGCAGCAACGAAAGTACTTGCAACGTTTGATTCGTCCTGTGCACTGAGGATGTCTCCATTTGGATGTGACAGATTGTCTTGTGGAGCAGGCTTTCTTTTTTTTGTTGGCTACATGTCCAGCTCATAAATAACTTTCAGCTGGGTCCATAAAATCAAGGGTGTAGCTGAAGGATTAGGACTTCAGCAATCCTCTGATAGTATTAGTCTATGCAAATAAGTCTTCTTTCCCTTGTTAGCTAAGCCATATTCTTTGGTGAGGCATGAGGTAACACTATGCCATCGTTTTACTTTTGATCTGTGCAAAAATTGTATTATTCACTGCTCTCAATGTATAATCCGCAAAACACTTCCTTACAAGCTGCATCTTGTGTCAGCCTTATCAACAGGCAAAGGGTTATTATTTGCTGAGTATAAAATATCCACTCATGTTAATGTGCCTGGCTTCTTTAAATGCATCATGTCTGAGCTTTCCTGAGGTATGACTGCACCATTTTTCTCCTCATAAAATGCTAAATTCCTTCTGGAAAAAGGTTCTGCTCTCCAAGTGAGTGGCCTTTCTGAGGTAGTAACTTAAGGTTTGAGCATGTATCTACTAGAATTACTAGGAAAAACTTCTCTCTTCCAAAGCAAAGAGACTGCAAGTGTTCAGATGTTGCAATCAAAATCATGGGAGACATCCCAAACCTTGTATAAACTGAAACAATTTCTCAATGTGGACTGGTGAGTTAAATATACGGCTAGAGGCTGTTTCCTGGGAAAAGAGGTCAAAGACATTTTATGTCATCCTGGAGACATACTGATGGAAAAAACACAAAATGGATCCGAGCGAGTTACACTCCCAGCTTGATTGTCTTTGCCATGTAAGCTTCCCATACAAACATGGTTTTGTATTGAATGACAGTGCAGTGTTAGCACCTGATAGTTTGCTTCTACAATTGTGCTTTTGCCTCCGATTCCTGTAGCCCTCCAGTTATTTATTGGTGAAATCATCAATTTGAGTGTTGCAAAGTTAAAATTGAGTAAAAAACCTTGGAGGTTGGAAAGGGAGGAGACAGAATATATGTCTTGTCACTTACACCTGGTTGTGCAGAAAGGTGAAAACATTTTCACCTCTGCCCAGCAGGGATTGCAGTGCTCAAACTAATTTTTGCTCCCCCCTTGATGTGGCACTAATACATCCTTTAGGAAGGACTGTGAACACCTGAAAGATGAAGGAAGTCTTCCTTTTCCAGCAATAAAAATCTAATGGCCTTTAGCACCTGCCACCTCTGGGGATTATCACTCGCTGTGGTCTGAAGTGGTAACAGAAGTGAGAAGTCATTAGTAGAAAATGCCGTGGCTTTTTTTGTTTTTGTTTTTGGTTTTTTTTTCTCCTTCTTCTCTTCATTTTAGTAATCCCAGCAAAGATAATTTCCAAGTAGTTCTGTTGGGTAGGTGCTGGTACATCTGAGTGCAGTGCCAATGAGTCTGTAGTCTCCTCCTGTATACAGCCACCTCAAAATTGAGGCAAATTAACTGGCGAGAAACCTCAAAAGCAGAAAGGCAAGTGTAAAATTGTGTGAATTAAATTGCTGAGCAGGAGATGATATAATTCCATACTCAAGTACTGTCTGCAAGGCACATCTAGCTAGTAGGATTTTTTTTTAACCAAGTCTCTCTTAATTATAAAGAAATTGCTGAGAAATTATTTCTATTGAGTTTCTGAAGGAGACATTTTTGAGTTGCAAGTGATAATTATGAAACATAATTATACTTAATTTAATTTATATGTAAATTAAATTGTATTTCAGTTGTGACTCAAGTCACTCTTGCAAGATTATTGCTAAGTGGGAAGAATGAGTCAGACCTGAAAAGAGAGTGCACTTTATGAACTGACAATAAAATTCTGCATTACATTTCAAAATTTCAATTTTAACTAAATAATTGGTGTCACAAGTGCAAGACAGTTGAGAAGGCAGAAAAAGGTTTGTAATATAGTCCTTTAATTTTCTGTGCTCTGCTTGATATATTTGATGTGAATAAACTCTGGTTTATTTAGTCACTTTTCACAAGTTAATTCATGTCAAATTCAGAGGGTCTTGCTTGAAAAAGGTGAACAAGATTTTGCTGGTCTGAGTCCAGATATAGTATACAGCTAATTAACTTCACGGAACAACCACCCACAAAATAGCTTTTATATCAGCATCTAAATGCATTTTGTATTTAATATGTGTACTGGAGATATGCAATCTGAGAATAATGAAGGGGGAGGGGAAAAATACACTTTTAGAGTTTTGGGCTGCTTTTTGATCACTCTAATAAAGCAAGAAATAACCAGTCTTCTGGATTCTGAGCCTAATGGGAACATTTCCAGCCTAAGTATAAGGGAAACATATCCCCCTCAGCCAGACTTTTTTTTTTTTTTTCCCCAGATGTCTTTTAAATTAGTAACTAAAATAGCATCTTTTCTCCTTCCGCCTGAAGTTACCTATTGAAACAGCTGGGCACACAGGTTTCCTTGCCTCCATAGGGGATCGCTTGCCCCACAGTTA
Organism: Pampusana beccarii; assembly: GCA_013399365.1. NCBI lineage: Eukaryota > Metazoa > Chordata > Aves > Columbiformes > Columbidae > Pampusana > Pampusana beccarii. Next base: position 234,161 of record VWYH01002618.1, on the reverse strand, counting down.
ATATATAACATTGCTGCACTGAGCGTGGGGCTGATTGCTCCAGTGATGCATTGTCATGTGCTCCATCGCAGGGCAGCAGCACTGCCTGGCAAACTGATGTGGCATCACAGCATAGCCTGAGAGACAGGCCAGGCAAAACCATTCACTCCAAGGCAATGTATTCATAATTAAGCTGTACAGAGCATCCGTTTGCTCCCAGGCTCTTTGCTTATTAGGAAGATTTTCTTGGAAAACTTCACCTTGCTGTAAGTCATAGTGCTTACATTCATGCTTTGACCAGCTTAGAGTCCCTACTAAATAACAGCTTTGTGGACCTGGAAAACCCTGGCAGAACTGCTCTGTGACAAAGGCAAGAGGGCCTCAAAGCCGCTGAAAATAACTCTGTACAAAGAGAGGCATAGGTGTTTTAGCTGTTACTGGCTGTAGTCATGATCTGGTGAAGCTCACATCACTGATTTCTAACAGCAGGCTTTATCTTGCCTAATGCAACAACTTTATTTGATTTTTGTGACTGAAAGCGTTTGCAAATTGCCACAGCTGAGCTCTGGTACCCAGTTCGTGGGAGGCAAGGAACGGAAACAAAAGAAATGGTATTAGAAGACTCATGGGAAAAAAAATCAAGTTGATGAACAAGTTAGTTTGTTCAGTAGTGTTTTGAAGTTTGCTTATTTACACTATTCTATTAATATATACATAATACAAGAATGTGTACATATTACTTTCCTCACTGTTGAGGGAAAAAGGATTTTTTTTTTTTTTTGGTGGCATATTCAGGTCCTAATTGTTCTTGGTTTAACTTCCTTTCTTAGTGTAATACAAATATGGCATATATAACTACTGAACTGTGTAAGAATAATAACTGAATCTCTTTGAGTCTCACTTCTAGTCAACAGGTAATGGAAGCACCCTGTTATCTGTTGTGCTTATTAAATTATGTACAATTTAATGTCATTTTTTAAAAGCTGCTTTCATGTATTTCTTTCAAATTAGTTAAAAATGGATATATATACTGATGTGTTCTCAATACAAAAAAAAAGGTGAAAAATGAGGCAGAATTATAATGTTTTAATGTGGAACTCGATAAAGCTGCTTTTATGGCTCAAGCTTTTTTTTTGGTCGGATGGCTCAGTACATACAGAGTCAGACTTCTTTCAGTTGGCAAGCACTTGCCTCTCATTAAGTGATCAGAAGCAGTGTTCAGTTCCTCTCATATTTGAGCCTTTTAGATCCTGTGTTCCCTTACTAACAACATTTTTCTTAATTGGGAGCAATCTGGGAGCTTTCTGGGATTAGCACAAGGACCATGAGTCCCCAGGTTGACTTGTTTTGCAGATTGTTTATATATCTGATAAATTAGCCCAATCATCAAGAAATACAAAAATTAGGAATCACTTCTAAACATGAATAAGGCGAACAGTGCTCTAAAGGACTATGTATATACACATCCATGCAGATATACACCTTGTGCAGTTTTCTGCTAAACTTGCTGTTCATTTCTTTTGCATCAACAGTCAAAAGACCAATTAGGATTCCCAGAGATTCCTACCAGGATTTGTTACAAGTGGTCACACTTCAGCCTGGTGGGGCTTTTGGCACTTGATGAGAAAGCTGTTGTTAGACTTGGAAGTACCTTAAACACTGCCACACAAAGCCAAAAAACTTTAACATTTGGAGCTAAGGTTCAACACAACTTCAGACTCTGTATTCACCTGCGCAGTGGAGATGAGAGTGTCTTTTCCGTGCAAGGTGTCTGCGTGAGTTGGATTTCTGTTCCCCCTTCTCTTACGCATTGTGTCTTTGTAACCATCATTTTATACAAACTGCTATATGATAAATTTATTCCTTCAAAAGCTAGTTGAAGTTTTGAGGTGACTTTGTCTTGGCTAGTTAAGGCCAAGATGCAGACAGCTGGTGAAATCCTGCTCCAGATGAATATAATGGTTGTTTTGCTATTGACATTGACGAACAACATTTTCCTCCAAGAAATATTCCAAAGGAACGGCTAACAGTATAAGGGACAGGCTACAGATGAGTGTTTTGAGATGTACTATTTACTGGTAATAAGCAATATAATTAGCCAAACAGTCAATACTACAATTTTTCTACTAAACTGCCTTGAATCATCTTTATGGAGAAAGGAGGTAAAGGAGGGGTTCACAGAATCACAGAATGTTAGGGATTGGAAGGGACCTCAAAAGATCATCTAGTCCAACCCCCCTGCCGAAGCAGGACACCTAGGGGAGGTTACACAGGAAGGCGTCCAGGCGGGTTTTGAATGTCTCCAGAGAAGGAGACTCCACAACCTCCCTGGGCAGCCTGTTCCAGTGTTCCGTCACCCTCACTGAGAAGAAGTTTCTTCTCAAATTTAAGTGGAACCTCTTGTGTTCCAGCTTGAACCCATTACCCCTTGTCCTATCATTGTTTGCCACCGAGAAGAGCCTGGCTCCATCCTCGTGACACTC